>VWZZ01007121.1:5558-16071 GCA_013399095.1 Psophia crepitans
TTCCCTCCCCTTCCCACCCCTGCCCCTTCCCCTTCCCCTTCCCATTCCCATTCCCATTCCCACTCCCATTCCCTTTCTTTCTTGTTGAGTTTCATTCCTGGGAAACAGCTGTGAGTTAGCTTCAGGGAAGGATAGCTTGGGGTGAGTACTCATTTTATAGCTTGGATTTGGCTCAGGTTGAAGTTTGGGATGGTTTGAGAATTTACGTGTTGCATAACTCTTCTCTTTTTTTTTTTTTCTGGAGGATTTGGGAATTTAGGGTTTATAAAGTAGCTTGTTTGAATGGGGTCTCTATGTTTTGGTCTACAGTGAATGCTGACAGCCAGGGTAAGACTAGGTTTAGACTGGATAACCTAAAGATCGAAGATACTGCTCAGGTTTTGCAGTCCTAATAGTTGGAAGTACTAGCCATTGGCTACAGATGAATTATGGCTGGGGTAGAAAGTATAAAGAGCCATCTTGCTTATGAGATGATGTAGGACCTTCAGAATTTGGTGTCTATCATTACCAAAACAGGATTTCCTTTGCTGAGTTACATATGGCTTAGTTTAGAGTTAAGCATAAAAGCTGGATAGAGCCCAGGATCCTTGTCTCAGGACAGATGAAATTAAGGAGAAGATTGATATCACAGAAGTCCATGTGTTATTTTCTGACCTGTAGAAGTTAGTTCTCTAAGTTATTGAAAGGTACTTGCTTCTTACTAGTGCATTTACATTTATATAACGTAAATAAATACGGATTTTGTCAAACAATCAGTTTCCGTTGTACCCTGCACATTTGTTACACTCAATTCTGTGAACCGTTTGAGAGGTCAGCTAACCATGTCTCTGAACGGAGTTTAGCTCAAGCGATATGTATCTCTACAATTTGCTACTTATCTGTACAATTTGTTAGAGACAATATGTGTAAGTTTGTGCCAGATTTGTCACCTTCTGTTCTACACAGCTTCAGATTTCCTCATGAATACTTCAGTTCTTGAAACACAAATTCTAGTTACTGTTCTAGAAAAAAAGCAGTGCTGTCCTCATCTGCACTACAGGGCCCACATTATTTCCTTATTTCCTTCCTGTGCAGTGTTTTATCTACCCGGTGCCTGTGCGCTCAAGGATAGATACCCAGAGACATGTCTAGCACTGGAGAATTCATTAAAAAAAAATTCCTTCCAAGAAATATGTCCGTCTGTTACGTGACTCCCTATTCTGCACCATCCTTGTCAACTGTCTGGTGTGTACCTTGGTCTTCCAGGCAATGCCCCAGCATCCAGGGCTATGTTTACGAGTAAATGTCTTTCTGGATCCCAGTGCAAGTGGCATGGCACCAGTCACAATGACAGAGGTAACTCTTCCCTTTCTGGTTGCCCCACAGTGTAAGGCAGCCCCATCCATACTCTGTTTGGGAACAGTTCCTGCTCCACATTAACCTGTGAGCTGTACTCACACATTAGTTGTGATAATGGTAGATGGTACAGGTAAACCCCATGCATTATGTAATGTGGACTATTTCATACTAGCATTCAACCCATGCCTTGATTAGCTTATTAGTATAGACACAGCCCAGGTGTCCTTCCACAAGAAAAAAACTGCTTTCCTCCTCCCATTATGAGGCTTTGGGCAACGGTCTAGTGGAGGGGGTCCCTGTCCTTGGCAGGGAGGTTGGAACCAAATGATCTTTGAGCTCCCTTCCAACCCAAACCATTCTGTGATTCTATGATTACTCGGTGGAAACAGACACTACGATAATTTCTTTAAGAAGTAGTTAAAATAAAAACAAGAACCTGAAAATGGAATTTAGAAGGAAAAAAAACCCCAACCCCTCAACAAAAACAGATAAAGACGATGGCTGAAGCAGAAATCCTGTTAGCATTTTCAGTTTTAACTCCCCCTGCAAACTAATCCATGATACATAAATTACACTAAAGGTCAATTAAAGTGATCTGTGCAGGCAAAGCAGGGCTTTGCTTTGTTTTATTGCAAGTTAGACAAGGTGTCCAAAAATGTGTCCTATTTAGTAATAAAGAATGTAAATGCAGATTAATTCCAAAGGCTTTGGTGGAATGGTTTCAAGCATGAAAACCAAAGCAAAGCTTGGATTCAAGACTCTGTGATAACAGTCATCAGAATAATAGAAAACGCTTTCACTACATTCTGATAAAACACATGGTGAGGACTTGTTTTGGTTAGAAAATAGCAGCAGTTTATCTATAGCTCTGCAAATGCAGACTTTTAAAACATCAGGAGCCAAATGTATTCTTTTGAAAGAAGACCATAGTACATAGAGCGCAACAGGGAAGTTTATTTTGCCACTGCATTTCTTTGATCTTGCTAGTGCTTTCACTACCCCATTTTTTCTTTTGTTTCTTTCAGTCATGAGGTCATAAACCCAGATTTATGATGACATTAGTCTTTTGCCACAGAATGATTGGTATGTTCCAAACTCAGCCTTGTGGGCTAAAGATGAGCAACTCAGAAAAACATAATCTGAAAAAAATTTAATCCTTTTTAAAAGAAAAATATTTTTAGTAATAAGTGAATGGGGAATATTAAACCAGATAAATATTAATTTTGGTATTTTTGAATATTAATTGTTGGATCTTTGAATATTAATTGTGGGATATTTGAAAATACTATTTATCTAGAAACATTATAAAAGTTTTGTTTTGATAATGATTATTCTGCATGATTATTAACTTTTCAGTATGTTATTTCTGAAAGACGGATGTTATTAAGAATGTAGAAAATCCATGACTGTGCCGAGAAGTTTATACAATGGGCAGTAGTGAAGTCTCACTCATATTAACTGCACTGAAATTCATGTAATTTAAGTTCAGTTGTCATGTCGTTTGCACTTCCCTACGTGTTAGATATATGCTGATAATGGTTCCTAGCAACCCCCCCCCCATATTTGGAATTATAATGGAATTTTTGAAAATTTGAACATTATGTAACAACATTTTCAAATGTTCTTGAGTCTGTGAAATGGAAAAGTTCCAGAAAGCTTTTCAGGTAAATTAGGATGGAAATCTAAGTCTATGTATTGTGGTACATAGTATGTAGGTATGGCGACCTACAGGAAAGCTGGTGAGGGAGTGTAGTGACAGGACAAGGGGTAATGGGTTTAAACTAAAAGAGGGGGGATTTAAATTGGACGTTAGAAAGATATCCTTTCCTGTGTGAATGGGGAGGCCCTACAACAGGTTGCCCAGAGAAGCTGTGGATGCCCCATCCCTGGCAGTGTTCAAGGCCAAGTTGGATGAGGCTTTGGGCAACCTGATCTAGTGTAGGGTGTCCCTGCCCATGACAGGGGGGTTGGAAATAGATGATCCTTGTAGTTCCTTCCAACCCAAACCATTCTGTGATTCTATGATTCTGTGATATAGGAATTATGCTGAATGATAGTATAGCAAGCCCTCCTTCCTTTGAGTAGAGATGACAACATATATACATAAGTATGTCTGAATAAACACCCATAAATTGATGTATTCAAGAGAAAGTCCTTAACTACCGTGTATTTCTGGTCTCAGCAAAGGTATCTGAGTTAGTCAGGTTGGTACATTTCTTGAATGGCCTTATATGCAGAGAAAAACATATATTTTCTGAAATATTGTGCTATTTGTTATGAAATAATCCTGGAGTCAGCCTTCATCTCAAAAACTAAATAAAAAAAGAGAAAATGAATTTTTGTTTCAGATCTTTTTGCTAGAATACAAAATTTATCTTGAACAAGATAAGCTAAGTAAAATTCCGAAAACTTTGCTGATGGCCACTGACTGTACAAAAATCAGTCTGCTGCTGCCCACAGTGTCTTTAGATGATTAACTATTCCTTCAGTTACTTTTCTGACTAGCAGCTTTCAGTGACTTTCTGCTATTTACCTCACTGATTGCTCTGTATAATCTTCACCCAGCTATAGGGGCTGGGGCAGGAGTGTGGATTTATTTTTTTGACCATATGAGACCCTTGTCTACAAAATCTTCTGATTCTCAGAGTTGGAATATTAGTTTGAGAAGTCCTCTAGAAACCTCCTCTGTCCAGCCTTCAAGTACTGACCTTGAGTGTCTTTCAGATGTGAGGAAGATGGCTCATAATGATCCATGCAGTGAACTTAACCCTACATGTATATTTACACTTAAACTTGCAAATATGTATATTGATGTTTAAATTGTTATGATTCTTATTTCATAATGTCTTTCTTCTGGGATGACTCCAAAGTATGTAGCTTGCAGTCTGCCTCAAAACAGCATTTCTTTTCGAAATACTTTTGAATTTGTTGCAGAACAGACATTCCAAATTCAAGCAATGCTATAATAATTTTTTGTCTCCTCTTAGCTACTCTTTTTACTTTTGGCTTATCTACATCCCTTCCAGTATTAATAAAATCAGAGAGAATTGGGATTTACTAATGTTTTGTATTCAAAAGGACTGTCTTTCCATTGTCTGGAATTCTTAGCAGTTACTTACACATATGCAAAAAGACTGTGGATGGCTGTGAAATCAGGGATAAGATTTATAACACTTGAAAAGTCATCTTCCAAAGAGAGCATTCAATGCCAAACAGCATTTTTACCAAGATGTTTTTTTATTTCAAAATGAGATGCTCTTTTCTTTGAAATATGTTTTCAATAGGCTAGCATTTTCCTATGGCAAAATATTTAATCAGCTCCACTGATGAAAAGTACTTTCTGAGAAACGCAGGTCTCATATAATTTTTGGATCGATAGTAACACTTTAAATGGCAACCAAAATATAATTAATGGTACCCCCAAAATCACAATGCTTTAATCTGCAGGTGAAGGGGATTAAACAAGTGTATAGCTTCCAAGGAATATCAAGGCATATTTTCCTTCCAAGGGATATTTTATGGAACATTTTGATAGGTGAGATGTGTATGCTGCCAATTAATTAAAAAGGTTTTAAACCCAAAATAAAAAACTTGTCAAATACAGAGGACAACAAGCAACCCTAATATTACTGCTCTAAAGGAAGTAAGTAACAGGTGAGTATCAACCAAGATCATCTGTCTTAGCTGAATGCCTCACAATACTAGTAAGAAAAGTAGAAATCTAAAGAGTAGAATTTTTAAATACATTAGAAATACCAGACAATTCTACCCTTGATTGTGAATTTAGAATAACATAACCTTATATTAATCAAACTTAAAGTTTGGTTTCCAAAAACGTGGAAAGGCCCACACGAACTTGCTCACCA
This sequence comes from Psophia crepitans, assembly GCA_013399095.1. NCBI lineage: Eukaryota > Metazoa > Chordata > Aves > Gruiformes > Psophiidae > Psophia > Psophia crepitans. Next base: position 10,763 of record VWZZ01007121.1, read on the forward strand.
ATAATCCTGTCAGTCCTAAAATAATTACCAGATGCAACTGCAAGAGTAACAAGAGTGTTACACAGGCTATTTAATGAACTAATAATCCAGAAGGTGCTTGTAGAGTAAAAAGCTTTTGTGTCTTTACTGGCAGTTAGAAGAGAAAAGCAGCACCTATTATTAGATTACTCGTTGTCTTATTACGGGAATAGGCTATTTCAGTGGGAAGTTTTTCATACCCAGCTGATAAAATACAGTAGTCTTCATAGACATTACTTATATCGCAGGTTTTAAGTCAGGTTAATATTTGAACTGAATAAGACAAACTGAAATATATGCGTAGCCATATGGTCCTGTGACAGTGTCAGTTTGAATGGCTATAAATAAAACAAAGAGCAATAGTTGGACACGAATGCAAAGCAACATAGTTTGGTTCTTTACAAAAGAACAGTTTTTACAGGAGACATTTAAATTCTGTGAAAGTAGCTGTACTGAAACAAGACTGGATTTCAACATCTGCAAGACAATCTGATTTCATCCAGATGGATTTATTTTTTAAATATTAGACAATGTAAAACATATATGGCCAATCCCACAACAGGAAAATATCCTCAGATGATAGATCAGAAAATAAAATAAAATAAAGAAATTTCAGCTAATGTGTGAAACTAGCAAATTTCATATGCTACCTTTATTTTTTAAGTAGAATTCACTTCTGAAACCAAACAAAAATAAAAAGAGATTTTCTATTTTAATTTTTGTAGATCCAAACACTCACATGTACTTATGCATAATTAGGATTTCAGGAAATTCTCAACCACAGAATGTATTTAGCAAATGATTTAATTTAAATTAAGCATCAGAAATGCCCGAAGTTCACAAAAACTTATGCCACTGAAATGTTCGCTTTAAAGTCAGCTATGCTTGACTAAAGCCTAGGCATTTCCTCTTTCATTAACATTTTCCTTTCTGTAGCATTCAGTGTAGAATTTCTAACTACTGTTCCTTCTATTTTCTTGGCCGCCTTCTTGTATTTCATTTTCACTTTCTGCTAAATCATTCAGCTTTTTACTACTTCTGTATAAATATGTGTTCAACCTTTCTGCCTGCAGTTGGTGGAAATGTATATTACCGTAATACTACCCTCCCAAACACATCATGTTTTCCCCATATGTGCCCTTGCATCCTGCTAGTTTTATACCTCTGTAAGGCTGAAATTCTGTTCAAAGTTTGGATTTTGGATCTGGTTTTATTTTTAGGTATAAGAATAATTCGGGCAAACACTCTGTCTGTTTTTGACACATCTGCTAGTGTCTTCTGTGGATCTTCTTTGTGTCAGGCACAGTGCTGTCTCTGCCTGAAGAATATCAGAAGTACATTCACAAAAGATTAGTATGTGGTAGTGGTGTACGAATAATTTAAAGAGGCCTTCTGTGACATCACAGGATTATGCTAAACTGTCTCATGACTAATTCTTCCTTGCCAACAGAACACTTGTGTTTGCCCATTTGCAGGAAGAATTTTTCCCTGAATCCTGTCACCTACCAATGCTGCAACTGAGCCTAGAAGCTTGGTGGGAAAGACACATGACCTTCCGTGAAGTGCAAACTTGTTCCACTTTTCAGACACTTAAAGGAATTGTGTATATATAATGCCTTCTTTGAACATGTTATTTCTGGAGAAACAGAGTGCCCTTTTCTTGTAAAACTTTGCAGTTTTGCTTTTAGCGGGCAAAATTAATGAAGAGTTAACAAGCAAAAGCTTAGTTTTCCATTACAGAACTGGGGAAAAAGTAACAGAAAAAAAAAACAGCTAGGGACCAAGTCACTAACACGGTGAGCAACACTTTGTCTAGGATTTTTCCTAGGCATGGCTTGGTCATTATAGAGCAAGGATCATTCTCTTCTTGAGATATATTTTTCAGCATCAAATCCCTAACCCCGAACTTCTGTCTCTTTCTTTTGTCTAATAATCTTCTCATTACTATTGAACACATGAAGTTTCAGTGTACCCTAGGAGCAATGTTTCCCCTTACATTATGATTATGGGAAATATAACATCAGATAACTTTGATTATTGATTCAGAAAGCACATGTAAGAAAGCACATGAAAGTTCTTTAGAGTTTGATTAGTTGATTTCCTACAATACGCAAAAAACTTTTTGGAACATCTCAGCTCAGCTCAGTTCAACTGTTTTACATTCTTGCTTATGAAGTCAGTTGAATTAGAGTTATCTGACTGCTCCCTTCCCAAACAGTATGGTGTCCACTGTGAGCACTTTTCCCCTTCACTTTGTGAGACCTTGAAAAATATGCAGGAGGAAAGATATTAATTGTACAACTGCTTTATTATGCCACAGACTGTGACACATCATTGGCTTCTCATAGCAATCCCTTAATAATTACTGATAATACAGTTCAGCTATTTAACACACAAAGTTCCTTGCCCAACCACTCCCTTCCATCTGCCTTGTTACTGACTATGTTAATCCTAAAATTGCATCCTGTTAGTTCTTGTGAGAGATAGGCAGAGCATGCAAAACTTCTGCCTCGGTGTAAGCACGAGAAGTAGGTACTTCTAAAAGCAAGAAAGATTAAGTAGTAGACATAAGCTTATATAACAAGATACACTTACTATCTCAAAGAGTAAAAAAGCAAAAATGTGATGAAAATTAGACAGGTAGAAAAATATTATGTACCTTGGGCAGTATGAACGTGTTTTTAAATATTGGGCATCAGAGTTTTCTTCTCCCATGTTTCTGCTTACAGAAAGACCTAAGAGCTAGTAATCCTTCATTAAAGAATGAAAAGTACTTCCATGTATGAGTGTCTCTTGCCATGTCCCTTTGAAAGGGTCTTGTTCATCTGATAGATAGAAAAATTGAGCTTGGGAAAGGGCTGCTGGAGAAAATCTGCTTGTTATTTGTACCTCATAAACACTTGAGAGACTTAATACTGGCTTTGCATAGTGCTTTGTGGAAAAGGAATTTAGGAAGGCTGCAGAGATTATTTCCTGGAAAAGGACGGAGAAAAAAAAAAACAGAAAAACCCAAAAAAACTAACAATGGAGACAGTTCTTCATTCAAAGAAAGCTATCTGTGTGAGTTAGCCCATGAAGAAATGATAACAGACAAACATCATAGGAAAAATAAGCACACTGTAGCACAAGATCCTGAAGAAAAAGTAGAGATGGTAGGTCATGAGGTGAGATTTGAGGAGCACATTGATGGAAATATTAAATCACATGGTGAATTAGTAAAAACTCTTATGGAAAATGAGGCTATACAAAGGATATTCAGTATCTGTATGATACTGGGTGAAAGCTAGTACCCTTAGAAGGACAGGAAGCTGAAGAAATCTGCCGAGTCCCAAAACACAGTGGCTCATGGCAAGCAGCATGAGAAGATACCCTGGAATGGGATCATATGGAGAAGCTGTATGTATATGAACACTGTTATCTTTGCTGTAGTCATGTAGGCAAATATTTATTAATGAATATTTACATACATATGAGACAGTTTTTAATGTAGTTTTCCTCAACTTCTGTCGAAAATCTGTGATCTTCCATTTTCTCAGCAGTCCCTAATGGCTGCCTCATTTAGAAGCTCTTCTACCCAGCTGTTTCCTGCTGCATTGGCTGTACTACAGGTTTGTACCTGAAAGTGAGTAAAATCCTTTACAAAGCTGGGGAACAGAGCAGCTCGAGGTAAACCCCGTCTTTTTGTCTGATGGAGTTCATTCAGTCTGACAGCTCATTAGCAAAAGCTAGTCATCGAGCTAGAAGTACCAGCTGTAACTGCTACATACAGCTGACAGAGTAGGAACGGCAGGTGAAGACTTTGGGAAAAAAGAAGTAACAAAAGAGATGTTTTAGTTCCAGAGGAATATGTTGTCTAAGTTAATTTCCAGTCTGTACATGGAAAGAGGGGAACATTTCAAAGCTTCTGAAGACCGAGCCATTATTAACTAGCTGTGAGTAGACAGTCCTATTAATGTTGGCTAGTACCAATCTTTGAGAGATAATTTGTGGGCAAACGGGTTTATGGAAGATTACAGGCAGCAACTATAATGTGACAGATCTGATAATATAGTTTCTTGATTTACAAAGAAGCCCCCGCTGATGTTTTTGAATTTTTTGTAGCTAGTGCTTCCAGAACTTGGCAAGGTTTACCAGAAAGATGAGGATGTTGAAAACATGATTTATTGCACTAAACTTAGGGATATTCAGGAATCACACACTTTACTCACAAATGCTTAGGATTAAGTGAAATGCTGAAAGTTATCCCAAATTTCTATAGCAGCATCTCCAGACATCTGCACTAAAGCCCTACAGTTCCTTTAAGACACAATTTCACTTAGGTTGTGTTCTGTGATCATTATCATGTAGAGAATATTTTTGAATTTTTAAATTCAGCTTTAATGTTTGGGTTGTATTGATTAAATTTCTTGTGTCATTCAGAATTATTCAATTTGCCTTCTTAATATCATTAGTATGCGGTCCCCAGAAGATCATAGTATAGCTAAACATCCTATTGTAGCTACAGACCATAGTAAATCTGTACTAGACACCTCTGGTTGCCTTGATTTAGGAGCACACCATACTGCTCTCACCCTTCAGGTGGACTGGAGTGGCAACATTTACACCAGGAAAATCCCCAGCAGTCATATACTCTGCTACTTCATATCTTTCCCCACCATTCCTGGTCAGTTTTTGACATTAGTTCCCCTGACTGGGCCTGATCCTGACCCCAACCCATGGGCCAACATCCTGACCCAGCATGGCTTATCCCCATCCCCAGGTAGATGCCTGATGCCCAGGTCTGGGGATCTTCCTAGCGCCCCTGGCTGCCCTTCTCCTCTCTGGGGTGATGGGACAGGTCCTGGCTGCCAGACTATGACCTTCTGCCCTGCAGGAGGCCCTACAGCTCCCAGCATCCACCCCACAGGGAGCCCAAGGCCTCTTGATGAGCAAAAAAGACACATAACAAATGTTAACTTCCATTTGAATCTTTCCTTCACATTCTGTGGAGACCCTTGTGGGAGATGTTCCTTATCATAGACTCATAGAATGTCCCGAGTTGGAAGGGACCCATAAGGATCATCAAGTCCAACTCCTGGCTCCACACAATACCAGCCCAATCAGAGCAGATGACTGAGAGTGTTGTCCAGGTGCTTCTTGAACTTAGTCAAGCTTGTTGCTGTGACCACCTACCTGGGGAGCCGGTTTCGGGGCCCCACAATGCTTTTGGTGAAGAACTTTTTCCTGATCTCCAACCTAAACCTCCCGTGTTGCAGTTTCATGCCATTCCCTCAGGTTCTATCGCTGGTCAC
>VWZZ01007121.1:25323-40700 GCA_013399095.1 Psophia crepitans
GTAGACACGGTGGTGTTAGGTTGACGGTTGGACTTGATGATCTCAGAGGTCCTTTCCAACCTTAGTGATTCTATGATTCTATGATTCTAGATGTTGTACAACTGGACGAAGATATTTATCACATTAAATGGTAATTCATATAAAAAATTGTAAGCAATATGTGATCCATATCCGATAGCTGCTTTCCAGTCAGAAAAATGAGCATATTTCTGCCCCTGCAGCCAGAACACAAGAAACCTGAGTACAAAATGAGACAGCAGAAGGAAAGGTAATTTTGCTTCTGGCTTTGGTTGGACAAGACCTGTCCATATGCATCTATTGCTTTGCTTAGTTATAGTCCTTTTCTTCTCTTCCCCATCTCTGCTCATTTTTTGTAGAACTGTTAGCCGTTTGGGTTGGAAATTTGCATCAACAGTGAGACAAGGGGAGTTCCTTTATGGTGAGAGAAGTGGAAAATATGGCCATTTACACATTATTTGGCACAGAAGGCCACAGCTTGGTCAGTCTCCATGAACTAAGAGAATATAAATCTTGATTCATATACTCACTGAGAATGAGAAAAGAAAGGGAAATAAATAAATGAACAGAAAATGACTAGAATTTACAAAAATGTAATGGCATACAGTAGCTATTATCCATCTTTTCATCAACACAAATTCCTTACAGCTAGTTTTCCTGTAAACTAAGAAAGGTCTTATGAGACTACCAACAAACTTTATTTATGCTTCTGGAAAGACATGATTCTCATCTGTAAACCCAACCAAGTATTGATTGCTTCTGTTCCAAACAACGAGTTTTTAAATCTCTTTTTAAATTTAGAACTTTACTCAGTGCAAAAATAGTCACTTTTAAGAAGTATACAAAATGTGCCTACACTTTAAAGGAAATAGAGATTCTGTTATGGTACCTTGTGTAATGATATCAGAGATGAGGTGCAACAGCATTATTTCAAGGGTTATTAAAACTGAAGTGGAATCTGACAAAGACTTGCTGTGAGACAGAGTTGCAAAGCCAGATCTGTAGCCTGTCCTTGGCAGAAATATATTTCTTGACTCTGTGGCTGATAACTTCCTTCCTTCCTTCCTTCCTCGGTCAGAAAACAAGCATGGTATTTGTGAAACTGATATTTTCCTGAACAGAAGAGAATCATATACTCTAGAAGATAAAGGATAACTTGGAACTTTTTACCTTCCATTACTTTCAGTCATCATAACTCTTCCACTACCCTAATTGCTTTGCTAGGTTTCATTTGCCCGGGAGCATGTAAGAAATATAACCTGCAGCTCAAGGGGGAAAGTACTGCTCTTCAGCTTATTATGGGAATGCCAGTGCTTGATCAAGGCTGCCTCACTAACTTGTCCCTGAAGAGAAGAAATGTATCTCCTCTCTTCAATTTTCTCTTTCTTCCCTCCCCTTCAATGCACTTGCTGAATTTTAACTTTTACTCTTCTTTAGAAAAGCAAGCTCAAATATAGCACATAATCTCTGATTTTCATTTCTGTGTCACATCCTCATCCGAGGTAAATCAAACAACAGGCTGCTGCTGTCGAGAAAGCTAAATGAGTCTTTACTTGATAAGGATCCAATTTATCTATTTATTTATTTATTTATTTATTTATTTTAAGTAAACAAGATAAGGATCTGGAAATGTTAAAAATAGAGGTTTATTGATGTATTTATTTTTTTATGTTCATATTGCTGTTGTATTCTTTGTACATAATTTATACGAAAGCAATTATTCTCTGAGACTTGTAACATATTCTTCTGATAGGTCTTTTTTCCATATTTATTCATTAATCGGTCTGCCTCAGTAGACTCATATAAAAGCATTGCTGTTTGTGAAATCTGCACTAGATGATCAGGAGACAGAAAAAGAGAAAAAAGAGGAAGGGGTTTCTAATGTCTTTTTCCCACTGTAATGGCTTTGTACAATAACAAGTCACATAGAAAAAAATGCCCTAATTCCCTTAGTTTATAAAAGGATACAATATAAGATACATAATGAAATGTGTGCCTTTGCTTTGTACAAAACAAGTAGTCCTGAAAAAGACATTTGTTGGGAGATATGGTTGGATTCTATTGCGATAATGCATGTAATTTAAAATCACATAAATTAGACCCTTAGATTGGGTGAAATATGTAAAAGAATGCAGACTAGAGAATCAAACTTTGCAGAAACTATTCGTGTGGCTTTGCAAAAGGCCAATCTATCAAATAACTTCAGTGATTTGATTTTTTTTGTAATAACGATTGAAAAATAAACACACAGATAGAAACACATGTTACGGAAGAAGGCATTGTTAGATGTGGAGGATTACCCTGATAATATGTATGGTATGCTTTTGTTTCAGGTAGTATGAGAATTCATTCTTGTTCCTTTCACAAATATTTCTTGTTTACATTATTTATGTGTTGCTGCTTCTCTTCCTTTGCTCCTTACAGACAGATTTCATGGTGGCATACCAGAGCACATCATCTACCCTTTTTACATAAACTGTTCTTTATAACTTGTGTTGTGATGGGGAATAGGAGAAGAGGGGCAAGCACTGACAATCATTTCACCATGATTCAGGGAAATCCTACATCTCCTTGTTGGCTACTTTGGCATCTCTATTTGCTAAATCTGTGAACAGGCACTGCAGGAAAAACGATATTCCTCTCAGTGAAGATTTCAACAAAAAATGTCTCTTGGCTTTTGTCCGATGATATTCTCTTGCCTTTTGTCTGATGATATTTAAATATAGTATTCCCAACCCAAAGACATGTCTGTCCAGTGAGTTTAAAGAGTTGTCCTAAAATACATGGAGTAAAACCTGGCAAGGGTGGCCAATTTAGAGGGAAGCAGGAGAGTGAAGACGAAGTTTCCAGGACTGGTGGTGAGCACACCTGCTTTGTGCCAAGGGCTGGGGAAGATATTAGCTGGAGAGCTACTGTGATCCTATCTAAATACAGAGAAGCAATCTAAGACCTTCTGGCATGGTGTTCCTCAGATAGGACCGAAGTTTGGAGAGTGCTTTACAACTTGGAGCATACCAGTCTGACAGTTGCACAGACGTGGCAACTCATGTTTTATTTTCAGCATAAGAAAGGCTTTGTAAAAGAGAAAAAGTATTTCAGTTGCATTTTTTTCACACAAAATAAATTTACCTACTAGCAGGCTTCATACGGAATAACTGCAACAAGTACTTAACTTCAACAAGGAGAAGAAAAAACAAAAGGGATGTTGTTTCATTTTAATTTCTTCTGGAAACATCACCTGGTAATAAATGGAATGTTTTTTTAAAGAAGTCTCTTTCTAGTCACTGTTATTCTGATCTGATCCCTGTTAAGGCCTTATCACTTTCCTGTCTAGAGGAGGCTCAAAGTTAAGGCATGCTTCTCTGTAGAGCAAAAGTGTCTTCTCTATGCTCAATACTAGAAAACACCCTCCCCCTATTTTTCTAATTGTCTATTCCTAGTTTCATTTCCAAGTCAGATCTACCCTCAAATGAAAATCCCATATGCATCAAACACCTGTCCTGGATCTCTGCTGCTAGGGAAATTACCTCTAGGAAAAAAATAAGTCCAGTGGAACTTTGGTATTAAGGAGTAGCACAGTTGGCCAGTGGTTCAAAATCATGAACAGCAATACATCTTCCAGTCAGCACTGAATATCATTCATGAACCACAGGTGAGGAATATGTAGATGCTCACATGGAAAATCACCTGATTCTGGTCATCAGCAAAGGATTCCAGAACCAGTGGTACTTCAAAAAGAGGAAAAAATACTGTACTAGCAGCAATGTTAGCTTCCTGCTTCTCAATAATACTTTTAACAAGATAAACTATCAATAAGTAGATAACATTACATCATAAAAAACCTCTTAAATCTATGGCCACGTTATAAGCAGCCAGGATTCATTGCCAAATACAGTATATTAACTGTTTAACTGTAAATCAGCTTTACAGTTTGCATGTGTTAAAACCGTTTCTTTTAAACTGCAAATAACACTTGAAATGTCCCCATTTGGCAGTAACAAGTGATGATTTTCAACCAAGAGAACACTGGGCCAAGTGAACAAGTTCTGAAGTACATTTTATACTCCACAAAAGCTCAACTGAAGAGAAAGTGATGAAAGTATCCAAACATAGGACACTGAGCATTGGTGTACTGTTTAGTTAATGTGTTTGCTTTCCAATAGTTCAACAGTTTCAACACATATATTGTTTCAGTCTGGAAACAATAAGGTCGTTATGTTTAAAACAAGATGAAAGGAAGGTGTGCCTTTTCTCTGAACCCCACAGACTCAATATTTTTCATTTACCTGTATCTAAAGATAAATTTTTGCTACACTTTAGTGAATAGAAAATTACATGTAAAATTACAGAAATATCCAGAACCTGAATGCTAAAGAGTGGATTTTTATACAACATTAGAAGTACTTGTCTCTACTTTACTCAATTAATTATTTTACAGCTCATGAGAGCTGTTATACAGATTTCCATTTTTTTTAGGGTGTGTGTTTAGACTCTAAGTTTCAGTATCTTAGTTTGTTAAGACAAAATTTAAATAAGTTGTTGTGATTTACATGAGAAACCAAAGTGGTAATGAATTAACTATTTAACTGAAATTTTCCTAGTATTAAACATAAAAGCTTTGAACAAAGAAATGAAAGAGAGAAGCTGTATACAAAGTCATTGAAGAAGAAAATTCAGCAAAACTTAATTTGGCTTTGGAGAAGATAGCTTAGGAGGCATCCACAGACATACTTTGAAGAAGTGTATCTCATTGTTCTATTTTATGGTTGTAACAAAAAAACACAGCCACCAAGAATGAACTGTGTTGTCCTTCATGAAAATGTGTGATGTAAAAATTAGATGAAGTAAGAAAAATGTACAATATTCAAGTTGAGTAATTTCTGAAAGAAAATGTCTTCAGAGATTCCCATTATGTATGTATGATGCTTGGAGATGGCTTTTCTCTGTGGTCCTGCTGATAGCAGTAATACATCTATGCTTCGTAATGTGCGAATTAATATGTAGAGCTCCTGTTGACATGTTGTAGATAGTGTAAGAGTCCTGTGTAATAATCTAAGACAGCAGCGTTGAAATCCAGGAAAATGTGTTAAGTGAAGAATGACTTTGTACATCTGGACTATTTCAGGAGGAAATGACACAGGGGGCCTTAAAACAGTGCTAATGTATTTTCAGGCATCTGTTACAATAAGACAATTGCAGAAACGTAAAGGATATTTCTGGGTTATTTCATAGCCTATCATTGAACTGTTTGTGATTTTTCAACTATGTATTCCTTCCCCTGTATTTATAGACTTTTCAAACCACCTTGAAGTTCTTGAACAAAATACTTGCATATTGTTACTCTAAAACTCAAGATAGTATGTGGTTATAGTCAAACTAAGCCTGGCTTTGAGAGCTTTGACAGGTATTTGATGGGTATCTGCGGTTCTGCAGTTCTTCAGAAATGAAGAAACATGTAAATTTAGGAATACTTGTATGAACCAAGATACAAGAGACAATTGAAATTTAAACTACGGGCAATATTTCCAAAACTCATACATGAGCAGTCAGCTGACCCCAAAGTCATGGGAGCCAAAGTCAGAGAAGATTCAAAGAAAGCTCTGGAGTAGGATGCATTTTTCATTATATCACAGTCTCAGCATGTTTATTTTAGTATTTTTATTTAATACTTTATTTAGTATGTTTCCATAATTTCAGAAAACCTCTGTCTTACAAACATATAGCAGAATATGGTGTATTAACCTCTTGTGAATGAAAGATTCTTACTCCTTTGCCACTGTGCAAGTTAAAATGCTGTGAAAGTCTTTATTAAAACATGAGTCATCTCCTCATAACAAGCTATCACATTAGTCAGGCTTGATTTATCCTAGGTAAATTCATACTCGGTCTTGTCAAACACTGTCTTTCATGTGTTTAAAAATGGCTTCCTAGAGGACTTAGGCTAAGTGAGCCTGTATCTTCCTGATTCTCACCCTTGCCCTTCCTGAAGATGGCTATGATATTTGCTTTCTTTTCAGTTGTCAGGAAACTTCTGTGATTACTATCACCTTTCAAAAATTATTGAGATTTGTGATGATATCTGCAAGAACCCACAGGGGTGCATCTTGTTTCATCCTGTGGAGTTATTGACATCCAAATGGCTTTAATGTTCCCTAACTGTTATCTCCCTTAACAGTGATAGATTTCCCACAGATTCTGTGGTGCCACCACATGTCAGTATTTTCCAGTGATGTCATAGATATCTGACTGCATGGACTCTAATTCCTCCTACGTATTTCTCATACGCATGTATTTGTGTACAAACACTTGAGATAAGCTCCAGCTGTACCATCTTCTGAAGCGGAACGGGAGAGATGTTCCTGTCCTTTGAGTGTTTCCTCTCGATTTTCCCTTCACCCACTTCGCTTTGGGCACCATCCTCAATGCACCTTGTTTAAAACCCTCCTCACTGGGTTAGCAAAGCCAGTTGGCAAACACACTCGTATCCCCCTTTGTCAGGTGGATTTCATGTCTCCTAGGAATTCTTATTCCGTGGCCATAAAAGCCAATGTTTTTTTTTGCCTGCAATGTCAGTCATGTAGACAGGTACTGGTCTGCAGGACACATCCACTCCCATATCCCTCACCCTAGCTGCTGGAACGGCTTGGTCCATTCAAAATTTCCCTTGCTGATGACATTGTTTCCCATGCAATGAGTTGCAAAAAGTCTGATTGTGACAGGATCTTTCCACAGTTAATGCATCTTTCCACGATGCAGCACTTCCCTCTCCCGTGGTGCTGCACAACGTTGCACTCCCCTCCTGGAAGGTGGTTCTGCAGGAGACACATCAGAGGCAGCAGGGGAGTCAGGTCAGCCACCCAAGAGCCTCCCAGAAAAACATCTATATCCCATTCTTGCAAGAGTGATGTACAGTAGGGTTGACATCACAGTGCCGTTTCTCCTCACATACCATCTACTCCTACAATTGCTGCAAGAGGCAACAGAGTCACTCTAGTATGATTTTAACTGCATGTCCTCTGCTAGCTTTCCTAGCCTCAGGTAAACTTCAGCCTTTCTTCACAGCAAACAATCTTGCAAATCTCTTTGATTATGTTAGAAGTTTTTTTCCAACATTTGTGTGAAGAAAAAGCACAAATATTTTCTAATTAGAAGTAGAGTTCCTTATGGCACCTTAATAAACTAGAGATCCAAAATTCTGTCATATCCAGATTTACTGCCTGAAATACTAAAAAAAAAAAAAAAAGAATCCATGTCCTGATTCATGTATTTTGCAAACAGAGTAAAACTACAAAAATGAGCCAAACAAAAAAACAGTTAGCAGATGCTAGGCTTATGGTGTACAACATATTTTCCTTCTGAGGGCACTTCTATTATTTACAAAAGAAAGTTTAGAAAATAAGTGGTGGTAAGTTTTTGGGTTGCTAAGAATTCCTAAAGACTGAGCTAAAGATTTTAGTTTAGTCCCCATGGCAATTACTTGGAGGGGGCCTCACTTTTCTTGCAATCATCTTAATTAGGAATTTACCTCACTGAAGGTAAAAAGCCCAGTGTAAGAAATGTAAAGTATATTCCTACTAGAAGTGATGGGTTACAATGATAATTGCTTCTGTGTCATTACAAAGCTCTGTTTAATAGGTAGATTTTCATGTTGAGCCCCAGGTTTCTACAAACTATGTCAAAGCCACTCCAGGATTCACAGACCAACTTCCAACTGTGCTGATGATAAGCTTCCCTGTGCTTCTCTGTGCAATTGCTAGCAACCATTTGTCTCTTTGCTACTCTGCAGTAATTGCTGGAAGAGGAAAAAGAGTGGCATACAGGCATCATATATCCATTTAATTTTTGTCTTTTCTCCTCCTTTTAAAATAATTCTTAAAAAAAATATATATATATGAATAGTCCATAGTCATCAAGGATCATCACTGTGAATAATAGCTCAGAAGGTCAGTGAAATATAGAGTTGCAAGACTTAGAATATGTAGAAGTCTGTTCCAGGACTTGCAGCCTGTTGACCTGTATATACGTGGAGCCTTTTGGACAATTTAAAATCTGTATGAATTTAAGAACATGAGAGCATGGCCAAAAGAAATAAGTGGAACAGCTTCATGGCATTTGTAGTAAACGTCTTTGGAAGTTGTTTGAGAAATGCATTTCAGTGCATGCAGCTGAACACTGATGGCAAAACGTACACATCCTGACATTTTACATTCTTGCAAATAGTGCGCAAGGGAGAAGATCCATGACAAAAACCTAGAATAAACAGTATTGTGTGTTGGCCTTGGAGAAACAGTTACAGGCATGGGAAAGAGTCTGCTCTGACACCACTGATGTGAGAATGAATCCAGGAACACGTTAGCAGGAGGATTTTCCATGACTCTGAAACGTCTGCAACATCCCACAGCTGCAGCATTTGTTTGAGGAGACACTTGTTTTCTGAGTGAAATTACTCGGTAAAAATGCTGTGCAAACAACAAAGGCAACTAAGTTTATATCAGAAATTTGTAGCCAAGGTTCTTTACATAGCTGAGCATCCGCAGCTGTGACAGCAATCAAGTGCACAAGGTTTTCTTTTCCTCAGTTAATTGTTGTGATGAAATTGTTTCTAAAGCTTGGAGAAGTCAGTAGAAAGCAATTGGGAGTAAGGAAAATGGTCACAGACTCCTGGCAATTAATAAAACAGAGATGAAATGTAAACAGCACAGTGTAGGTAGAGACATTTGTTGCTAATCTTCCTGTGATTCTTCAGTAAATTGCACAGCCTTTTCTGCCAGAGTAATGCTCTGAGGTAATGGTTTTAGAAGTGTTTTTCCAAGACCTCATGCAACAGAGCAGAGACACATTGGCTTGTAGCATAACTGGTGAAGGAGGCAATTGACACACTGATGATGGCCATGCTGGATGGCTGAAACAGAGGTTCATGAGCTCACCACAAAACAAGTAGGAGAAAAAGTGCTAAGAGTCCTGGAATTTACTTTCTTCTAAAGAAAACTGGATTTTTTTACCTGAATGCTAGTACTGTTCTGATGGTTCATGCCAAGAGAATTGAAGGACTGGGGAATGGGTCAGTGAAAATAGTCAAAAGGGTCATACTGAATTACAAAAAACATTGTTTTTGAAATCATTCTCTTTCCTTTTGGTATCCCCGGTGTTTTTCAATGCTTTTCACCTTTTTCTTCCTCCTTCAGTATTTAAATGCTGTTCCTACTGTAAACACAATAAAAGGCAATGTGTAAAGGTATATTCTCTGCTCCAAGATGGAAAAGTTAGGAAAAAACCTTGTCTTCTCAAATCTCCATTGCTTTGACAGGTATAACTCCAGTAGGAACTTTCTGTTTCACCATACCTGGGTGGTACCAGAGCAAAACCTTCACAAAGCCAACGCCATAGGGCTTCTCTCTGACCTCAGGGATGCCAGCACTGACCTGCTCAACTTCCTTTCCTCAGTCTCCTGCTTTGATTTGTAGCCTGAGCCCCAAGTGACCTGTCATGTCACTGTCATGTTTCTAGGAGCCTGGGTGATCTAAACCCTAATACAGATAAAAAGCACTTAATTTTGGGTTAGCTTTGTCAATTAATTTCTTTAGTTCTTTCCATCATTCTTAGTCTTTAAAGACTTTGCTTCATATATCCACCTATATCTAATATTGCAATTCTTTATATGATCACAATTTATTTCCTCATAACTTTCTGGTTCTGTATCTGTCTGTAGCATTCTCTTTTTTCTTTGCTGACACTCTTTGCCTCTCTCCTGGTATTTTCTTAGAATGACTTGTTATTTATATGGCTCTCTCACTTTCTTTTTACTTCTAACTGTACCCTAGAGGTACATTCTGTTAGAAAGACTGTTTTTTTCCCCTACAAAAAACCAGTGTGGATATGACAAAACATTGTTTGATGATTGGATACTGGGTGGATAGACATCTGACACCACACACTGTAGACAAACATCTGATAAATGCTACAATTCTGCAAAGAAGTTCTGCTGGGATTAGCAAACAGCCATTCTACACAAGTCTCTCACAATGGTTTCTTTACTTACAGTTTTCACAGGGTGGACCTTAATTGAGTCCAACAAAGTTGGAAGAACTTTGGGAAACTTGGTTTTAGTAACTTACAGAAGATAAATTTTATTTAATTATTATTATTTGGTTATTATTATTATTGTTCTTGGCCCTGTGATGCTCATATTCTGAGAATTTCAGAGTTTTCCATGGAATTGAGGAAAGGCTTAATAAACTGATTTCTTCTTCTCTTACATTTGTGCAAATAAAGTACAATGGAAGAAGAATGGCCAGTCAAAAATGTTAGGATGGAAGGGGAAACATTGGAAACAAATTCTTTTTTTTTTTTTTTTTTGGAATGACTGCTTCTCTTACAAACCTGAGGAAAACTGAGGTCAAAGCAACATTTGCATATTGTGCATTTAAAAAATCTTTTCTATTTTCACTCTGCTTTTCCTTTCTAAGTTCAATGAAGTTGGTAGCACACTCTGTAAGCCATCTGCCAGATGAAGACATCACAAACGTTGAACGCTACCTCTCTTTCTTCTCTGCATCACAATGCAGAGCAGAGACAGATTTTAAGCTTTCTGAATGGTATTTGTCTCCATTTATTGTAGAGATTAGTCTTTAACCTTCTGACTATCCTTTCCTTCATGCTATCATCTAATTTAAACATACAACAGGTTATTAAATTTCCCCCAGCTACTCTTATGCTTGAGCCAAATAACTTCTGTTTTATGTGAAAAAAAAAAAAGTCTTTAAGACATCCTGTCTTGATTTGGAGAAGACAAAAGATGGGAAATCCATCAGACCTCTCCTAGTGTACTAGAAATAGTACAGCATAGAACAGCTTCACTGTTGTTATGTTTGGTGCTTTACCTGAAGTAGCTGAGCTCAGAGCCCTTCCATTACCCTTCTTCACCTCTTTCTGTTAAAGAGCCCTGTAGTATTTGGTTATTTGCCTTAGAGAAAATAATGATTCCATCTTTCATGTGATCTAAGCAGGAAGCCCATTAGCTTTTCCTGACACAGTAGCAAATTGGGAGCTGTGAATTAATATTGTTCAAGTCTTCAATCCCTTCTGGAGTCACTGCTTTCTCCATTCTATATATTTGCCCTGTTTTTCTGGTTTCTTGATATAGAACTTTGTAATTGGATCTAATACAATGATGTTTTCATTTTCTTTTCCCCCGAAAGTGTATATAGTGCTTGATAATCATGTACCTGAATTCATGGACAAATTGCTGTCTGTGCTTGCTGTGTTATCTACTCTGTTTTCCTTTCCACCAGCCTTAATGCTGAAGCCTACCAGCAATGATTTGATGTGATAATTCTGTGTAATTCTGGAAATGCTGTATAGCGTTTGCTATATGAAATGCTCTAGGGCCTCAGGTTTAGTTTCAGTCCCTATGATGCTATAGTAGAAATTCACTGATTCACTTGAAATTTATTTATGATTAGTTGTTGTTATATTTTTTGTTAATAATATTGACTATATTTGACAGAGTTGTCATCTAAGCAAAAATAATTTTCCTTAACTGAGTTCTATATCTTTAACTAACATGACAGAGACATAAAAAAGGCATTTGGGAGTCTCTGACTGTAAATATTCATGCAAAGCCAGCTCAGTTTTTGCATCATTAAGCAAGAAAAATGAAGTATTGATTTCCCAAGTCAGTTGCACTGCCCTTGTCCCTTAATTCCAGTATTAAAAAATCTTTAGCCAGCTGTGAAGGAGGGAAGACATTAAGATGTTCCAGAGTGTGAAGGAATTGCAAGCTAGAGGAAAGAAATATTTATGCCAGTGATCCTTCACTGCTGTCACAGAAGGCATTTTGGGCAAGGCAAAAGTTGGAGCACACTACATTCCTCCACCCTTTAGCAAAGGAGCAATGTCTATGTGATATTCCCAACAGAACAATTTTTAGCTACCTTTACACTCAAAAGTGAACCAAGCTGGGACTGGCTCTTCACTTTCAAATTGCTTTTCCACTTTGAGTTTGTTGTAATTGCATTTGATTTATACTGACGTATACATGAGTACTGAAGGTACAAACGGGATTCTCATAAATTCAGACATGCATCTGAACATACATTTTTCTCTGCATTTAGTCCCTAAGATACTCCAAATACAGACTTTGTTGTTTTGTAGAATATAGAGCAAAACCTAGTGCCATTTCTTGTTAGAGACTGAAATATAAACTATGAATACTCAGAAATAAAAATATTCATATAAAATTACGGTTTTCTAAATGGTTTCAATTTCACTGGTGTCAGTTATAAAGCCTGCTTCCCTCCCATACGCTTCTGGCATATGATCAATGTTATAGATCAGTCATACAAGGGTGGGAACTGTGCAAAAATATATACAGACATGGTTCTTCTCTAGATCTGAGCACCTGAAATTGTTTATTTGTACATTTAAATTTATTGCTAATTAATTTTAATGGCTGAACAGCCAAATCAGTGTTCTTAGGAAAAACTTCAGAGAAAACTACTCTGAAGCAACACAGAAGCACTGAAAAGAGAAGCTCTTTACATAGCTCCTGTTTCTTTGAAATGTTACACTTCTGTCTTATCGAAAATTGGCAGTGAGGTAAGAAGAAAATAGTAAAAGTTTCAGATAAATCTATGGTAAAGGAAAAAACAGATCCCAGAATGAACGTGTGCATTTAGAGTAATCCATTTTTAAACTATTTAACTCTGCCTTCAGATTTTCTTCAGACATGCTTCCTCTCAAGACTACAAACGATTTTGAAATTACATTGTCTTTATTGTGAGAAGATGATACCACTCGGTTCAACACCAGCACACTGCAGGAACGACTGTTGGGCCCAGCTAGGCATACTTACAGGGAGGAAGGCTCAACCCAGCTCTTCTCCCTTGAGAATTCTGCTTGGTGTTTCAATAATCTTGACCCTTCAGTAGCATTTAGCTGCATACTGGC
Source organism: Psophia crepitans (assembly GCA_013399095.1). Taxonomy (NCBI): domain Eukaryota; kingdom Metazoa; phylum Chordata; class Aves; order Gruiformes; family Psophiidae; genus Psophia; species Psophia crepitans. The sequence continues at coordinate 38,290 of VWZZ01007121.1, forward strand.
TTGTCTTGTTCAGAATGTGGTCAGCTTGGTCCCCTTGGAGCAAGGGCTCAAAACTGTAGGAGTGATGGTGAGTTCAAGCAATTAAGGTGGTCCTTCCTTGGCCCACGCTTGATGAAACAGATAGTTTAGGGAGCTTATGCTACTGCACTTCTCTCCAAAATACTTCCTGTGGAGCCCCTCTATCATGAGTTTGGCCAAAAGAACCAAGGGCTTAAGGAAGAAAAAACCTTAGGAGTTCTTCCATTAACTCTGCTAGTAAAATTTATTTTTAAAAGTACTTGTAGTTGAAATTCTCTTAAAAATAAGGGGTAGAATCTACAGAAACTAAGGCACAACATCTTTTTTACAGATAAAGTGACTGCAGCTGTATTAGACCTTATAGAAAGAAAATATGGTCATTCAAATGCACATCCAGTCCTTTTTATATTCTTTGTTCCATTGCTACTAATAATTGTATTCCTCTCAAGGCCATCTAAGAAGACAAATGATTGTACCAAGAAGAGTTTCTACAGAAAAGGGATACAAAGATGAAGAATTTCTGTTAGTACAATTTACGAAGAGATAGATTTTGCAGGTGTTCCATATTATACATTTGGATTTCCAAATCTGCACCTAATATTTTTCTTTCCATAGGGAGTATGGTAGATTAATCTTTACCCAAATATCTTTAAAAAGAACATTCTGATTCACTTGCCAAAATTAGATATGAATTTCGAAACAGAGAAAATGTTCATGTTTGCTGTAAGAATTGGCACACCTTCTGTACCACTCCAGGAATGGTTCCTGCACTAGTAGGGGGAGAAAAGAATAAAACCTAGTTTTAAAGGAAAATCCATTTATAAAATATGATATTTATCTATTTTTTAGTACTTATTAAACAGAAGTGGCTTGCTCTTTCTATATTGAAATTTATTTTTTCATTCATCCTTTGTCTAGTAGTGCTGAAAAAAAATATTGATTTTGGCACTCCCCATCCTCTCTCTGTTGCTTGAAGAGGAGAGTGTAAGCCAAATTGAGGCATGGTATGTATATGATATAAGCAGCTCCTTGAAATCCGTTGTAATGGTCTGAATGTAACTTGATAGGCTCTACATGCAAAGAGTATGAAGAACACACTGTAAGCAAGAGAAAAAGTCAAGAAAAGATTTCTCTTCGTTCTCTTCTGCAAGTCCTTCTGGCTTTTGAGGCAATAAATAATCTTGTCCCCTCAGTAGTGTTTAGCTGTGTCCTGGCTCATCTTGCTCAGAATGTGGTCAGCTTGGTTCCCTGGGAGCAAGGGCTCAAAACAGTAGGAGTGGTGGTGAGTTCAGCCAGAAGGAAGGATGAGGAGCCTGCCTCCTGCCAGTAGGGTGCTGCACCATCCAGAACCGGCATGCTGAGCTGTGGGTTTGTCTCATGAGGAAAGGAAATGGCTTTGATGACAGTCATGGACTGTCTGATGGGTGCATTTTTATGGCAGATCTACTATATATATTACTTCACACTAGCAGTAACGTTAATGGGTTTAAACATAACATTTCTAATGTGATGCACATAGTAACAGCACACCAATGTTTTTCATATAAGACTAAGAACCTGTGGGGCAGATATCTAGCTTCCTTCAGGAGCAAGGCTTCCTAATCTCTCTTTCTTGATACACTGTTAAGGAAACAAAACTGATATTTTAAAAGTGTCATGAGTTTCACCATATTAGCATGTGTATACATCCTTCAGAGAGTGACAAATAAATTTGACTGGAAATGATAGCTGTAATGATAAAATAGGCACAGAAGGGGTATCTGAAGGATTTTATCCTTTTCTGAGGAAAGAACTTGCCTGTGGTGGAGGAAACACACAATGCAAGTCACTTCCAACTCCTCCAGACAGAGTTCTTAGCACAGAACTAAGGATTTTAGGTGACGACACACTTAAATTGTTAGTAAATTATATCATTCAGTTGACATGTATACTGTGACATGGCATATTTCTTTACTTATTTTAATTCAGATGAGAATTAAAATTTTGGAAAGCTGGTAGAGAATTTATGAACTCTAGGATTATTTGTTGAGATAGTTTAATTCATGGTCACAAAAAATTATTAATGCAATTATATATTCAATATTTAATGTCGTAAGGTAAATATATATAGAAAAATATTGTCATTTTCCCAAGAAAATTCTTTTAGTCACACTTGCATTGTGATTGGAAAAACTTTGCTCAGTTCTCATAGTATTGTACGTTCATATCAACTCCTGTTTAAACTATTATTATAACACAGATTCACCAGAAAATACACTGAGTCATTCTGTGCATCTCCCAAGGAGGTGATAGAATAGAACAGCAAATTAGTGGTGTGGTGTTTTTTTTTTTTTTTTTTTTTTTTTTTTTTTTTTTTTTTTTTTTTTTTGGGTGTTTTTTTTTTTTTTTTTTGT
>VWZZ01007121.1:40718-88883 GCA_013399095.1 Psophia crepitans
TTGGTTGGTTGTTTTTTTTAAGTCCATGAAACAAAATAGGCAGGTGAAATAATCAAAAAGTCACTAGCAAAAATACTGTTCCTAAAAAAAGGACTTGGGGGAATGAAGTAGGAGAGCACCTTTCCTACGAGGAGAGGCTGAGATATTTGGGCTTGTTCAGTGTGGAGAAGAAAAGGCTCCAGGGAGACCCAATTGCAGCCTTCCAGTACCTAAAGGGGACCTACAGGAAAGCTGGAGAGGGACTGTGTATTAGGGAGTGTGGTGACAGGACAAGAGGTAATGGGTTTAAACTAGAAGAGGGGAGATTTAGATTAGGCGTTAAAAAGAAGTTCTTGACTATGAGGGTGGTGAGACATTGGAACAGGTTACCCAGGGAAGCTGTGGAGACCCCATCCCTGGAAGTGTTCAAGGCCAGGCTGGATGGGACTTTGGGCAATCTGGTCTAGTGTAGGGTCTCCCTGCCCATGGTGGTGGGGTTGGAACTAGATGATCCTTGTGGTCCCTTCCAACCCAAACCATTCTAAGATTCTATGAAGCTGTCTTTCTAGAAACTTCTTGTTTGCTCTTCTGCATTCATTCTTCTATCTTTGACTAAAAATTTATGGTACTTTTTGGATGTTTACTATACTTGACATCACTCATAGTGTTACTGTACTATACACTTCACTCAGTTTCACTGTTCCATTGGATTATGTTTTTTATTGTTTTCCTATCAGTCTTTTTCACTTGAGAAAAAAAAAATATATATAAGGTATGTGATTGTGTATAAATCCATTATATGGGCCATTGTATTATACTTCTTTCTAAGTATAGGTATGGGGGAGAATGATTTCTCCTGTTCAACATGTTTATTCCTGCAAAGAACTATTTATGTACATACTAAAGAATGCAGTGATGACTGGGGAAAGCAGTACAAGCTGAAAATAATTTCAATTTTGTGGAAGTTGAATAAAGATGAGTATCTAAGTTTAGATGATACTTTAATTTAGGACTGAGTATAAACTTGCAATAGTAGTATCCTTCTAACTTTAGCTTGAAACAATATGGAATTGTGAAAATATATAAAGATCTTCATTTAGGTTTGTAAGATCCTGAGATAATAACTTCCCTCCTACGTTTTCATTGATTAGGATATCTTTAGTAAAATTTGAAACACAGCCTACTTTGAGTACTCTAAGTTCATATTCCTTCATCCAAGATACATTCCATGAATCATTGGTTACTTGGATTAAATGCACGGTGTCCATTTTAGATCAGACGTTTCTCAACCCCATATTAACTGTCAAAATATTTTGGAAAGCCAGTTACCGGTAATGGTGTGTTTGGCAGCTAATAACAATTGCATAATCAGCTTTCATTTTCCATTGTCCAGTGATCTAATAGAAAAAGCATTAGAAACCTTAGGCTGTTATTTTTTTTATAACTATTTTCAAATTATTATTTAGTAGAAAGTACCCGAGGGCAAGCGTAATAAATAACCATGTTCTCAGGTACTTGCTTGAGTACAGTTAGTAAAAACACATGTTTATAAACTGTTTCCCAACTTGTGTCAGACTTGTAATTTTTTACAAGTCACACATGACCAAGTAGTACTGTAGACTGGAAATAAATAGTTTTACTATGGAATAAGAGGACTTCTCTGGCAGCTTTATGCCTAGCCTGTTTTGTCAGACATGGGTTGTTCCCCAAGATTTTTCCTAGTGTTCATAAACATAACTAATATAAATGTTCTAGATGGGAGTATTCAAGGACAGTGAAATCTAGTTGACATTCACAGAAAATCAACCCACAGATGAATCTGCAGAGGGAGAATGGCATGAAAGTTAGAAAGCCAGAAAAAGAAGGCATCATTATAATACCTGTTAAAGATGGAAAAACAAAATAAAAATTTTAAAAGAGCAAGAAGAAACAAAAATATATATGCTGTTCATACATTGCTTTTCCCAATAACTACATGAAGATGTGAATGGCAGGGATTTTTCTTGCAGAAGTTTATTCAATTTTCTTCTCCCTTTTTTTCCCCACTTCCTTGTCTCCTTTAAGCTTCACCACACGCCTTTAGGCCTCTCCTCCTCCTCCTCCTCCTATCTTTTCCATGTTTCCTCTACTTCCCCAGAGTAGGGTCTCCCTCCATACATCTTCTTCAGATGCTCTGCTCTAGAGGCTTGATTTCTTCCTTGAAGCCAAAAGACCTTATCCCATAATCCTACCTTACACCATAAAATCTGAGGCTTCAGAAGTACCTTTCCATTAAGCTATAGAAAATTTTTCCCCTACCCTACCTTGTTGCCAGCAGCTAGTTAATGTACCTGTAATAGGAATGCACTGCGTAGTTGAAAACCTCCTTCTTTTCTAAATGTAGACAATAAGTCTTTTTAAATTGAAACCATACAACATAACTGAATTTGGTCCTAAAGAATGAATATCTCCACTTGCATTCTGTTTATATCTGATATATGCAGAACTATTGCCTAAAATTAATTTATATTGCACAAGTCTCCTTGAAGTGTATGGAATGACTGAAGGAAAACATAAGGAGATCTTTTCTTGGCTCAGAATTAACATAGAATCATAGAATGGTTTGGGTTGGAAGGGACCTCAAAGATCATCTAGTTCCAACTCCACCTGCCATGGGAAGGGACACCCTCTACTAGGTCAGGTTGCCCAAAGCCCCATCCAACCAACAGGTTAAAATATGTTTGATGCCCTAAGATAACATCAATCAAAAACTAGATTTGAGGTTATCAGGCTGGGAAAGAGGACAAAACCTGATGTTTGCCTGAATTAAACTTCTGTTTTCACACAGGGTGTAGCTGGCTTAGGTCTTGAGTAGCATACTGATTTTGGGTAAGTGGAGAAATGGAACATAAAGAATACATTGCCCAAGGTAGGTTTCAGTTATTTATTATTAAATAAATAAATAAATAATCTTCCTAAGCCAAACCAAACAACAGATAAACAAGCATACAGTTGAAATATAATAGTATGCTAAAACTCTGTATTGCATTTTGAATCAATAAGAGGACTAAATGCATTCTAAATAAGGCAGTACTTAACCTGCAATATCTTCTGTCATTCAGTCTTCCTAAAGCCAATCCTTCCATCTAACTGATCTGTTAGACAACTTTTTTTGGACAATAACATCTAACATAACTGCTTATTATTAAAAATTCACTGAAAGTACTTGCCTGTACTTAGCATCTTGAAGTATTATTTATATATACACTCCTCTGTATTTTATTGTCACTTAGTTTAGTCTCCCCGCTAATTATTTTAACTGTCCCAGGGCCCATTTTATGGCCCTGAAGCCAGTTGGCACAGCTTGACCATACTATTAAACTCCTTTTCTTTCCAAATCACGTCTGAATTACCTTTCAGGAATGGCCTCTGGCTCATTCTAATTCCTGATCTGTGTTAGGGAATTATTAGATGTCCCAGGCAAAAAAAAAAAGAAATAAATGTATTAAAAATAAATTTAAAAAACAAATTAAAAATCAGTCATCTAACAGATTATTACATCTTAAGAGCGTAGTGAGTTGAGTTCCAGTGTCTGGTTCTCTGCCATAGCAAATAGACATGAATGAAGAGTACTAGAATAGGAATCATTGTCCCACTTGCATTGAGCAGACATAGGATTTTCAGAACAAAGAGGAAAATTTTTAATTCTGAACCAAACAGAAGCTGTGCTGGCCTATGCACTTTGGTAGTTTTTTATATTAAAAACCAATGAAAACTTGGAATGGAAATAATAGCAGAGCTATCTATCCTATCTGGGTTTAATTTTTGTGATTCAGCACATTTTTGGTTGGGTATTTTGGTTTGGTTTTTTTTTTGTTTGTTTGGTTGGTTGGTTGGTTTTTGTTGTTGTTGTTGTTGTTGTTGTTGTTTGCTTGCTTTATTTTTACAATACCTGGGATTCACTTAAAGCTACAGATCTGTTAAAAACTAGTGTGCTAAAGGCTAATCTTGAAACTAAACCAAACTGTAGTCTTTGTATTGTGGTTTCTTGCAGAATCTCCAGACTACACAGAACTTCTGCTAAAGATGGTTTGTTCCAATTTGTCAAACGGGATGTTCAAATCATGTCTGGTTCTTGAATACCATGTTATGAGTCTCCGCACGCCCTATTTCTCATTGTTCCTGACACTTTTCCAGAATCGAGCCAAACACACTTGGTTTAGCAAACAGCTTCTCTCTCTTCTCTTGCTCCTCAGACCTGGCATCCTTCTCATTCTTCTTCTCTTGGTGGCATCCTCAGTCCCTGACAGACATTTGGGCTTACTGCTACACTTGACCCTACTCTTACACAAATTGGCCTCAGTCTTCAAGTGAGGCAATACTGAAGGTGCACGGCATCTTTGACTTTGGCTCTTGCAAGTGTTAAATGCTGCTCCAAATCTTAAGATCAGAATCCTAATTCCAGTGGCCAATAGGCCATTTGATTTAACTATGAAATATCTGGATTTATATGTGGCAGCATTTCGGATTGGCACAAACCTCCAGTCAATATATTCCAACTTTCTTAACTGTTTTGCAAAAGACAAATTTCCAAAAAGTTTTTTTTTAAAAAAAAATTAATGCCATGTAAATGTTTGTTAGAAAGGTTACAGGTAACACACATACTTATAAAACACAAACAAGCCCTTAGGAAGAGATATTTTGTTGTTTGTGAAGCAGCAGGTCTCCCAAGACACAAACCCTATCACTGTGATATGTTTAAATTATGTAGGAACCAAGAATTTAATTCCAATGAAACAAATTAATGACACCTTTATTTTTGAAGTCACAACTCAGCTGACAATAGCATTCTGTAAATCTGCAATATATGCGGATCAGTACATATTTAAAAATTAATGTCTAAAAGCTACGAGTAAAGATGCATGGTTTATAAGGAGCAGAAACAGCTGCTTTGCCCATTTCACAAATCATTCATAATTCCAGCACAGCAGGAATTTCCATTTCAAATTCTCTCCTACCCACAGAGAGAGAGAAGGATTAAAGAGAAGGCTGGGGAGGGGGGTGGATTCTCATCAGTGTTTATAAATAGCTGGCAGGAGGGTGCAAAGAGGACAGAGTCAGTCTCTTTTCAGTGGTGCTCAATAACAGGACCAGAGGCAGTGAGCACAAAACTGAAACACAGAAGGTTCCCTTTGAACATCTGGAAACACTTTTTTGTTGTGAGGGTGACAGAACACTGGGACAGGTTGCACAGGAAGTTTGTGGAGTCTCCTTCTCTGGAGATATTCAAAAGCTGTCTGAACACAGTCCTGGGCAACCTGTCCTAGGTGTCCCTGACTGAGTAGGGGTTTTGGCAAGATGACCTCCAGATGTCTCTTCCAACCTCAACCATTCTGTGGTTCTGTGATTCTGTGATGACAGAACGGGAACAAGGACTCTGTGTTTCTGGGAAAGGGAAGGCAAGGAGTCAGAGAACTTGCATGGTAGAAAAGACCACTGCAGCATATGGACAGCATATGAACAGTAAATGTTAAGGTAAAAGGGCAGGAGAAAGGGAACGTGTGTAAAGATACTTGCATCAAATGCAGACATTATGCACAGGATCACAGAGTAGCTGAGGTTGGAAGGAACCTCTGAAGGTCATCCAGTCCAATACCCTGCTCAAAGCGGGGTCAGCAAGTGCAGGTTGCTCTAATTGCATAATAAAGAGAATATTTTAAGTCTGTTTGATCCATGTTAACCAGTTGAGTACTCTTTTATTGGTCTGAAAGTCTGGTCTTCTCTTGCTTGAAACTCTACTTAGTTCACCCAGAGTCATTGGCAGCCAGAACTGTCCTCAGGGTCTGCGATCCTTTGACAATGGCTTTTTTTTCTTAACTATTTGCTGCTCCTGACACTATCATTTTCTGCTCAGTATGGTTCTTGTTTGACATTTTTCTTTAAAATTTGCAAGGTTGACCTCGAGGAAGAACTGCTCCAGCAGGACCGATGTTTTCAAAGTGATGGAGCCCTTGGTAAGAGCATAAGCATAGCAGTTGCCAGTTGTCAGTGAGCAAACAGGCCTTCAAAGAAAGGAATGAGTTTACTTTATGGATAAGGGCCAAGGAAAGAAAACTCTGCCAAAGAAGCATGAGGGGAATCGAGGGCTGCAGATTTTACTCCCCCCCCCTCTTTTATTTTAAGCTAATTTCCATTCTGGAATTGCAGGATAACTAGACTGTAAAAATTTTAATTTGACAGAAGGATCCAGTCAGAATTCTTTACCTGTGGTTTGCAGGCCCATTTTTATGTACTTTTTGTGAAATTTCTGTTTTTCTCTAGTAGTCATCCATGGATACCTTCAGTATTTCTGCTTATTTTTTCATGTTCCATGACATTTATGTCTGAAGTTTCACCTTCAAAACACTCTTTTTTTTTTATAGTCACATTTTTCTAAATTAATTAGATTGCTTTCAGCTAGTTTTCTCATTCCAGATTTGTATACTGAGATTTGTCTCTCCTGATGAAACAACCAACCTGTGTTAACTCTGAAACAACTATAAAGACTAAACAGATTTTTAAAATGCTTAACAAGCAAGCCTGAAGCTATATATACTTCAGCCATTAAGAACATTCAAACATTGAGTTATAACTTGATATAACATAAAGCAGAGGACTCTCATTCTTGTAATTTTAAGCAATAAATAAATATTGAACCTATGACTTCAGTTAATAAGAGCAAAGATATAATACCCTCATCCAACCAAATAATTATTTGATTTAATATGGACAAGAAACTGAGAGACAATAGTAGATTTGATGATAAGGCATACTATTCTGGAGGAAGGTTATGAATGGATTTTAATTTAACATTTTCATTAATGACTTTCATAAAAAAAAGGTGATCATAAAGTACTTGTAGACATTATGAGTAAAAGAGAGATCACAATGAATACAGGAGGAACTGGATTGCTTCAAATATAAAAATGTGTGATGTAAGTGTAACAAGAACAAATTGATTTCTGTAAATTATCAGATTAAATATACTTGGTATTCCTGTACGCTGACAGACTATGAACAATTCTGAACTCACACATTCAGAAAACAGCCTCGAAAAAGAATATTTGTAGAATGGATTCTTGGATGATTTAACAAATATGGAGTATAGAGCACGTGGAGAAGAATAATTTGGGGTTCTTTAACAGATCAAAATGAAGGTTGAGAAGAGGTATCAGTTGTTATAAACACAATCAGGATAAACACTGAGGAACAGAGACGGAGAAGGGAAAAAAGTAATCTATTGGTATATACTAGTCATTCATCCTTTTAGAGACCCTTTCAGAAAGTTCTGTTCTAAATTCTGTGTACAAACATTTATTCAAAAAAAACAGAAGATAATTTCACAGCACAGTTTAACAGTTCTGTATTGCCACTGCAATTATTGTTTAAAAAAAAAGGAAGTAAAATGACTTGAATTATAAAATGCCCTCTGAATCTAGCCTCTTTTTTTTTTCTTTTTTTCCGCTTTCTATAGCCATGAGACCAAATAATAGCTAATCTCTTTATTTTACTGGGTTTAGACAATGTAATTAAAATAGTATTCTAGAAATACTGTAATCTGGAATCAAAGCTTTGTGAACAATGAAAAATTCCATTAAAACATTCTCCCATCACTTCCATTCCAATTTCCTGTTGAATTTCTCTTCACTTTTTAACATCAAAAACGTTCCTTTTGTTCTTCTGTCATCAGAGATGCAACGGGGAGATGTGCAAAAGTCAATTTCCAAGCTGGAGTGCTTTTCAAGGATTATGAGAAATAGAGAGTCCTAGGTTATATGACAAAAGCTCTTCTGCACATGCACAAAGGAGTGTGGAAAGGCAATGGCAGGAACAGAAGCCCAAATATTACTCTTCTGGATTGCTCCCAGGCCCATCACAGAAGCCATCAGGTGGAGCTGGAGGTGACACCCAAATTAAGAACTCAGAAGAAGGGCCGCCCTGTTGGGGCCTCTTCCAGAGTTGTGTCAGGATAGCCTCAGCCACAGTCTCCAAGTGTGACACCCATTACAGTGAGTCAACAATGGAGTACCTTTTGGGCAGAGGGGGTTGCTGCTGTGTGATACATGATGTCCCACGGTCATGGGATGTAGGGGAAGACTACTTCAGGATAGCACAGGGCTATGGGCTGTTTAGGGGAGGAAAGGGATGGATTTAGGTGATTTAAAGAAGGACAAGTGTGGGAAGATAGAGGGGTAAGGGGAGAGTATGTGAAACTATATATGAAACATATGAAAGGGAAAATATATGAGCTCAGAATAAAATAACTGTAAGTGTCAAAAGTGCTGTAGAACTTTACTAATGGTAGTGGATACACCCGGATTAGTTAATTCTCTATAGTTAGACCTTAACAATACAGTACAAATCTAACAATCAATTTTAAGGGAACCACAGAAGTGTGCATTGCTTAAGGATTTTCCCATTTTTCATTAACATTTTAAAAATAATTTTGAATTTCAGTGAAGTCTTTCTTTTGTGCCTGCAGATACATTTATTTGCCCTTTCACGGGGTAGCAATCGTGGTTCAAAACAATAAAATAATGGAATATATAAGTACAAAAGTAAGCCAGATTATTTGGAAAGAAACCATGATTCAGACACAAGCTAGCTTTTGGGAAAATATGAGTGTAATATATGAGAAGAAATGAAGATGGGTCAAGAAGGACTGCTCACAGGTGTGAGAGATGTCAACAATGAGGATGAAAAGCTGGAAAAAACATTTATCTGGGGAAAGTTATTAGTGAAAACAAAGTCAGAGGGATTAGGTCCAAGTCATGTTAATAAGAAACAAACTGCTGTTCACGACAGTGTCTTGTTCTGTACGTTATCTTTTTGTCCCAAAAAGTACAGTGAGGAATAATTCCAGATTCTGGAAAGGATTGTCTTGAAATGAAATTCTTGTCTAATACTGAGACAAATGTCCGACATGTGAAGTACAAAGTTGAAAACTGGCCAATTTTCTTTTTCTGGCTTGTGGGGCTGAGCAATATGTGTTGCAGCATAATGTTTACATCTCCTGTTTACCCACTTTCTGCATTTCCTTTAGGTCTATCTAGATCTCACTGCCATTGGCAGAGGGTAATATTTATAATTAACGTATATCTAAACTTGTTAGAAAAGCATGCTTATGCTACAAACTTGATGAGAAAATATCTTGTCTGGTTTGTGAAAAAAAAATAATCAAATATTTCAGTTATTTTCCCTTGATGTTCATCAGATACATATGAAAGTTAGCAAGAAAGTATTATAAACCTTTTCTTTTATCCGTAATGTTTTTCTATTGTTGTTGACAAAAGCAAAACACCATCTTTTGAAAGGGCAACAGCACATGACTAAGGAAAATCAGGGTCATTTCTGTACTATCTATTACGGAGCATTTAATGAAACTTTATCTCAGAAGCTTTATAATGTTGAATGATTGCTTTTAAGAAAAGAAGAAAAAATACATGAGAAATGAAACAGTGGGCTGCTTCCATTTAAAGATCCTTTTATTTGGAGTTTGGAGTCACTGAAATGTATTGACATTTAGCAATCTTTTTTTCCTTTCAGTTTATATTGATCTCTCTGTCCCTAACCACTGTTACACATTGTGGTGATATTTCTGTAAAACTTTTGCCAAATATCCGCTTTGACCTGCGGATGATTTTGGTAGGATAGCATGAGCTACAAATAATGCACAAGCACAAAGAATGATCGAAGACCTTTGCTTTCAGTATTCATCTGTTGATATCACAGATCTTTACATAAAACCTTCAACACAGTTTAGCTCCTAATTAAATGTCAAATTGATTCCTTGTGGAAGCAGATCTTTTCTGCTCCTTGCTTTTTATGATTCCAGCAAAGTCAATTTTTGTTTAACTCTTTCCTTTCACTAACTTTTCAGCGTACCATGCAGCTTAGCAATTCCACAAAAGTCCTGTACCCACCTTGTGTGCATTGCTGTAGGCTACGTTTTCATCTGTTGCAGCATTCCTGGAGATATTAAATATAAGTTGTGGTGCTGCTGCTAACCTCTTTCTGAGACTAATCTGACCGTAGTATTTTCAGTCTCAGAGATTAAAAAAAATATTAGGTCACATGACCCTGAAACCATGAGGCTTTTTAAATGAAAGCCTTTTTCGATGACATATATATATATAAGAATAATCTTTGGTTACTGAGCCTTTCAGAGAGCACATGCTCATAACTTTCACATCCTCTTTGAAATCATAGACTTAGAAGTGCACTGACCTCTTAATGACATAGAGACTCATTTGTAATCATTGCACTCAAGAGTCCTTAGTGACAGTAAATGCCATGAAAGTCATGATTAAATTGTCAGTGCTCATAATGCTGTGGCTGTCTCTAATAAGACAAACTATAACTAATTACAGTAAGATATCTTTGAGTGTACATAAAATTCTTGGCATTGTACAGAATCAGAGCAGTGAAAAGGCTTAGCAGAGCTGCAGCAGGTTGTGACGGCTCACAGAGCTTTTGGGAACCATCCAAGTGTGGGCAGCACGTAGTAAAATGACAAATTAGGGAGGAGGTACTGCAGCATGCTGCTGAGTTACAGGGTGCTGGCATGAATGATTGATTTTAGGGAAGGAGAAAATGATGAAAGGTCAAAGTGAGAGACCAAGCAATTTCCAAGAAGTTAGTTAATTTAGAAAAGATTTGCATAATTTAACATCTGAATGATGATATTTATACAAAATATACTAAAGGGCAGAACTTCCTGCAGTCAACCCCTCAAAAACTCAAATCCCTTTCTGTGCTATCATAAATAGCTCCATGGCAACAAAGTGTGATGTTGTAAACAAACTGATGGACTCAGGTGGGCATATGCAGAATTGATATTTTTAAGGTAATAATCTTTGATGATAAATTATGTAAGTAAGTCTAGATTTAGAAACAAAGCCTCTCAACAGAATTTTTCTCAAAATTAATGTTTCAAATTTTGCAGGAGGCATCTTTCAACAATATTAAATAGAAACTAGATTTTATGATCAGCACTTTCTTGTTCTTAAAGGTGCTGACTAAAAACAGATCAACTCTGTTCGCCTACTTTTTCCTGAGTCCATAATAGACTTTCACCTGTAGCTCATTCCACTTAAGGAATTGAAACTGTAACACTCAAAACATAATTTTCATAAGAAAGAAAATAAAAAGGATAATGTCTTCATGCTTGTATTATTGGGCACTTCCTCTTGGCTCCTAAAATTGCTGAGAGGCAGCTGGAAAGATGTCTGAGCCTCTACCACTGTGGAAACCTTTTAAATTATTTCTTACTGACAAAAATCTCTTTTTTTCCCCAAAGGATTAATGGGGGACTTTCACTTTCATGTGAACTGTCTCTCTGCTTCTTTACGTGTGCCTCAGTTTCTCTCTTATTCTGTGCTGTTTTGTTTTGTTTTTTTTTGGAGGGGGAGAGAAGTGTTTCTTCTGATCTCCTAACCTGCTAACCTGCTAAACTTCAGTGTCTTTCCCAGGCCTAAGAAATGCAGGATTAAGACCGGTGGTCACAGAAAATGTTGAAGGTCGCTGAAGAGAACTGGCTGCAATTCTGGATTGCTCCTTGTTTAGAAGAGAAGGTGAGTGCTAGGATGCTTTACTACAGCTCCAACTGCACCCAGGTCCCTTCTTGGGTGTCCAAAGGATGCCTGACTGCTAGGAAGAGCTCTATAAAGTCAGGATGCAACTCCATGCCTGGGACAGTGAAGTGGCACTTGAAATTAGAGCCTTTGAGTACGCAGTATGAAAGACCAGCCAAACGGGGGAAGCTCTGATAGTGCAACAGTCTGAAAGGCCCTTACAATAAACAAACCTATGCATTCACCTCCAGTTGCTGCCCCACAAAGTCTTTGGATGGATATTTTGAGGCACACAACTAGAATGGCTTATAGTGTCATATTATCCATAGTATTGCAGCAGAGTCTTTGCCACTTTACTTTTTCACACCTCTTTTTCACCTTTTTACCTAAACATCTCCTTCCACTGCTCCAACCCCATTTTCTTGTTTCTGTGATCGACGCAAACAAAGCCATCTGACATATAATATAGCGCTTGATGCCTGGATATATTCTCATAAGTGTACCTGAGTCTTGTGCTTTGTATGGTTCTGTATCTTTGCTATGCCAGGATGAGAGATTGTACATTACGTATAGCAACAAGCATCGATATGTGAACACTTTTTTTTTTTGTGAAAACAGCAAAAGTTACACTCTAGAAGAACAGTAAATCTCCGTGGCAGTTCTGAGCCCTGAATGCATTTATTTTGTCTACAGAAAACAGCAGTAGAGACATCCAAGCCACTAGAAATTGGAGCTGAATATAAATATATTGAATGGCCATGACACTTATGTGATGTAATTTAACCTCTCCGAGGAATGTTTATGTGTTCTTCTTTTGCAAATTCCAAGAGAAGGAAGGCTGTGCGTACAACAGAATTCATTTATTTTTTAAGCTACAAAGGAAGCACTTTTCTTGGTAAAAGAAAAATGAAATTTGTCTGAGAGAGTGTAAATGTAACAATGAAAAAAGCGCCGTTGTATTATTTAAATCTGCCTTAGAAAATACGTTATTTCTTCAAAGTTTAACTGCAATTTCTATAAAAATTAATTAGTATTCTACACTAAACTTCTTGTGAGTCTCAAGATTTCCCTTTGTATTAGTATTATTCCACTATAAAAGCCACAATATTGTAGTTTTGTTTTACTTGTTTTGGATCAGACCTTATGGACAGGGCTGCTCTGCCATCTAAATTTGCAGCACAGGCGTTAACCTTTGGTGTAATGGCTTCAGAATACTGGTAGAGATGAGTCAATTGACTAATGAAAACAAATCCAAAATTTTGCTTCCCACAGTTTTAAATATCACATCCGCAAATTGGTTCTTCTTCCAGAAAAGGATTATTGAAGAATCAACCCATGAAAGGTGCCAAAAAATGCAGAAGAGACCCTTGTACCAAGATGACCTACACTGTATTTTGCAGGCATTTTTCCCTTTGTTTACAGAGGAGTGGAAGTGGGCCATGGAAGTGCATTATAGTGAGAGTGTTAGAGAAAGTTTAAAGGATTTGGGTTTGTATTTTTTACACTTTCACAGTGGTTCTCAACCAAACACAGAGGATCACTGTCTAGATATATAATCTTGCCTTTTGCTTATCTGCTCAAAGTGGATTTTTCCCCTCCAATCTTCAAATCCCAGCAAGTTTCTGTTTCTCTTAATGTTAACTACCTAGTTAAGTGAACTAATGATACAGTTTGAAGCAATGAGTATGGTCCTGGACCTGGGACTTTCAAACTGCTGCTGATATTGGACCACCAAAGCATCACAGAATCATAGAATATCGTGAGTTGGAAGGGACCCATAAGGATCATCGAGTCCAACTCCTGGCTCCACACAGGACCAGCCCAATCAGAGCAGATGACTGAGAGCGTTGTCCAGACGCTTCTTGAACTCAGTCAAGCTCAGTGCTGTGACCACTTTCCCAGGGGAGCCTGTTCCAGTGCCCCACCACCCTGCCAGTGAAGAACCTTTGCCTGATCTCCAATTGAAACCTCCCCTGTTGCAGCTTATTCACAGTTGGGACAGAGATGAAGCATGAACTAATCAGGATGAAGTAGAAAAAAAGATGTTCTCATGAACTTTCTAAAAATCAACTTAATGAGGGGAAAAGCAGAAACCACTTAACCGGTCTAACATTCCTGAAACTGAAATTCAAGAACAACAACAGCAATAATCCAGACTGCGACTCTGGAAACTTGAACCTGATTGTTTTGGTTTAATTTGTTTTATTTTCCCAGACTTTCATTTCCTTTTGTTGTTTGCTTTTAGTTTCCCTCCCACATCAACTCTTTTCTTTGCTCATTTCAGAATAGACTTGTTTTTGGTAACACAAATTGTCTTTTAATTTTCATATAAGTCTGCTACAGTGTCAAACCATAAATCACTATTTTTCTGTATATAGGTTTCAAAAGCTCCATGTGCTGTGTTTCAAAGCTCATTTGGTGTTTCTTTTACTATATAAAGAATTAAAGAACAAATGCCTGCAAATATAAGGCAGAAGAAAAGCAGAGACAAATAGTATAGACTTTTCTTCCCTCCTGCATGTTCTGTACATTTACAACTTAGAAATAATAAAAATTGCCAAACTGATTTCACCGGATGGGCAGTCTAAAAGTTGCTTTGTATGAATCTGAACCTATAATCACTGAAACTCCCTATTTTACCTTATAGTCAGAGCAGAGTCTCCAGAGTACCTACACCAAGCAATAAGAACCGGTTCTGCGACCCATTAAATTCACTATCCATGGGTCACCAAGCTCTTCTTTGTGATTTGCAGCAGCAGTAGAACCTAGATTAGATTTTCTTTTACTCCAAAACTGGAGCGTAGCAACCTGAACCTCATTTTCTTTTGTACTACAGCTCTATATTGGGCTGGCAATGCGTATCTGACCCAGCATCTGAAACTCTCTCTAGGTTAGTGTTTGGTTTTGTTTTTTTTTTATGCACTAATTGTAGCAACAGTAGTGGAGTTACTCATACTATATCGTGTAACTATGCAGGTTGGTGAACTGAAGCCTGAGCAAGAAGAGCTGTTGCTTCCCAGAGACTGGAAAAGCAGTCTTCCCACGGGTGCTGAGGGCAATGGTGAAAAAAAGAGGGAGGGTGGCTAGAGCGGGCCAATACACAGGCAGAAGCAAGCCCAGCTTACACACAGCTTGGCAATGGCATGTGACACTTCTATTAAAAACTGTTCTATTATAAATTTGGGGGAATAATATGATGTCATTCATAATTAAGTTGTGAGAAGCATAGGCAAACTATTTCCAGAGAGCATGGGATGGGGGGTTGCAGTGTGGTGTCCAGCTGCAGCCTGCCACTTGGTCTGAAGAAAAACTGCACAAAGAATTCTGAGAGTTATTTTTTTGGAAAAAAAAAGAGAAAATACTTTATGCTGAAGATGCTAACTGTGGCATGGATGCTAAAGGGATCATGTCTATCAGTGTCTCCCTTTTCAGGAGCTGAAATGCTGCCAGAGGCTTCTGTGCAAGGAACAGCTCAGGAAGCCACAGTTGCAGCAGAGCAGGAGCCCAGCCAACAGAGAGGATGGTAAAGCAATGTGGTGAACCCGGCTAATTTAAGTGACTGTAAAAGGCCATGGCTAGTGAGGATGATTAGAAACAAATACGATTTGCAGGGATATAGGAAAACTCGGCTAGAAATGATTGGGGTGAGGGGGAGTGGAACTGGTGAAAGGAAGCAAACCAGCAGCAGCAGCTTTGAGCAGGCATAGGAGATAGTTTATCAGGATGGGAGCCATGCAGTCAGGGTCTCCATTTCCTGAAACCTTAAATGGCGTAGGCCGCTGAGGGATGCCAAAACTCAGCCTCTTCCCTTCCTCGGGGCAGCCAGTGGTGAGTGAGCTGTAAGATGGAAGGGAGGAGCAAACAGCTCTCCAGTCATGCAGTTTTCAGAGAAGGACTTGGCTTTGGACAACTACCAGAGAGCTTTGTTGAGGTTAATGGTAATTTGCCACTTGTGAATGGTTACTGCATTTTTCTTCCTTCCCTTCTTCCCTCTGTAGACCCAATGAACTCTTACTTGTTTAAGTCCATCTGTTGAACTCATTGCCTCACTGAGCATCCAGATGATTTAACTTCCTAGGACTTTGAGTGGAAGCTCAAGCCAATGACTTTTTAGTAAGGGCTTCTTGAGAGATGAAGACTATCAAAGGTAAATGGGGAAGAGAAACAGAGCAGAGGAATGGGGATTTCAGATGTGAGTGTTGCTCAGATTGTGGGATTAAAGAATCTTTCGATACTCTTGCTGGGATCATGGTGGCTATGAATTGATAATTCATAGGTGTAGATTTTGGTAGATGTATGTAGAATTAGGAGATTTGTGAGACAAACACAGTATGACTATATTTAATTTATTTTCTGAATGAGCAACATTGGTCTCTGGTGACTGATGACACTTTGTCTTGAATGTCTCTTACAGTTCTTAGTTACATTTCAGGCAGGAGTACTCATTCCTCTATGAGAGTGTGGGAACAACAAGCATGCAAATAGTTCTATAGAACAGAGAATTCAGTTTTTCTGTGACACAGAACTTGACATATACTTTGTACAGCCTTTGATATTAAAAGAGGTTAAGGTAAGGTTAAGATTTAAGCTAAAATATGCAAGACTGCAAAATTTAACAACATAAATATGATAATTGTGAATAAAATTTAATTCATGATACGTCCACCATGAAGCTCATGAGCACTCTACACAGTACACACTGATGGTCTGTGACATTTTTCTGCTTTTTTCCAGAACAGGTCTGTTTTCAGTGGAGAGGAAGTAGAAGGTCATTTATGTTGGATTGCTGCGGTCCTAACTTGATCTAAACTTTAATACCCTCTCACTGAGACCACATAAATGTTTCTTGTAGGAAGTGAAACTTGCAGTAATAAAAATGGCAAGTTAATGTGTTTTTCTGCTTAGGTCACAAGTAGAAATTACTTCAATGATCTCATCACAGTCCCAAGTGGACATTTGTCTCCATCAGAAATGATTTAAGTTTGACATGTTTTGAAAATTATGTGAAGATGACAACAGAGGCTGGAACAGCAGGCTTTTAGCAAATGAGAAGTTGTTTCGATTTATATTTATGATGGAAGAATATTGTATAAAATACAGTTCTTCCAAAGAAATACAGAAAGAATTTTTAAAATAAGTTAAACTCATTACTTCTCCTTGTCACATATAAATATGTTTAATTTAAATACAGGTGATTCATATCCTCTGCTGTATTAAACTAATGAAGATCATTTGGTTTAGATAAGTTTAACTTCATTGACTTCATTACAAGTGCACTAGCAACACTCTAGCTGGCTGGGTGGGCTTATGTATGAATCACTCATACATAAATTCAAACCTTTGTAGTAAAGATAGGCAAAATATACTAACACTAATACCATTCCTTATTAAAGACCCAGTCCTGTGCAATCTGAGTCTGTGGGACTGTTGCCAATATTTTCAGTGGATCCACGATTAAATCCTGTGAGGCAGGTGGTCTGTCAAGTCTCCAGCCAAAATCCCTGTGCATGGCAGTGAGGTGTGTGTGCGGTGAGACCTGTGCTCCTGCTGGGGCTGCTGCTGGGCAAAAGTCTGCCCAGGTTAAGCTTCTGCATCCCCTCCTTGTCCACTGTCTCCCAGCATCCTGTCTGCAATGAAGACACTGGGCCTAGAAGACAATGCTTAGATTTTGTTTCTTAATGGTGTAGTAAAGCCAAAACACCTTGGTATGAAACCCTAGTGCTAAATGTCTCCTCCATATTGTGACAAGCCAAATTCAAACCTTGGCAGTGGGTACATAATACTTATAATTCAGTGAATTTTGTGAAAGCATGTATACATATGATCCTCTACTTACTGAAGGCACAACTTAAAAGCCTTGCATATATTTTGCAGCCCAGCCCAACAGAGAAAGTCACGGCAAGAATCAAATGGCTGTCAAAGCACACGTCGTACTGTAACATGTCTCCTGAAGTAGCTATCAGCTGTAAATGTCTCCAATGGTCATAGATTCAGCACAGTTGGAAAACTAGTTTCTAAATTAATTCTGTGTTAAACGTTTCACTTGGAACAGTTTCATTTTCAGTGTAACACAACACTGTAAAAATATTCTAAACCAGGAAACTAATCTATAAAGTTCCAATAGGCATTTCCTAATAGAAAGCTACGGCTAAGCTACAAATAATTTATTTTTTCCTTCAGAGTGATGAGGGATGATATATGGCATGTATGTTTCACATGCAAATCTTAAATGCCTAATTTGAAATAAAGTGGTGACCCTGTTTCCTCTTGCCAAATGAGCTCTGGGATTTAGAGGAAAACTCCAGGTATTACTACTACTACTACTACTACTACTACTACTACTACTACTACTACTACTATTTACACAAGGGTATTTCTGCAATGGCAGTCATCGTGTATTTCTTAAATAGGGATGGCTACACTGTGACCCAAATACAATAAGGTGACAGGTGTATGAATCCAGTGAGGGACTTACTTTTGACATACATGTTGTTAGAAAGTGGTTTTGAATACATTTGCTAGAATATTTAGATGGTATTTTTAAGACTGTAAAGTTTATTTCTTCTTGGTTTTGCAGTGCAAGCATATGTTATTTCATATAGTAACTTTTATCACATTTGTGTGACCATATTGAAAGATGATCCTAATTAAACCAGAAGTACCTAACTGACTGCTCTTTATTTGACTGTAAGGAAAATGATATTCAGACCTTTGTTAAACCTACTGTTAATCCCTGAGTCTTTGAACACGTGCAACTTGAATTTGATTCAGTAACCAACAGACAGCTATAGGTAGGGATGGAAGATGATGGCTATGGTGTATTTGCAGGCAAGATATACCAAAAGACCTTGTCCCTGGGTTGAGTTTCCTAAATACTGAATTCTTCATGCCCCAATATATCACTCAGCTGCAGACCAGCCTAGAAAGAACCAAGACATGTTTCACTGAGATAGGCAAGCATGGAAGTTTCTGTAGAAGTGAGAAGCATTTGTCAGCAACCCCCAGTACTGAATTCGCTGTCTGCACATTCAACAAAAGAAACTTGTCAGGTGGTTCCAAGTTCTTTGAAATTTCTAATAACAAAATGGCAAGTTTTAATGATTTGTATTCAACAAGCACTTCTTACACAAGCTAAATCCTGAATTGTGTTGTTATGGTTGTTGATACATTTGTTTGTACTGAAGGATGCTATTGTTATGGCTGTACATGGTGTTCCTTTTCTGTTTCAAACAGCAAACTGTTACTGCATTTCCTTCCATATGGAGGTGAATTTCAGTGCCAGTGAAATAATCACAATGCAGCTACCATCTAAGTTTGCAGTGTTCACCATGACTCTTCTATATCCTGATTAAGTCAATTCCCACAGCATCCACCACCTCAACAGCTTGCAAAGTGCTTTAGGGACAGAGAAATAGCAACACAGGAATGCATGTCACCATCATATTGAGGACAGATTTCTAAACTGGTATGAGAGAATGTAGATTCAAATAAAAATGTTTTTTCATACTGAGCACAGAAGGATTTTAAGCATGATTAGGAAAAGGCAGAGGTTTAATTATGTTTTCAGAAATCAAAAGAGCAGCCAGCTTAACTATTGCAACATGAAACTTACTATCGAAAACAGATCAGTTGAGAAGATTGGTTGATCTTGTGTGCTTTTGCAGCAGCTCACAGACACATGAACAGACACAGACACATTTCTCTTCACTCATGTTACAAGCATACAACTTGGTAATCTTGCAAGCCTCACAGGCTGATTGTCACATTTCCATAGAAATTAATGTCTTCTGCAGAAGGAAAATTGTTAAAGTCAGTTACTCAGAGTCTGTAGAAACCGTATTTTCTTTTGACACTCTGGGGCCAAAATTTTACACTCCTTACTACTAAACTAATCTGAGCTGCAAAGAAATATCTTCACTGTTGAGCAAAGGATGAGACCATAGTATTACACTGTGGTCACAAGACATCGAAATGGACTTGAAAGAGCATATTATGCCACTTCTGGAGTGAAACATAAATTCTAAAATGAAACTTTATATATCAGAAAACATGAAATGAGAGAAACCAGAACTTTGCTATACTGCATCTATTTGGATGGCAAAACCAACAGCAACTGCAATAGCTGTCTTCAGGCCCTAGAAGAATATCTGGTAAAAAAATTTGTCTGAAAACAGACGCAGTATGGGAGACTAAAAGGCCAGGCAGGCGTTCTTTGATCACTTAATAAAGTAGGACAATCTAATCAAGACAAAAAAGCCTTGCCCCAAACAAGACAAAGCAGAGCCTTGTCCTGAGCTGTGCAAGCCCCCACCTGCTGTGAAATCAGCTCACAAATGAAGTGACTCCTTTTATCTTGTGAATTTGGTTTCCTTCTGATAGGAAAAGAAAAAAATATCAGATCTGGAATTTTTTCACCAAATGAAATTCCTGTTTTCTGAATAATTCCTGTGCTTACCTGAATGATTTAATCACATTGTAGATTTACATGGAGATCAGAAAATCACAGAACTGTTGGCTGGAAGAGATCTCAGGAGTTTGTCTTATCTAGTAACTGCCTCTGACAGCATCAGTTTTGTCTTTTCTATTGCTGACAGATGTTGGAAATGTTCCTAAACATTCCTCGTGCTGAAAAGCCCACAGCATGCCTGGGTTTTTTGTTATATTTTTAACTCCCTTTTTCCTCTTGTCACTTAAGACCATTACTTAACCTATCTGTGAGAAGCCAACGAGCATGTTTAAAGGAATTCAGGTTGTTTCTTTCATACTCATATCCTGGCATAAAAAAAATAGCCCATCAAGTTTTCTCTACCAATTAAATCCTGTTTTGGGTTATGTATTAGGACTTTCTACCTCTGAAGTTTACTTCCTGTGACTCTTGCATTGGAATAAAGGCATTTCTGATTAGCAGCCGATGCACTATCGCAGTTTCCTTTGCTTTTGATTCTGTTGTGCACAATTTTGCCGATTACCTTTTAAGCTTCTGTTCTGTTTATACTTGTCTGGAGGAATTTGCTCCCTCTCCCCTCAATCCTAATTTTTAACATTCCTCATTGCATTTACAAGTGTGCAAGGATACTCTTCCTCATCTTCTTTTGGGGGAGTCCATTCTCACTCAGCAGTTCAGAAAATGTCATCCCATGGTGGAGGAAGGCAAAGCCCTGCTGCTGGCATTGTTGGCATGGCCATGTTTACCCTCAGGCTGTGTTTGTCCCTGTTTGAACCCCGATTTTTTCTCCTGGGAGGGCTGGTGAGAGTAACCCCTGACACTACCAGAGCGCTGTAGTCACTTGCGGTCTGCTCTGGCCCAGGCACCTCTCTGCATAAAAGCGAATGTGTACCAGGAGCCCAGATGTGCCTCTTTAGGCTGTCAATAACCTTTTGGATAGCAATTCTCAGGGCTGGGAGACAGATGGGTCTTTTCACTGCCAGCAGGGGGGAGTCACCAACTACTTTTACAGTTTGGTTTCCCTCCTGAGAATGAGGGTAGTCAATCTCCCGCTGTATCAAGTTTTTGACCTTTCTTCCTTTGCCAGTGGTATTGCATCTTCCTGTGCTACTCGAGCTGCATATTTATTTCTGGAAGAACTAAAAAGGAAGAGCAACCCTCCTCTTAAGAGGCGAAGTAGTCATTTCTAGGTGGTGTGACTGTAGCTTTGCCCAAACTTTTGCTTTTGTGACTGACTTTCTAGCTTGAAATGTGTCTTAAAAGATCTGCAGCATTCTCCCTGCAAATGGACTTGACTCCTGGTTTTGGCTTCTGGTTTGGGGAAAGCAAGGATCAAGCACTTGGCTTCATCCACAGACCATGTACTGCTCCCATACTACATAGCATTCCACCGGGAAAATACAAATACCTTTGAGTGTTCACATATAATTTAAAATGCTATTAATGAAACATTGTCACTTCAAATTTTAGATAACAAACTAAGGATGCACAAAATAAGTGCTATCTTACGTAATTATTTTTTTTCTTCTTGGCTTTTTCATGTCAAATATGTCTTGATGGCATCCTTATACATATAAACAGTATTGATTTATTACAGAATAATGCTACCCAGGAGAAACTAGCCAAATAACACCGACAATCAATTGAAGATATTTCTGTGAATAAGCATGAAAAATTTATTGCATAATATTTCAAACAGTGCATCATTTGTTGATCATGAGTGTTCATGTAGTTGTGAGGTTATTCATAAGAATATTATTTTTTTTACAAATAATTATTAATTGTCTGAAAATTTATCTCAGAAATAATTTTTGCAATTTGCATTTTTTTAAAGTAAGCATTCTTACCTATTCACTCAAAAAGCAGAAGGAGTAGTATATGTCTGAAGTTATTGGTGACACTCACTAAAAAGCAATCACGTGTAACTGAATTGGTTTTGTGAGTCAAGAAACCTGAAAACCGAAATGAGTTTGCAGCAAGTGTTGTTTGAAGGTTAAGCACACAAAATATGTGACGATATTATCTCCAACAAGAAAGGATCTGCTGACACACAAAAAAAACCCAGAACTGATTTTTTTTTTTTTTGTGATGGCATCATTATTAGTATATAAATTTCCTTTTTTGCCATGTTACATTTTTGCTGTTGAGAAGGGAGTGGAGATTAGTATGTCTAGTCTCTTTTTTATTGTTTCATCTTTTGAATGCTTTTCAGTACTGATATAAGAATGCTTGCAAAATAAGCACCCAGTAAAAAAAAACAAACAACCACCACGACAAGCAGTTTGCGACACTTTGTTTCAAATCTTAGTTGAGCAAAAACAGGCAGCTGAGAGGAGAAATTAATATTTTATTATGGTCCTGTTTACTTCAGAATAGATGGCACTGGTAAATCTGCTTGATTGCTGTGGCAGTACTTGTACAGAGGAAGAATATATTTTTATTTATTAAAAGGGCAAGTGAAGGGTGTCTCTGCCCGTGGCAGGGGGGTTGGAACTAGATGATCTTTGAGCTCCCTTCCAACCCAAACCATTCTATGATTCTGTGAAAGGAATATAGTTTTCAGAATGGCACTGAAATGTTAAAAGGCAGTGCAGAAAACAAATTTTTGTTCACTATATTCAGAGTTCTCTGTTTTCTTGGAGATCCAGTCTCACGACAAAAGTTCATGCAAAAGTAGGTGGGGGTTCACCCTGTTCAGCTGTTTGCTTGTGTGGAAAAACAGAGTTGCTATGTCATGCAGTACAGCTTCTCTGGGTCATTTATATAACCCACGTGCTGGGCTGTTCTCAAACGCTAAAGGCTGGCATGGAAAATATTAAAGGTCTCAGGGCAATCTGATAGGGTACAGGGAGTCTGTTATTACAGCGCTTATACAGCTAATGTTTCTAATTCCATCTCTTTGGGTAAAAGCTTTTAGGCATATACTTAACTGCACCTACACAGATAATCTAATTTAAGGCTATGAGGCCAATGTATGTCCTAACAGATAAGTACTTTTTAAAGTGTTTTCCTGTTGCAGAATAGTGGATGATTCTGCTCAAGAATTAAAACTCAAAGTTTTAGGAGTGACGAGTTCCCCATGGGCACGGCATGCTTAGGCCAAGCTCTTGAGACATGTTGCATCTGGGTTCAGCAAGGAGGCCAGGCCATGTCAGCCCAGGCTTCATAATACAAAAAAGTAAAGATGGTCCTTGTTCCCTCTGCACTCATTATCACTGTCTTCTTGAAAACCAGAGCCAAGCACACCTGTAGTAGGGCTGTTTTGGGTAGCTCACTCACTTGGCATTGTTTGTATTTTTCTGCTCAATATTGTCATGATCATGTAATTTGGCTGGGAATGGATTTTGCAATAAACCTTAGAGGTGAGTCCATTCTCAGTGTTAAATATACCACAATCTTTAAATATAATAATTTGTGTCAGAATTACCTGTTTCTGATTCGGAGGAAACAAAACAAGAACAAGCAGGTGTTTAACTCCTTGTGCGACTGCGACACTTCAGGAAAAATGGTGGTGTACCACAGAGTAATCAATAATTGTCTTCAATCAATTTCACTTCAGTTTTGTCTCTTGTTGAGCACTGCCAAAATAAATGGCTAGTACAGCCAACCTGAAATGTTACTTTTAAATAGTCACTCATATTGTTTTCATAGAATGCCAGATAATTAATTGCTATTCAGTTTACCAGCATCTTGTCTTGTTTCTTTGGAGGAGCGATGGATATATATAATTTTTGAGTCAATGCAAGTGGATAATCTCCAGTGTCGGTGTGGTGTGTTTCATACACCTCACAGTGCTCCTGCTTTGCTTTCTGTCAGTGACTTCATACACATGTTTCAGATGGACTGCTATTTGCAATGATTTTGACAATAGGGAATAAATACCAGGAGCAATTATTTTTTACATCATACAGCTGTGTTTTAAACAAAGATTGTCATGATTTTCTTGCATTCTTGTGGTTTTCATCCTTTGAGTTCAACATGATCTGGAGCTTCCTGCCAAAAAAAGAAAAAATAAGGCAGGGCAGGACAGGACAGGGAAGGGAGCTTAATTTTGTAAGCCTAAAAGTTAGATACAAAATAAAAGATGATTCTATGATAATCCCGAAACCTGCTGCATGTCAACAACTGAATGTGTACTTTCTTATCCCTCCTGCTCTGTCCTTGCTGCTACATGGAGCACAGAAATCTTGTACTGTGGAGACACCTCCGTGACCTGGGGAATAAACCTTTCTGTTTTTCCCAGAAAGATTATTAGAGCAATCTCTGCAATACATCCCCAAAACACATCTCCATGTTAAGCTGAAGGCTGAATAGCACACCTGGGTGTGGCGGGGTTTTATGATGGCGAAAAACATTTCAGGACTTTCTCAAAGGCCAGCAGAAACCATGCATCTGATTGTTCAAGTTGTGCCTCGTCCTCATTTCAAATCCAAAAATAGTGAGTGCTTAAAGGAATATTTATTCTTTTTTTCCTATCTGTCTAAGGAGTCTGCTAACATTTAAGCCTGCGACATTTATATTTATGTTTATGTGATTAAATCCCACTACTGAAACACCTTGCACAAAACTTGCCTCACTTAGGTGTGCTGGGGAGTTTGCAAAAGGTGATTATTGACTGTGAATATATTCTTATTCAAATTTGCTGTAGTAGAACATTGTGACAACCGGGTTTTTTGTTTGAGAGAAACATAGAATAGAATAGAATAGAATAGAATAGAATAGAATAGAATAGAATCATTAAGGTTGGAAGTGACCTCAAGGATCATCTAGTCCAACCATCCCCCCACCACCTATTACCCACTAGACCACGTCCCTAAGTACCATATCTTTGCTAATGCTCCTTGCAATCAGATTTTAAACATGTAAGGCATGAGTAAGCAGCCGAAGACTGGTCTCATAAAATTTGAATTGGCATGAGACTGTTTTTTTAAACATGTACTTATATCAACTTTTTGTTGTTTACTGTAAGTGTGAAGAAGTCTGTGCACGTATAAGTTGAATATAGGATGGAAAGAACCTGTGTACTGTGCCTGTAATGCTTATCTTCCAAGATGCAATTAAAATGAAGCAATGACATTTGCATTGGAAATGAAATGCTCTTTTTTTTATTTAAATTCTGTACTGTAATTTCCATAAGCTGGTCGGTGGTGAGCCGCTTTCATCTGGAATGCTGATGTGGCCTCCGCTGTCAGACGTCTTTCCTAATAAGGTAAATCACACAGTGTTTGGTCGATCAAACTAAATTCAGGGAATGATCTCGAGCTTAAGCTCCTTCTGCCAAAAGACACTAGCAAACCGCAGGTTAAAATTCATGTCCACCAATAATATATTGACTATCCAACAAGGAACACAGTCAGGATGTATTGGTTACCTCTGACAAAAAAATATATTATTATTTTTGCATGACAGCTTTTCTTTAGAGCAGTCATCTTTCTGTCCTCTGAGAAAGCTTATCTGACACAGCTGGGAAATAGCCTTAGTTTCTACAGAGCATTTTTTCTTTTACTTTTCCTTTGTTTTTTCAGTTTTAAATTTTATTTCTTAGGTGTAGGACTAAGCAGTCTGCTTTTAGTTTCTTAGAAACAAGAAGAAAATGGCATGACTTCTACATATGGCTTACCCTTGTAAGTCTGTCCCACTGATTCTCTGGTATTTCTTGAAATTATTACAAAGCATTATGACAAATAGTTGTATTGTGTGCTCTTTTAAAAATTTTACTACTGGTTTATATTTAAGTAAGAGTATGAGCCAGTGATAACTATTCTCTATAACAATATACCCATGTACGAGGTGTGGCATTGCATGGAAGTAAATAGTTCAAACTTGGATCATACATAGCATATGCATGGGTTAATAAAGGTACAGATATGTGGTGAGAACTGCAGATGATAGAATCATAGAATTGTTTTGGCTAGAAAAGACTCTTAAGATCATCAAGTTCCGCCATTAACACAGCAAAGGATATGAGCTAGACTCTTCTTTGGTTCCCTTCAGGTTAATAATTAGCGATATGTCTATCTCCTTACCTGATGGTTTTACAGTGTCATGCAGGATCATACTACTTATGAATTTTCCACATAACATCAAAGTCAATATGAAGCTGAACAGTGAGCTGTTCAAAATCTCTCAGCCTTCTTCCTTTTGAGAGCAAAATCTTCTCATTGCTTCGCTTTGAATTTCTATAAAGCTTGATTTTCACTGGTAAGGATTTAAAAGAAAGACTGTTAGTCTAACAGGCATAATTTCTATGGATTTTTTTCTTTTTTTTCTTTTTTTCTTTTTTTCTTTTTTTCTTTTTTTCTTTTTTTCTTTTTTTCTTTTTTTCTTTTTTTCTTTTTTTCTTTTTTTCTTTTTTTTTTTTTTAGTTTGTGTTTTTTCTTGGTTGGTTTGTTTGTTTGGTTTTTTCCCCAAAGAGCAAGGTTTTCCACACCATCCTGACCTGTGTAGGTGCCTTGTCTTCTCCAGGAACTGGTGACATCTGTCCAGCTCAGATGCTCCATCTCTAGCTCCAGTATGGCTTCTGGTCAGCATCACCACAAGGCAGAGCAATCACTAAAGGTGCTTATATGGGAAACTGCAAAACTGGGCCTTGTGAAATTCCTCTGAAAAGTGTGATTTCAGACTTAAATATGTGCCAGAGGGCCATGGGGAGCCAGGGGATGGCTTGAGGGCTCCTATGTCTGAAGTGTCCTGGATCTTCAGGCTCAACTTGAGCCGGAAATGTGCACTTGCAGTCCAGAAAGCCAACGATATCTTGGGCTGCATCAAAAGAGGTGTGACCAACAGGTTGAGGGAAGTGATTCTCCCTCTCAACTCCTGTCTTGTGAGACCCCACCTGGAGTACTGTGTCCAGCTGACGGACTTAAGAAGGACATGGAGATGTGTGAGCAAGTCCAGAGAAGGGTCAACAAAATGATCAGCTCTCCTATGAAGACAGGCTGAGACAGTTGAGGTTGCTCAGCCTGGAGAAGAGAAGGCTCTGGGGAGACCTTATAGCAGCCTTCCAGTACCTAAAGAGGGCTTACAGGAAAGCTGAAGAGGCACTGTTTACAAGGGCAGGGAGTGATAGGCTTTAGACTGAAGGAGAGTAGATTTAGATCAGATACTAGGAAGAAATTCTTTCCTGTGAGGGTGGTGAGGCACTGGAATAGGTTGCCCTGAGAAGTTGTGCAGGTCCTACCCCTGGAAATGTTCAAGGCCAGGCTGGATGGGGCTTTCAGCAACCTGACCTAGTGGAGGGTGTCCCTGTCCATGGCAGGGAGGTTGAAACTAGATGATCCTTGTGGTTCCTATCAACCCAAACCATTCTATGATTCTATGGCTCTATGATCCTTAAGAAAGTGGGCAGAGGCACAAAATAAAGACTAGAACATGACCTTAATGCACTCAGATATTGATACTTACTGAAGACTATTATTAATAAGTTATTAATTAATACCCTTCTTAGCATTAATACAGTACAAATATTGCAAGGACATTGATTTCCACATCAGAATCACTATGCTTCTGATGAAGCAACCAAAATAGTTCCTTTGCATGCTAGAAGGAAAAGAAATATTCTAATATGTTAATGCTACTTGTCACCTAATCCTAATGAAAAGGGAAATTCTACTTCAAGGCTTTAAATAATTTGATAAAAAGAGGCTTTAATGAAATCTGAGAATGTCAAACCAAATGAGAAATGGAGTAGTCTGAAGAGACAGCAATTCAAAAGGTGAATGCTTAAGCAGGGCAAAATAGTACTTAAATATATGCAGAACTGAGTTTTGGTCCATTATGTTTCCTACTGTGTTATACTGTGACTGGCTTTGGAATTCTGAAGAATTATGGGAGATTTTAATAATTTAAGCCTGAAAAAGCTGTCTGGGTACTCAAATAAATTATGCATGATAAAATACAAGATATTTTGGGAGCATCCTTTACAATTTTCACTCTATAAACTACTGAATGTCTTCCTGAAATTGATATATTCAAGAGAAACTTTCTGCAAGAATATGGATAACATCAGAAGAAGTCAGAAGACAACACATAGATATGGAAATTAAGCATTGGGACACAGTACCAAGACTGGGATGTGAAACAGGAAAAAGATCTAGAATAACTGTGCATGCATATCCTCTTTTTGATCATCAGCCAGCTGGACCAATCCTGTAGCGTGGTTCAGCTGCAATTGCATAGCTATGTGGGAGCAGAGAGGACACAGCAGGGAAAAGGAGCAAATACTCGATACTTTGTCAGTCATCTGTTCGAAACATCAGCATTTTCTCTGCTTCTGTGGTTTCCACCCCTGAGAAAGGCCCTGGTCTTGTGAATGGATCTGTGCACGGGGTTTGTTGTGTGAACCTATGTCCAAGTGGTTAAATAGAAACAAATCTGCAACTTCCCTTAGAAACAGAAGTTCAATTTTATGTGTCATCTGTGCTACTTGCTTAAGTGTGAAAAAAGATCTTATTGCTTCCTGTCCTAGAACAGATGCCAAGAGTAGACCGCTTGGTCAAAGCTACAGATAC
Organism: Psophia crepitans; assembly: GCA_013399095.1. Classification (NCBI taxonomy): domain Eukaryota; kingdom Metazoa; phylum Chordata; class Aves; order Gruiformes; family Psophiidae; genus Psophia; species Psophia crepitans. Next base: position 69,245 of record VWZZ01007121.1, read on the forward strand.
ACAGCTTCTCTTCCCACAGGACTGAAATACGAGGGTGGATGCTGCTCCTTGATAAAAGGCATCTGAGCTTCCGGCCTTTTCAAACGCATGTAAGTGTCTCTTGGCTTTATGAACTACGATCTAAACAGATAAATCAGGCAAAAAAAGATTAACTAGCAGAAAATCTGAGAGTACAATCTAATATTCACTTTGCATAATTGTGGTATAACTGTGATTTTCTTTGAAATTATAGGATACATTGGCCAATTATGTAAATACTGATTCAATTCATATTGTTCACTGTTAATCCTGCATCAAACAGACATGCCAAAACTATCACAAATTTAACACTTGGAACGTCTTAACCCTGCAATCACTAAAGCTCTGCAGAAGGCAAAACTTTCAGTGTCAGCTTTTCCAGAAATCCTTCATCTGTGTTCATTTTGTCTTTTATTGGTCAGAGTGCTTATTTGTTTTAAAAAATACTAAATACAAAGTTGGATGTCTTCTTTACGGAAATATCCATTTGTTTACATAGCTGGTGGTTTCCTGTCATAACTGGCAACTCAGTTCTACCTGTGAGGAGGCTTCCAGTCCATATAAATTGGACTGGAATTGGGCTGCACTGATCATTGCCAGTAGAGAACCAGGCGGACTTTTTGGAATGAATAGACTATTAAGTATTAATTAACTATTCAAGATGATGATGTGCAGAAATCTGCAGATCAGTGTACAATTTAGGTCTTACTGTGAGTAGGCAATTACAAGGAAATTGTGATGTGCTGTTTTCCTGTGACCTTTTATTTTCACATTTAAAGAAGGGGTAAATTTAATCCATTTAATTTAATTTTTTTTTTCCCTGCTAATTAGTCTAATCAATTTATTTTTTTTCCTTTCTCTCAAAGGCAATTTAACAAAGGTGTCCTACGTTTTGAGTGAGCTTGCAAACCACAGAACTCATAGTCACACAGCTGTGCCTCCTGCTGGTCAGCTCTGAGTCTTCACCCACCCCATGGCGGGGCAGTGGACACAGCCCACGGCTATGGGATGGCTTTGTCACTGCTCTGCTTATACAACTGAGCTTAGGAAGGTCATGACCCCACCTGTGGGTTGTTTGGTCTAAGGTGGCTGATTCTCTCCTTGCATGGCGCAGGGAGTTCTGACTAACAGGGACACGTGGGGCTGCATATCACTGTGCCCAGGCACAGGTCCTGTGTGCAAGGAAAAAGCCAAGTGAGACGAAAGGTTGTGAAAGGGCTGGCAAGTGGTGGCTGCTGCTGCTGGAAAGGGTGGGTGAGGACACAGGGGAGAAATTATGACCAAGCATGAAGGGGAAGGAGCTCCCAGGCATGAAGGGGAAGGAGCTTCCAGGAAACACCACCTTCCAAGGAGTGGTAAGACCAACTCATAAAGCCTCTTCAGCTCCAGCCAGTCCTTTTCTCTGCTCTTTCCTTTCTTGTGGCTGAAGATTTGCCCCTCCATCTTGAACCTACAAAGTTCAATTTTGTTTACGCTGCTGAGAAGGCTTGAGTTGGCTACAAAAAGTCCAATTTGTTTTTTCCCAACAAAAGTACATTCTCAATGAAGCGGAATAGCTTGGCTTTTTTCTTCACCTAAAAAATCTAACTGTCATAAAACTGAAGTGTCTTAAGAATACTTTAAAAAAAACTTTTTTAAAGAAAATTATTCTGTTGTCAGCATGCTGCAATTTTTTTTTTTATTTTTTTTTCAGAAATAAGAGCTTCTCTTTGGCTTGCCTGAAGCTATTCTCTCTACAGACCACAGCCCATCTGACACTGTGTTACATAAACTGCAGACCATGGAGGGAAGAGGCACAGAAAGGGAATACATATTTCTCTGTGATAGTTTTCAGCACATGTTCACAGTTGTTAGATTCTTACCTTCTTTTTATTCTTACTTCCTTGAAAAAACCTTTTTGGGTGTGGGGCATTTGTCAAAGAACAAGAAAGGCAATAGCCTGACAGTTAGACGTATCACAACCAATCTGACCAGATTCTATGTAAATTAAGTAGTTACACAGTGAAGTAATAATCTTTTCAAACGACTGATAATAACACTTAAAAATTCTTGGAACAACGCTGCCAGCTGAAGAGAAGTAAATCAGACAGAAAAACAGAAGAGGACCAGCATGACAAATAGTGTCCAGTCGATCACATTTCTTTCCTCAGGAAATACTTCCATGAATGCAAATGTAGGTATAATTTAGTATTGAAAACTTCCAGAAGGGTAAAAAATAAATAAAGGACAAACTGTACCAGGAAAATATGACCGGCTGATTTGACAGCATTACAGAAATAGTCGGATTAAGAAAACATTCCATTTGAGGGACCATTACTTAGAAGTGATCTGATTCATAGTTTGGTTTTGTTTTGTTTTTCTTTCATAGCATTTAGGTCAAAAGGGATCACTGGAAAATCCAGGCCATGGTTCTGTTTGCAAAGAGACTTTACATTTCACCCAAAAGCTTACGTGTAAAACCCTTCTCTTTTCTTTTGTGTGTGTTTGTCGCATTCCCTGTGTTTGGCTGATGTGTATTCAGAATTACATTCAGTCTTGAGCTGAAGAACCTTGGGAATGTTATTCTGGCATGCCCCTTGGGAATGCATGTCAATGGTTTGTCATTTTCACTCAAAAATATCTTCACCAACTTTTTGACTTTGATTTTCACTGATGACATGACATAATTAGATTTTGAGTAAGACACTTAGTAAAGCATTTAATACTGAAATAATTTTATTTAGAAATGGTTTAAAGAATCATGGTTAGAGTTATTGATAAACTCTGAGATTTCAATGTTTGTTAGGAAAGGCTTGTTACAGCCTTCCAAGCAATTTTTTTCTTTCCAAACAAATCTCAAATATTGTGCAACTTCTCCTTCTACTTTCACATGCTGTTCTGCATCTTAAACTCAGGCTACATTTCAGCAGTTTTCAGAAGGCATTTGCAAAGTGCAAGTCCAAGGCAATACCTTTGCTCTATGTTCTATTCGGATAAGAATTTATGAAAAAGAGGAGGAGGAGAAGAGGTGGAAGGTGAGATGCTATGCCCAAATTGGTAAGCAGTCTCTTGGCATCTGATAGGTGGGTTGAAATCCTTGTTGTACTTTATTCAACTCAGAGACTGAGACTTGGGCATCTTGCAGTTCACACTTGCCTGCAGTAATGATTTGCTTTTACAAAGCAGCTGCCCTGTTTCTGTCTTTTGGAGCTGTTCCAGTTTCCAAACATGATTAAGTAAGCACTGATGTTGAGGCTTGATCTTAGCTCTCCTGCATGACAGAGAAGTGCACCAGCTGAAGTGCACCACCTGTCAGCACCTTGTTCCTCCTTTTTTATAGCAAAAAATAATCTTAGAATACGGATGTATCATCACACACAATTAAATTGTTTCACTTTAATGAGAAATCCCCATACCAGAATGTGGTGCTGGAGAGTCCAAGCTGTAAGTTAAAATGCGGTAGCTTAAATGGCAGTTGAGATGAGATAGACTCATAAATTTCACCTCACACCTAAGATACACGAACAAGGCAGCCCTGAAATGACCTTGCAGTCAACTACGAAGGGGTAATTTCTCAAACTGGCACAACTGGAGCACATTTGTTTACCTGTCTATGCAGCAGGTTTCATCCTACCACAGAAAATGAAATTTTATCAAAATTGAAAGGTTTTACAGGACAGTGAATTTGCTTTGATTTAGAATTACTGTGCAACTATTTCTCTACTTAATTACATTTTCCTCTAAGTTCTTTTATTCATGCAAAATGACTGGCAAATGGCATATGTAAACAGAGTTTAAAACCTTGTTTTAACAATTTTCTACATGATTTCTCACTTTCTAATGAAGGCATAGTCTTGGAAATACCTTGGCCCACATGAAGCTGTGAAATACAGGCACCTGATTCTATGAAATATAGATTGAATAAGAGTTAATCAGTAGCTGACTGATTCTCTGTAGCAGTAAATATTTTTCTCATTCATCATTTTTTGACAGAAGTGCCAGGTGCTATAATGAACAACGAGAGATTTCTTCTCTCTCCCCACTCTGCCCCCAGGTACAGCATGAACCCAAATGTCGGCTCCCAATATGCTCACACTGTTTCAGGAGGGCAAAAAAAAAGTAATTTGGGATTGAAAAATTATTGCCAAAACCAATCCCACTAGCAGTCCAATCTTCTTTCTAAAAGAGATGTTCTAGATCATGTCAGAGCTCCCATGTTTTTGCACATCGTAGGCAGATGGCACAAAGGTTTTATTTATGCTTGGTTTACTGTATATGCGCCATATGTTCTCCTTTACTAAAGACATGTTGCTGAGCAAGGTAGAAGGTGGCCTTATCCCGTCTGTCATGTTCTGGGTCAGGTAGAAACATCTGACAGGGTGGGAAGTTGCGTCTTCCAGGGGAGTAGCACAATATTTGCATGCAGAGAGAGGCCACGTGCTCAGCAAGCAGGGAGGTGGCAACATGTGTCCGGGCTGGGAGGCTCCTGCGTCAATGGGCAGGACACAGGTCAACAGTCGGCCTTTGGAGGTGCTGGGAAAATATCACCTCGCAGCTCAGGAGGGACAACACAAACACTGACATAACTTGGGAAAGTGCTGAAAGTTGCTGGGCTGAGGACAAATCTGGGGTGAAAGGCTGGTCCTGAATGGTGGAGTACATAGAGGGGAGACTGGTTTTTCTAACCTTCTTGCTTGCCCAGAAGAGCTGTTTTCCCCTTTTTCAAAAGTTATGAGTTAGATTGTAGTAGGGCTTTAAAGTAATTTTGGTAGTTTTACATTCGTCATTATGCAGAAAAAGTGTGTAGGGTCAACCTTAAAGTTCTGCCAAACACATACGTAGTCTATATTTCATGTAACCTACAGTGCTTTAAAAGAATTTCCTTTAAAATAATTTCCCCAGAAAATCCTCAGTGAATATAACCTGAAGTAGGAGGGAGCAACATCAGAGAAAGTTTTCTGGGATAAAGTTCCCATTGTACCTTAACACATCTAACTGGCTCTAATATTTAATAACACTTTTTTTTTTTTTACAGATAACCACATGGTAATAGGTCTGAATAAATAATAAGTCAGGAAAGACCTACTGCTTGTGTTACACATATGGTCAGATTAGGTGATGGTAATGGTCCTCTTTCAGTCACTGAGTCTGATATCATGAAGCCATGCAGCTATACAAGGTGTTAAGTTATCTGAAATCTCCATTTAAAATAAGTAGAAAATAAAAAAAAAAAGGAAATGGCCTGGAAGCATTTTGTTCCTCTTTGCTTTTTCCACAATTCCTTTCCTATGTGTATCTAATGACAGAAGATATTAAGGACCCGAACACCTTGATCTAACTTTGAGGTTAGCCCTTCACTAAGCAGGACTAGATAAGGTGACCTGCAGAGGTCCTGCCCAACCTGAATTATTTTCTGATCCTGTAACTCAACTTATACTCTCAGCCAGTGAATTTACTTTTTCTTATCTAAATATCGTAGGATTAAAAAAAAAAAAAGAAAAAAAAAGAAAAAGATGTCATAGTTTAACCAAAATAAGAATACATTTTTTCAAGGCTGTATATTGCTGAGTTGTTTCAGACAATCGTGATGATAATTTTTCATTATTAGAATTCTAGTTAATGTTTGTTACCTAAAAGAATCAAAGAGGAAAGAAATCTTAAAAGTCTTTAGGTTGGTAATATATTTATTTAGAGGCTTTGTTCTTTTATTAGTACAAATTCACCCACAAAGAAGATGCATGTTCTCATATCATCATTGCTTAGAATCCAGCTACACATCTGTGCTGTTGTGTGCTAATTACAGAATAGAAGCCCATGAGGTATCTGAGCTATACTGTTTCAACCAAGCAGTTATAAAAGCTTTTACGTTATTCTGTTACATATTATTTCCAGCATTTGGGAATTAAGATGCCTGATATGTGTTTTCTCTCTCATATACCAGTTGCTTCTGCTGGTTCATTTAGCTACCTAGCTTGGCAAATCTCTGAGCTTGGTTGATTGACAAATCTTTAGATTTTTCTATGTACCAGTAGAAAATATTGTATATGTAATACTGAGGGAAAAAAATATACTTTCATTATGAACCATTTTTTCATCATATATCCAAAAATTCACTATAATGTGTGAAGGATAATAAACCATTTGGTATGTACCATTGCACTATTCGCTTCATCTATGACACTCCATAGACTCTTCTTTCACTGCCTTTCTGCACCCAGTCCATCTTTGCCATAAACAATTTGTAAAGCTTTTTAAAAATACTCCAGTTTGTGGGTTGGTTGGTTGGTGTTTTTTTGGTTTGTGTGGTGGTTTGTTGTTTGTTTTTTTTGGTGTGGTTTAATTCCTTTGCCTAAATTTTCAAAGGTTGGGGGGGAGGGGTGGTGGTGGTTTTTTTTTGGTTTGGTTTGCTTTGCTTTTTTTTTTTTTGTTTGTCTGGAGATTACCTTTAAACCCTCCTTAAATCTTTCCTCTGCATCTGTGTTCATTCTCCCCATTTCAAATTATAACAAAATGCACACTAGGGTTACATTGAGCAGCAGCAGCAGTAGTAACATCCCTGTTCAGGGTGATTTCCCTAAGGTTTCCATTCCAAACCGAACTCTGGACTTTCTTTACCATTTAGTAAAAGTTCTTTGACCATCAAATGTATTCTTCTGGAACAGGGCCAGGAGAAAATAGTCCTTGGTTTCTTTGAAAATCAGATCCAAGTTAGTTTTTAACAAGCTGATTTTAAAAGGAAACATTAATTACAGCTGCTTGTAACCCATTTTTGCCACATCCTATTTCCAAAGCAGCTTGCTAGCTACACCTCAAATGAAGTCTGTCTGAAAGATTACAGCAAGGTAAAATGTGTGAAATTGAACGGATAATACTGAGGTGAACATTCAAGGCCAAATTAGGAATGGTTGAAAGACACCAGTTTCATAAAGGTCACTGAGGTTCCAGTAATGAGCTTTACAAAACTGCTGAGATTAATAAAAACCGCCAGACCTCCAGCTAGACTCCAGCTTTCCAAACTACCTACAAAACACCCACATGTTACTGGAGAGCAACACCTCGAAATAAATCCACATGTGTCTCTGGGTAGCAGCTCGGATCACATAAATCTTCCTTGTTTCAGCTGTTTCAGCACTCCTACTGAAGACCTTAGCTGATCCAGAGGAACATGCAAATTTTCTAGCCTAAGCACATGAATGTTTTCAGCACTGTAATGATGCCAAATTTGTTCTCCTACAAGAAACCGTCTCTTTTAGTTCACGGCATGGCTGGTCTAGGACACTCCTGATTCACGGTCTTATATCAGGATGAGAACCAGAAGCAAAACAGGCAGGTCTTGCTCCTAGTCTACTGCAATCTACCCTCTGCCCTTGCTTGGCACACAGGGACCCTCATCCCAGCTGTGCCACAAATGGACTCCCCTCTTAGTTCACTCTACTGAACAGTTTGTATCTTTTAGTATAAATAATATGTTGTGATATACAGCTGCAGTTGTAAATTTACCTTACAATATGATAAACACTTTGTCACAGTAACAATTTTCCTTGAAATCCATCCTGAATTAACTTTTTTCCCATGAACTTTGTAATGTCCCTAAAGATATTTTATTAGGACAGAAATTTTCTAAGTATTTTTATCAAGAACATGTTAAGGTTTTCTTTTAATTGTTTTGTGGCATTAATAATATATATGCACCCTTCTTTGTGCTAAGCACACAGCCAAGTAATTGAAACTCCTATCAAAAGGTCTAGAAATAATTGCACATATTTTGCACTGCTTTGATCAAAGATCAGATCAGTGAGCTAGCATCTAAATAATTTCATTAGTTTCTAGAAATACGTAATTGAAATTGAAGCACAATTAAAACAAAAAAAACCACAAAACCCACTTGAAAACAAAAATCAACATTATCTTCACTATCTGAACATTCATATACCTGAATATATATTTCCCAGTGCAAATACTCATCACCTTGTGGAACAGATAACACTATCATCCTCAATGTCATGGTGTAAGTTGTCATTTTGAGGACCGTTGTTCAGGTAGATATAAATGAACTTTGGAACTTAACTGATGAATATGAATATTAAAGAATATCCTCTATAACTTTCACTCTACCTTTTGTGACACAGATGGCTTCCACGCCCACTACCACAGGAGCATATCTTGTCTCTCAATTTACCTTCACTGACTTATTAACCCCAATAAACAGAAGAGGAACTAACAGAAATGCAATCTGCCTGAAATCACACAGGAACATTGTAAAAACTAGAAGTCAAAACTTTGAGTCCAAATGTTTAAGCAGATAGAAAAATTATATAACATCTGAATCCAGCAACAATTCAATTATTCTCATAGGTATGTGGTGACTCAAAGCAGAAAGAAAAGGCAGTGTAGAAAGATAACACAGATTTACTAGACTAAATTTGAAAGACTGTGTGTGAAGAATGTGTTTAAACCTTAATAACAATTTCTTGATTTTCAAATTAAAAAAGCAGTTGTAGATAATTTTTCTTTTATAAGGATTTTTCCTAGTTACTGTTGAAGGTATGCTAGTTTAAGTCATACTTGGCATTTTTATTCCTTGAGACAAAATCACTCTTAAGAAAAAAATAAAATATTATTCTCATCCTGCATGCTAAGAAGTCACTTACTGCTGGGTAAAGTAAGAAGATAACCAATTCAATGTGAAGTATTTTAAAATAAAACTGAGTTCCTTTAAAATCTCCATTTAGTCAACTTTAAGTTATTATATGTGGTATGTGATGATGGGAGGAAGGTGAGTTATGAAAATCAGTGATAATGAATGCATAGCAATGCACAGAGAGAAAAATAACTAAATATACCATAAATAACTGAACTAGCTACCTACATGCATACACACACATGTTTGGTGATGGGCTCTGAGTTAGAAATTACTATGCAGGAAAAAAAATCTTGGAGTAATTGTTCATATTTCTATGAATAGTTCAGTAGCAGTCATGGAAGCAGACCAAATAGTAGGAGTTACAGGGAAGGGCACGGAGTGAAAAAGTTTCATTATGTGGCTCTGAGTCCACAGTGCAGCTCTGTCTTGACTTCATATCTCAAAAATGCTGAAGCAAAACTGAGAAGGATTCAGAGAAAGGAGACGAGGGTGACAAAGTGTCTAGAAAGCTGCTGTGACAAGAGTGATTCAATAAGGTAGGTCTTTTCAGCCAGGAAAAGAGGCATCTGTGGCAATGATATGAGAGACGTCTGTGAAATCTGAGGGCACAGAAAGCATGGACAGAAAACAGTTGTTCCTTCTGTTTCATAATACGGGAACAAAGAGCCATCAGATCAGATTGTCAACTGTCAAGGTGCAAAACAGACAACAGCAAGTATCAAAATGATGGAATTTATTTCCATAAGACAATGTGGACATCAAAAATGTATGTTTCTTCAAAATGCAAGTACACTAATTCATACATGGAATAAATCTGTCAAAGGCAAGCTGGAGGCCATCTAAATCCTAAAGGACAATTTAAGGCCTAGTAATTCTAAATCTAATCATAGATGGCTACAAGTTAGTGTATTTTTGGGAAATGATCTTCTACCCTTTGCTATATATCTGTTGCTGTTGGTGATGGTATCAACCAGGATGGACAACCATTCTTGTGGATAACAGGACTATGTGGTATCAGGTCTATTTGGCACAGGAATTTTGAATAAATTTCTCAATATTACAGCTAGATTGGACTATATACAGAAAGATATAGATAAATCCATCAGCATGAATGTATGACTGAATATTTTCTGAAATACTGAGATGAATTTGTTCTAGCAATGCCCACACTCTTTGATATTATGCTTTCTGAAAACCCTCCAAATGTTCATTCTCTTCAAGCTTTAAAATTCAATGAAAAATAACTTTTCTACCATTCCTGATGGAAACAGGACTTAAAATGGGCATGTTATTGCCAAACTGACTCATGTTTACCTAGTTAGAAACACTGCTTTGTATTCACTAGGTCAATCTTAAATAGATAATTCAACCCAACATCTGAATATCAAGACTCATCTGTTTAGTGAATTATTACCTATCTTCATGAAAGAAAAATTAATAATAAAATTTAATAATTTAATAAGAAAAACTAATAATATTAGTAATTAATAATTACTTATATTTAAAGAAAGAAAGACTGTGGATACTGACTGAGCATAGAGAAACTCAGATTTCAACACTACAAATATTAGAGTCATCATATAAATTTGTGATGTAATCTCTTGAATTCTGAGTTCAGTTTTGTCAAGTAGGATGTTTATAGCAGAAAAGGGAAAATACAGAGCATAGCTGCATTAGAAATGAAAAAAGATAGAGAATCCTTCACAAAACAATAAAAACCCCTCTCTTATGTGAGAATGGAATTTCAAAAGATTGGTAGATAGGTCAATTGATCAATCTGGATGGTATAGACTATGAGGAGTCTAAAAATTCCCACATCTCTAACAAAAATTTGTAGCTTTGTAGCCCAGCAAATATGGTGTTGCCATTGCTTGTAACATGCCGCAGATTTTTGTAAATCTCTTAATGACTTAGGTATATTTTATTCTTAGTTAATTTAATCCTCAAATTCATAGAAACTAATTTTAAACATATTTCTCATTAGTCTTTCATTGTGATAGTGTGACCATTTTTTCTGGCCCACCATGTGCAAACAGATGATGTTCCGACAAAAAAAAAACAAAAAAAACCAAAAACAACAAAAAAAATCAAACTGTATTAAGCACTCAAGCTTTCATTATCCTCTTTTTCTGATGTGTTTTCCATGACCCATAGTCAACCCTTCTGTTTTGATACACCTTTATGAAGATCTTGAAATAGGAATTAACATTTGGCACTTTGACAGATTTTGTAGAGGAATATCAGTTGTCTTGTAACCCTTTTTTAATTATATGAACATATGCTAGCTAGAGTAAAAATGACCTATTTTGTGTTGTTTGTTTCAGTTTGCTTGTTGTTATTACTGTGAGAATAAAATTTGGCAACAGAATGAGGAGCTCTTGCTTCTTTTTGTATGGTGTAATGACAGAAATAAAACCCTGGTGAAAGGGAAAGATGTTTTAATACTTTTGAAACTAAGAACACTGCACTCATGCCAACATTTCCTGAGCCCAAAAGATGCATACAAGTTTGGATAATGAAACTACTAAAAAATAGCTCAAAATGGATTGAATCAATCTCAAATTCAGCCAAAACAAACTGACTGGTTTTAATGATTTTTACCAAATAATGAGCTAAAGGATTCTTGAGAGAGTCCTTCAGACAGAGAAAAGAGGGCAAGTGTTAGCATTAGGGTCCCACGTTCTCCCTTTTAGCTTGTAAAAGCTATGCCAGATGTCTGCGCACATGGAAGAAGGGGCTACGACTGGGGGAATCTGTTTGTTTTTCCATTTAAGTAGAATACTTTCTCAGAATTGTAAATTCAGAAAGCAGCAACACAACTTGGCGAGGAAACTTCACGCTTGCTTGAATTTCTCTGGAAACACTTATGCTATGCTTCTGAAAAAACATGTACTTGGCCTACTGATAGACTTGGACTAAGGCTGGAAGCACCCATGGGGTTGATTTGTGGCTGCACAGTGAGGCAACTGCCCCCTCTTACATTTCCTTGTGATGCTCCAATAAATCTATCGCTCCCAGTGTCTGATGCTACTTAGAAGTCACAGAATGATGGTGTTATAGAAAGCCCTTGAGTGCACTGAATTTTTTAAAACAAGTTTTTTACGATTTGGGACACTTCAAGGGGAAAAGAAATTGAAAGCTCTTCACAAACACTCACGATGTCCTGAAGAGTTATTTTGGGAAGAAAAAAAAAAAAAAAAAAAAGCAGTCTCTCTCCTATCAGTTGATACTACGTTTCCAATTCTTTTTAAGACATATAGCAGTAATATTCTGTGATGTCAGAAGCTGAAACATTACTTTATTTGTTCTGTAAATGGTGTATTAGAATTCGAAAGGTCTCCCACAAGAATCTGCCACCTAATTAAGTTTAAGGAACAATATTTCACAATTGCTATTTATGCTGGCTGCTCTAAGCTGTTTTGGAGCGTGGTTGAAGGTTTCCATCACAGTAGCCAGAATACGTCTGATTTGTAAGATTAAACTGTTTAGAGTTGGTTATCTCAGAGCATTATAATGACATTAATAAAAATGATCTCACACGGAATGGTAAGTGTGGTTGTCTATTATGCAGCACTTGTTCCATAAATGTGGCTTTAAGAATGTGCTCGTTGTGCTCACTTAGGCAAGCTTTAAAGTTTCTTAATAGAATAATGTTGCCATTTTAGAGAACCTCTTTACTTTCTTAAAGATTCAGTCATCTTCATCAGTTTTACCAACTTCAGAGAAAAAAGATTATGAGGATGTATAACGAGCTTAAATAATGAGCTTAATTCAAATATTCTGAAGACAAATTTGAATGCTAAAATACAGAAAGATAATATAATTGAAATATGTATCTAATTCTTACTTCTCATTCTAGCCAGTTTTCCTTCCACATGAATCACAAATTGCAACACTACTCAAAGATACTTCTCAGAATCTAAAGTGACAAGAGAAGGGAAATAAAAGCTGTATTTCATTAACAGCTTGTAACTGCTGGACATATTGTGCCTGTAGTTTCTAAAAGAACCAGGCTTACGCACAGTCCCACCTGCTATTTACATAGAAAGATAAGATTGTCCTCCATGTCCACAATAAAAGGTCCCTAAAGCTTTGCCTATACTTTATATTGGAGTTCTGGGATGCTGTTACTGATAGTGGTGTTTATTCAGAATAACGAGGACAATATCTGGATGATTACATAAATGTCAATAACTCTGAATACACATCATTTATTTAGAAGTTTATTTTGATTAATCTAAAGCATGTTTCATTAAGATCTCTATCCTCGACACTGAAATTTCAGCAACAAAAGCTGTACTCACCTTCTAGGTGTGGGAAATGAGATAATTCCCAAGCAATGACAATTTAGAGCGTCATTTAAATAAAGCTGCATATGTTACATGCTTATCCCAGTAGCACCAAGAGGAAATTCAGAATTTGGTAGGTGAGCTATAAGCAAATAACTCCTAAGAAAAGCCGATCCGTATTTATACTTAGTCCAGTGTAAACCGAACATCTCCACCTTTTGACTAGTTTCTCTTTTCCTGACATCTGGAAGTTCATAGTAATTGCACTTATCCCTGTGCAAGATAAGGTACTTGGCTCCTAGGGAATGCAGTGAAAATGAAGAAGTCTTGCTTATCACCAGGATGGCTGGAGCAACTCAGGATTGGAAACACAGCTTCCCACAACATAAATAAAATAAAGTTTTAAGTACACAGGTAATGCACTGTTGGTTAACCCAAAATTAAGACGCTAAAGTCAGAAATAACAATTACGGAGAATATTTCTGGTATGAAATGAATTAATTTTTTCTGGAGAGTCTTTTAGGAGTAGCCACTTTCTCACTGCCATAATTTTCTTGCCACTAAGCTCGGTAGAAAGATTTGCCTTACCCGGCACAACAGGTACATCTTCTACCCTCTGATTACCAAGGTCTTCCTGAAAGTACAGAAGTATCTTAAATTACTCCTTTATTTGCACCTGAACCAAAGCCTTTGGACAGCTACTTGGTACTTTTCTGGGTACCTAGTTATACAGTAGGGATTGTCGTGCTGGTATTTGAAGTGGAACTAGCAAGGGGCATTGGTAACATGGAAGTAAAGAGTTTTCAATAGGCTGTAAGGAGAAATGATAACTAACATCTACCTAGGAGAAAGTTCTAGTATTGACTATGTGGCTCAAGTGCTAAACCAGGCTGAAAATTTGACATATCACCAGAGCAGAAACTTGGATTTAAATATTACTGGCTGACTAGTAAGGATAGGTTTTGGCATTTCTGAATACAACTGTGTCCTTTCTGATTGTTGCTTTGGCATTGCTATTAACGTTTTGATTTTAGCCACCCTGAGACTCCAGGTTTGCTATGAGCATGGTCCTTGAAGCAGTGCTTGCCTGTGCTCCTCTGGGGTGGTTGCTCAACCCATCAGTTATCTCCCATATGTGTTATGGCTCCATGACTATCAAATCCCTGTATAGCCTGACAGACCACCTATACGTATCCTCCATCTCACACATCTTCTTTTCAATGTCCCTATAGAAGACACAGGAATTATGTGTCCAAAAGGAGTTTGGAAGTGCAGCTCATTCTCCAGCCTCTTCGTACTCACAAGAGGGGCACCAGCCTTACACGTATTCCACTAAGTACCATCAGGGCAGGAAATCATGCAGCTGCATGGCTTATAAGCTAGTGAGAGTGTACAGTTTGAGAACATATATCAAAGAAGAATAGTTACAAGCAAGTAACTTTCTTTTTTTTCTGAAGAAAAAATGTTTGGGGTTTGTTTGGTTTCTTGGTGGGGTTTTTGTTGTTGCTGTTTTTTTGTTTGTTTGTTTTCAGAAAATTGCAACCAGCTGAAATCCAGATGAGATTCTGTCTTATGCACTTGCCTCAGGAATAGAAAGTTTAAAAACTGCTGTTCATCAGATACAACTCCACATGTAAGCTTCTGCTGGGAAACTATATAATTATTCAGTGAATGTAACTTCCATACAGACTTTCTGTTTAATGTGTACATTTAATAGAACAGCTTCACTACTTCACAGTAAATTAAGTGTATGGAGCAGAGTCAAATAGGAAGAAAAAGCATCCTACTGAACTCTTATCTTCCTTCTAACAAAATGAAATTCTAACACTGCCATGTCTCTCCTAGGAATCATGAGAAAAATACTTTTTAGCATTTTGCAATCCAGAACTGTGGAAATTATTTTTGTAACTTAGTTGCATTTTTTAATAATTTGTAGACTGTGCCATAATTCAAAATTCACATCTTTCTACAGCTGATGGGTTCTTTTTAAATGAATAATTGAACAGATCAGTTTAAAATCTACTTGTTTTGCTACTGCTTCTTGAAGAAAATCTAAATTGCAACAGGATGCTTTTCATGTTCATCTACACAATGTATGGAATGTCTTTCAACTTAGACAATATTTCATAGCTGAGCATCAAAAACAAACTGAAATTATTTTTTTTTTAGAACATGTTTATGGATGCACTAAATGACTTCTTAGAAATAACTATGACAATTTTAAAATTAGTGTCTCTTATTTTGCCTGAAGGAATGAGAAGGATGTTTTAACTGATACGATGCAGTTACTTTATTTGCCTAGAGGTAATCTGTAGGATAAAGTTGTTGACTTTACTTTGGATGTATATAACTGAGTTACTGACGACTGCCCATGCCACATGGAATGATGTAGACAGTTTGCAATCTGTGTAGTAAGTGTAATAGTATAAGGATTTTGCCATTAACTCTTCTATGTAATCTAGAAGCCATAAAGGAATGCAAAGAAAACCCTACATTTTTGCTTTGGGTTTTTTCAGTGAGGACAAAGCACTTGCTTCATACAGAGACATAATCGAAGGCAGATTTTGAGAAAATGAAAGTAAAAATCTGTAAAAAATGAAAATAATCTTATGCATAAGCTATAAAATACTTCTTAGGTGGATAAGACTTCAAAATAAAAGCTGGCTATCTGCTTTCTTTCCACCCATGCCCTGATATTTATCTGTGTATGTCAGGTATCTTTTGGTGCATTTGGGGTTTAAGAATACCTCACTTGCACTGACAATCTTCTAAGCAATGCATATGAAGAGCCATTTAAACCACTCCGGAGTAATATCAAATGCTCTTTATGTCTCATGCTTAGGACAAATGCTTGTTTTCAAACAAACTTATTATCTCTGGTACTAGCAGAGGTATGGTTAGAAATCTCTTGTCTCCATGCATTCCCAGTGCATGAATTCATATACTTTTTAATGCTGCTGAAAAACAGTGACATAGATGTGAACGTAGTCAGCATAGAGGATTTTTTCTAGATTCACTGCCAGTTTAAGTGAATCTTTATGTAAAGTTATCAAAACAACATGAGGCTTTTTAGATTTAAAGCCATCAATACTTGCAACCTGTTATTTAGCCTCCATAGCGTGTCAAGTTTGATAAATGTGGTCCCAACAGCTCCAGACAATGACATCAGCCCTGTGCTTTCCTCTGTTGTTCCTGGCTGGGCTTCAGCAGGAAGAACAGTAGTAAGCTTTTAATCTATACACGTCTTAGTGAAGATCACTGAAGTTTCACTCCATTAGCATGTCAGGCCAAAGCAAAGACCTTTTGCTCTGCTCAGCCATATGAACTCACTTCGAGTTTAGGTACTTAGAGAACACACACAGCTCTCTGAAGCACTATATTTGCATAATAATTGAAATCTTATCTTTGTGAAGATTCAGTGGTAGCCTGTTGCACTATTCGTTAGAGACTCTGCATTGATGTTAGAGACTCATTAGAATATTTGTCTCATCACACAACAACTGGATTTATACCTTCTTTGTTTATGCTTGCTTGAAAACAATTGTCAACAGCTTCAGAAGTCCCTTCATGACTCTAATGGAATTAACTTGTTTTATTTATTCCAGGCCAAGTGCATGTTGGCTGAGCAAACTCTCATATAAACTTTCAATATTATGCTGAATTGAAGCTGCTTTCTTTTGCCTTTTCTGTGCAGCTTGGCCAGACTAAGGAATAGGGATTTTTTTTTCCCTGGATACTGGTTTTGATCCTTCTGATGCCACCACAGTGAGGCTGAAAAAAACCTCCGCAGCTTTCAACAGCTGAATTGCAGGCAATGCATTCTTCAAAGACCATTATAAGAGTAGCTGGGTGTGAATTTATATTCTACAAACTGGATGATCTGGGAAGGCCCTACTTCTCACCTCTAGCTTATCCTACCCCATGATAGTATCTCCTAACTTCTGCCATTCATATGGTGTCCTCCCGGTCACTCTCAGGAAAGAGTCTTTTCTGTGCAAATTTACTGGGAAGCTTAACACCCTATGTAAGACACACCTATGTGGCAAGAGTATAACTCTAGCTCTGATGCCTCCAAAGCTGCTGGAGGATGGTGAAAACATCTACTATGCACAGCCTCACCACAAACATCTCCATGAACCAAAATTAAAATGTTCTCCCAATCTCTGGTGTGTTAGCTAAAAAAACCTTGAGCCATCTGCCCTGCCTGCTAACCATAGTCATTTCACCTTTCCTACTGCTGTCAAGGAGCAGTAGTTGTTCCCCAACTGTACTGTCTTTAACCCTCTGGAAAAATAACCAGACTGAGGTTGTGGGACCCCCTTGAAGGATGAAATGTAGTCTTAGACAACAGTTAGGAGGGAGCAAGAACACAGAAGAGAGAGTCCAGATCACATCCTGGCTTGCATACCTATGCTACAAAAAATTAGTGTTAGAAGAGGGGATTAATAAATCAGAGATGTTGCAGTGTCTTTGCGAGTCAGTAAAATCTCAAAGCCACTTTGATTTGCTGAAGATTTGGTGTTCAAAGCAAGCTCTCCATGTTGTGCTAATATACATGAGCTCCTCAGAGGCAATGTAAGTTCTCACACTGAGGTACAATGCAAAGCCCACAGCTCACATTCATTTCACACAAATCACAGAATCACAGAATCACAGAATCGTAGAGGTTGGAAGGAACCTCAAAAGATCATACTGCTGTTGTAGTTATTTTCAACCTCAAAATGGCAAACCTTCTGCCAAAAGCCGTGGCAAGAATAAAAAGTACCATTATTATAAGCACTCCTGTAAGGGCACAACATGTTGTTGCCTGCAATATCCCTTGCATCTAGATCTGTATTTGGACGAGTGCTTTGGAAAATATCACTTTTCCAAAGTCTAAGTAAAACCGTTCTCTTAGGCTTATGCAGTGGTGAGGGAAGGTTGACATTTGCAGACAACATTGTAAATAGGCCATAACCAACATTAGGCTAAGTCTGTTTTCAGCTAATCTGGCAAACTATTTTATTCATCACAACTTCTTGCTCTAGGCTGCTGGAGCTGAAATAGAAAAGGAAGACTGTAGCAGACTGTGTCTGCATAAAAAATGTTTTCATAGATGAGCTAGTGCTTCAGCACACAGTTTATCCTTTGCAATCTGTTTCTAGATAGATATCTAGACAGATATTAAGGAGGCTGAGGTACTCAATGACTTTTTTGCCTCAGTCTTCACCAGAAAGTGCTCTAGCCACACGTCCTAATTCACAGAAGGCAAATGCAAGGATTGGGAGAATGAAGAATCACTCACTCTAGAAGAAGATCACGTTCGAGACCATCGAAGAACTTGAAGGTACACAAGTCCATGAGACCTGATGAGATGCATCTGTGGGTCCTGAGGAAACTGGTGGATGAAGTTGCTAAGCCACTATCTGTCATATTTGAGAAGCTGTGGCAGTCTGGTGAAGTTCCCACTGACTGGAAAATGGGAAACATAACCCCCGTTTTCAAAAAGCCAAAAAAGGAAGACCCCGGGAACTGCAGGCCAGACAGTCTCACCTCTGTGTCTGACGAGATCACAGAGCAGATCCTCCTGGAAACTGCTCAGGCACGTGGAAAATAAGGAAGTGATTGGTGACAGCCAACATGGCTTCACTAAGGGCAAATCGTGGCTGACAAATTTGGTGTCCTTTTACGATGGGTTAGAGTATTGGTGTATAAGGGAAGAGCAACTGACTAATTGGACTTGTGCAAGATATTTGACACTGTCCTGCATGGCATCATTGTCTCTAAATTGGAGAGACATGGATTCGATGAATGGACCACCCAGTGGATAAAGAATTGACTGAATGGTCACACTCACAGAGTTGTGGTCAACAGCTCAGTGTCCAAGTAGAGATCAGTGAGGAGTGGTGCTCCTCAGAGGTAGGTATTAGGACCAGTGCTGTTTAACATCTTTGTCAGTGATATGGACAGTGGAATTAAATGCACCCACAGCAAATTTGCCGATGACACCAAGCTGTGTAGTGCGGTTGACACGCTGGAGGGAAGGAATGCCATCCAGAGGGACCTTGACAGGTTTGACACATGGGTCAGTTTGAATCTTCTGAAGTTCAACAAGGTCAATTGCAAGGTCCTGCGCATGGGTCAGGGCAATCCCAATCACAACTACAGGCTAGCTGGAGAATGGACTGATGGCAGCCCTGAGGAGAAGCACTTGGAGGTATGGGTTCATAAGAAGCTCAACATGAACCAGCAATGTGTGCTGGCAGTCCAGAAAGCCAATCATATCCTGGGCTGCATCAAAAGAGGCATGACCAGCAAGCAGGTCAAGGGAGGTGATTCTCCCCCTCTTTTCTGCTCTTGTGAGACTTCACCTGGAGTACTGCATCCAGCTTTGGGGTCCCCAGTACAAGAAAGACATGGACCTGAGACCATGTTTCAGCCTTCCAGTACCTGAACAGGGCCTACAAGAAAGCTGGAGAGGGAGTGCTTACTGGGGAGTGTAGAGATAGGACCACGGGTAATGGCTTTTACAGAAGGAGGGTAGATTTAGATTAGATATGAGGAAGAAATTCTTGACTGTGAGGGTGGTGAGGCACTGGAACAGGTTGCCCAGAGAAGCTCTGGATGCCCCCTTCTCGTGGTTCAGCCCCAGCCCCAGCCGAGCCCCACGCAGTCGCTCGCTCACCGCCTCGGCAGCAAAACACGGGGCAGAATGAGGCAACAAAAGGGC
>VWZZ01007121.1:88941-123660 GCA_013399095.1 Psophia crepitans
GGCCTGGCCAGAGCCAGGACACCCCTCTCTGGCAGTGTTCAAGGCCAGGTTGGATGGGGCTTTGGGCAACCTGGTCTAGTGGAGGGTGGCCCTGCCCATGGCAGGGGGTTTGAAACTAGATGGTCTTTGAGGTCCCTTCCAATGCAAACCATTTTATTTGTCTGTGACTCTATGACGCCTAAAGGCCAGACCCTGATCTCCACTACAAGGAGTAATAACTATAAGGCATCTACCCATACTGCAGGCCTGATGTGTTTACTACCAAACGGTGAGCTGTTGAAATCATTACAGATTGCTGATTTACCGTTAGATGAGCAAAATTCACATTCAGTGGATATTTCTCCAGGGCAAGGATATTTGCACTGTCTGTCTACTTCCAGTCTCTCATCATCATAATATCTGTATATATTCCAAACACAGAACTGAGCATTGCAACATCTTAATAATATCCCCTATTTGGGAAATAAGGAGGCAAAGAAATTGAATAACGTACCATTTGTATCATAAGGTGTCTGTGGCAGAGTTGGGAAATTATCCTGTGTTGACTGTAGACCAGTCCACAGCCTTAATGACAAAACTACCCCTTTCTCTCAAAACCTAGTCCAGTGCAAGTGCCAACTAATGATACACAGAAGCTAAAGAAACTTCTTAACTAGTCAACTTCATGACAAAGCTAGTCAGTGTGCTTAGTCAGGGACTAAGCTCTAACAGCTCTCTCCTTCAGGATTTAGAGATGTCTGTTCACAGACCTTGTGTTTTAATTCATTTTTTCCAATTACACTTGGTTTCTCTAATGGGACTGAGCTAGTCCCCACATACAAACTTGGTGGTTATGCCTGGTCACCACTTTCTGCCAGCCTGAAGGTAGCAGCCAGTGAGAGCCAGGCACTAAGGTAGGTGTACTCTGAATCCCAGCGTTCAGAGATAGCCCTGTCGGCCCCAGGATGAATGAGAACAAAGCAGCTGCTCCTAGTGTGCCAAGGGTTCAGAAAGCCATTATGTTAAGCCAACTCTGCAGGGGGAATAGGGAGGAACATTTCATATTGTATATTCTGGTTTAGATTATTCAGGCATGGGAAGCACGCATAGTCTGCTGGATGCACACATGCCTAAATAATGCTACACATTTCTGATATTTCTGCCATGCATACTATCTGAAGAATGCAGAGATGCTTGTCTCTTCAGAATTGAATTGGAATTCCTATAGAAAGGAGCATTTAGCTAAATATAAATCAACTCTCAAGCTGGCGAAGAAGAAAAGTGTCCTAAAATGTACTAGTACGTGTTTTGATTAGGAATGAAGGAACATTTTATTATGATACATATACAGACAATTCAAAACATATGCTCTGTACACAGCGTTTTGGGGCAAAGTTTCATCAGTAAAGCAAACTTAATCTGCACTTAGTGACTTGCACCAAGCTTGACTGAGTTCAAAAAGCGTCTGGACGATGCTCTCAGTCATCTGCTCTGATTGGGCTGGTCCTGTGTGGAGCCCGGAGCTCGACATGATGATCCTTATGTGTCCCTTCCAACGCATGATATTCTAAGATTCTATGATTCTATGACTTACCGAGGTGACTGACCAAAGGAAACCTGTATAGTTTTCATGTTGTGTCTAAAGGAATTACTGAATATGGAAACTTCTTTTGCTGGCAAACAGGGGTGACTGGCTGGATGACTGACAGGATTAGGCTACTAATACAAAAATATTTGCTCATGGATAAAACGAGATTTTGAGGTATCTATTTTCTGAGCATCCATAGATCCACTGAAGAATCATATAGTTTGGAAAGGACCATGTTCGATAATGTGATTGGTCATTCATGTAATATATACCCAAAATATTTCCGGCCATAGAAATCAACCTGAAGTATCAGACCAACTTTGATTTTGAAGAGTATATGTCTGAATTCCCACCTGAGAAATACGGATTTTGAGAACTTTGACTAGAAACTGAGAATAATTTTTAAGCTTTCAGTCTGGTTCATTTATCTGCAATACAGAAGAAAGAAAAGAAAAATGCTCTTTCTAAGTAAGTGGGCGTTGTTAAAAAGTCCACCTGATCTCATTTCAGGGACTGATAGCAGACTATCCCCCAAAATGATGCTACTTTCCATCTAGCTACCAGGTACTAACATGTGTTAGAAATGACCATTGTGACTCAGCCCTGATCACGGTCACCTTCACAATGAATAATGAACTTGAGTGAAACCTTTTCCTTTCCATTGTCCTTAGCTAAGCAATGTTTCAAACCATTTTCTCATCTTCTGAAGCAAATAGGGAGTGGGGTTCAGAGGCCAGATTGACATGAGGACCAAACCAGACTTTACCGGGGTCTTACACATTACACACCCAATCCAATCATTTATCTAAAAATCTTTCAGAGTAAAACATTGAACACAGTACTCGTAAACACTAATAACCTGAAGCTACAGCAATAGTTAAAGATGGTTGGCTTGGAGACAATAGCAGAGAACTAGTATGGGTGATAAGGATGTTTCATATGCTATGCTACTTTCCTGCAAAGAAGTCAAAAGTGAACGTCTCATATCATATTGCCCTTACTACTTGATTGCATTATCCTATTGTAATGGTGTAGCTAATAAAATAAAAAAAAAATATTGAGTCCCATTTTTATAGATTTCATGGACTTGGAGGAACGTTACAGTTGTGCTCTCTTACATCATCCTTTGCTGTAATAAATAGATATTGCAATTCATTCTGAAAGTCTCAAATTTCCAATAAAATTTTAATTTGATGGGAGTGACTTTTTTTTTGTTTGTTTTATTGGAGAAGGTTCATTTTGATTTATCCTTCACAGCAGCCTCATTTTGGTTAGTGATTTTAAAGTACAGATGTAAAGAGTTTGGTAGATGAGAGAGCTTGATATTATACATATGTAGCAGCAGTGGTCTGTAGGGTTTCATGTTGCATCTGCTGCATTAAATAAAGACACAGTAATTAACACACTGAGAACATAATTTTAGCACATGCTGATTAGCTGTCACACTCTTGCAGAGCCTATTGATAACCCAATGTAGATGTAGACCAGTGTATCATGATTTAATGTTGTCTCAATTATTTCTTTGTCGTTCTCTCTAAATAAGTCAGGGAAATTACTCTTTAATATTAAGCAGAACTGAAGATGTTATTAGCATTGTCATTTAATATAAACAATAGATCATATGAAGTATACAAGACGCTTGAAAATTAGTCAGTCAGGCCCTTCTAAATGTTTGTTAGCTGTCAAACATCTGATTTTCTAACATTTGCTGCAACATAAAAATAGGAGAGTTACTTAGCCACCACTCTCTCTCCTACACCCAGTACTTGGTAGATTTTCTCACCAGCCAGCAAAATCCATAGCTTTAAAACTGGAAGAGGTGGATAACAGGAAAAGTGACAAAGAGCTTCCACCAGGTACGGATGGTAGACTATTCTCTGTCACAAGGCATATCTGAAGGTTTTACTACACTATAAGCTGTGTAGTGAAGTGGCAGCCAAATTGCTCAAATGCAATTTTCAACTATAAACCTTCATTATAGGAATAGTTTATTTTCTCTGCCAGCTTCTGTGTTCCCTTTCCATGACTCTGAGTCTAAGCCGTGACAAAGGGGTAGTATATGTGAAGTGCACTGGGATTAACCTATCCAACTCAAATTAGCCACTGGGAGGTTCTGGGTCTTGGGAAGAATATGTGTGATTCATAAACTATTTGGGACATTCCCTGTGGAAGCTGGCTACCGCAAAGAATTAAAACATTCTCCAGCAGGCCTTTTTTGGTCTGATCCAAGAAAGGGTAGTACTGTTTGGTGCTGAAAGTTAAGAAACCACCTCTCAGATATTACAATTCGCAGCTGTATTTGCATGCCCTTTTTTTGGCTAAAGTTACTACTGGTAAGGTCGGCCTTCAGAACTCCTGGTTTCCTAGCCCGATAGCAGAGTCTGTGGGAGTAAAGCATTACCCCCAGCAGAGAAAGACCAAGTCTTGGAGTATTAGGCCAACAACAAAAACATGAGCCCATGCAACAAGACAGGATGCATCTAGTGGTGCTGAGAAAGCTGGAGCAGTAAATGATCTGGATTTTATAGGAAGAGTGGATTGCGGTGGAAGCTCAGTGTTGTGTGAAATGGGATATTGTAAGAATGTAAGATTCATTACGTTTAGGTGGGGAATCAACAGGAGGGTGCATAACATGTTTGCCAAGACCTGGGTCATCCAAGTTGCTTCTACTCCTCTACTATGAAAAGTAACTCAACTTCCCTGTTTGATGCTTTGACCCACAGGTCACGCAATCTGTAAATTGTGCCATGATTTTCAAAAATAATGAGCTGCTTGGAGTTAGATGCCTTGCCTCAGTAGAGAACCCTGGTCTCTCTCAAGGGAAATCATGAGTAATCAAGTAAGCCTCAAAGGAGGAGAGAATTCTGACATAAAAATGTATTTAGCTTTTTCCAACATCTGGCTCTGAATGTCTCCTCAACGAACATGTGAGAACACTGTGAGAACATGTGAGAACACTTCCATGGAGTCTTCTAATCCAAGCTGCTGTTTTAGAATATAAATTCTTCTCCAAGGGTTTTTGCTGCAATATGATATTGATGTCTATGGTTTGCAGGTGGCCAGAGTAGACGATGCGGCATTCCTTCAGCAATTCATAGTATATGATGCATATATGGTATCCCATTACAGGCTTTTTCTCTCTGTAAGTTGCCTATAAATCAATCAAGATAGTTATTAATTTGCTTGCTATTCATGGTTGCTCAAGGGACTGTATTTATAACCATTCTTTGGACTGCAGGGATTTGGCAGCTACTACTATAAGAGCTCATTTGATTATCAGTAAGTATTTGATTGGTGAAAATGATTGCTTAAATCTCATGGGAAGCTTTTATTGCAACTGAATGAGAGAAAAGATTTAATGTGAGTGTTGAATAAAAAGACTGATAGGAATTTCTCTCTTGGGAGAGAAGGGTGGGCCTGTCTGCAATATGCAGGTCAAGGATTTTGGATATCAATCACAATAAATCTGTTATTGTCCCAAATAGCTGACTACATTTATGGCTGCTCTCAATCAAAAACCAGCAATAAGCTAAGTGCATTACCCTGATATCAGTATTGTTGCTATGATACCTGTTTATGTACAAGTTGATATGCATATGAGGTTGAACAGACGGATGTCATTCACATTGAAATGTATATACTGAGGGTGGGATCATCTCTCTTGGTTTAGACATCTAAATTTCCCTTTATGGACAGAGAAGTAAAATAGGCATCTCTAGAAGGTGAATTATCCTGTGAGACACTGCGTAAAATAGGTCATCTAAATCAGTTCTTGTATTTTCACTTTAACTTAGGTGCGCTTAAAGGGGTTGACAATATTAAAGCTTCCTTATAGGAGCATGTGATGGCAAATCAAAAAACTGAACATATTAAGAAGTGACTAGCTTTACAACATACTACCAATTCAAGCTACTCCATTCAAGATGAGCATCCCAATCTGCCTGCCGGCATTTCAGAGATCAAGTGAGCCGGAGATGTGGTCCAGTGGTCAGTGGTATCCAGGAAATGCAGCAATTTCTGATATGTTATGAAGTCATGGGGTCCATGCCAGAAGCCCAAGTGCACCCGAACTCTTCATCACACTAGGACAAAACCATGCTTCTGTATCTTCCTTCTTATAAGTACACAGGATTTTCAAATTTTTGGGGTCTGATTGAAGACGAGGGAAGTAGATGAGTCAGAAGGACATTGAAGTAAGCACCTGCACTTGTACAAACCAATACAGCTGCAGGAGACAGGCAAGTGTTACGTATGACTTCTCCATCACTGGCTTTCCCAGTTCTATACTGTAGAACTTACCTCGTAAGCTCTCCTTTTCATGGCTCTGAGTAGAAGTTATAATATTAAAGAGAAGTAGGTCACAAAAGTGGCTTGAAAATGCATGCTTCAGCACTAATCTTCTCACTAATCTTACTTGACCAGCTAGTGTGGTCAAGCTACTGTCTTCAGGGTCACTGTCTTGTCCTCATTTCTGAAGGAGAAATGGAAACTTTTAACAACCAATTAAACCCAGAAAGCAATGCTCACAGTTTAATTCAGTGTTTATTGGGTCATGTCTGTAAGAAAAAATTATTAAAATCTTTCCAGTAAAAGGGATGTAAGTGGAGGGGTAGGGAAGAGAGGTAAGTTAATCACCAAGAAGAGAGACGCGTCTTGCTTGCAACTTATGGCACGCAGTAGTGGGTGGAGGAAAAGGGTAGTCTCTCAAAGTTTATGTGTTTTCTTTTTGTTTATTCCCCAGATTAGTTTTTGGAAGGTGTTTCTTGCTCTCCTTTAAGCGCCAGACATGAGAGACCTGAGACTGAGTAATGTAAGCTGTTCCCTTGCTGACAGCTGAGTGGCTTTGCCCTTTATCAGCCGTTTCTGTTAGATCATATTGCTGTATTGTGGTTATTTGGTTTCACTTTTATCATTGTTGTGAGGGTTGTTCAGTGCATAGTAATATGAACAAAGTGCAAGTATAAGATTCAGAGATAATTTTGTTGGATTTTTAAAGTGCTTATACATATGCATATAGTTCTATGCACATTATCCATCTTTCCCATTAAATTGAGTTTTGAAATCAGCTCAGCATGTGAGATTCAGCAGTAGATCTAAACTCAAAATTGCAAGGAATAACCAAAAAGCGCAATGGAAAGCTTTCAAGCCTGGCATTTTAAAATCTTGCTAAGGTGGCAACCCTTGCTGTAAAAATTCAAGCAACAGTACCTTGCTATATTAGGTTAAAATACAACTTCCAAAACATTTCTCAAGGCCCTACCTGTTCATATCACTGACACTGAAAGTGCAGTCTTCTCAAAGGTTTTTGTAAATTGCAATTAGATGTGCAGAGAAGGACTTCAGGCGAAACTGATCAAACTTTGTAAACAAATAATAAATTTCTTACTAAAAAATCCCTATGAGCTATATAAGCATGTCTGCATACCTTTTTCATGCAGATATTTGTAGTAACCATATCCAGGTTACCAAGGATTGACAAAAAATTAAAAATAAATAAAAAAGATATTTCTTAAGGCAGTGAATAGTTTTAGCCTAAATCACAAGGTCTTAAGGACACTATACTTCTTGCACATTCTGAATAGAAAGCACAAATCAGATGGAAAACATTTTTCTTAAGAGGGTTACATTTCATCCCAATTATAAGGAAGACTTGGGTGATTTGAAATTTCCAGTGGATGAGCTGCTGACATTGATAGAACAGCTGATGCAAAAGTTAATTTTACACTAGAGTTCTGAGAACATTTAAAACCTATTATTTTGGAGGTTTTTGTACATTTATAGTGACATCAGATGGTGATCAGAACATATGCCTACTATTGCCTGCTTGGCCACATGTTTAAAAGCATGTATTTAAATTACTTTTAGAATTTCCATTGATTTCAGTGGTACAGGATGAGGTTGAAGAAAATCAAAAGCAATAAAAAAACACCAGGAAAGTAGGGAAAAAACCATGGGCATAGATTCTATCGCAGAAAGATTCCTTTGTAGAAATCTGTCTAAAATAGTACAATGTGTAGATCTGAAAAATAATAATAATAAAAATCTACTTTCATATAACAGAGAGTGATCTAGAAGATATCATCCAGAAGTGAGTGATGCACAAAAATCTTACCCCTCCTTTAGTACTGGGAGACGCTGCAGCACAGGGATAGAAAGGTCAAGGAAGTGACCAGCTAATTCTTTTTTGCCAAGTTATTTAGTGCTTGGTCCCTACAAACAGGCTGATGTGGACAGGAACGGTAAAGCAAATCCTTCACTCCTCAGTGCCCAGAAGCCTCAGGCAATGGCTAGGCAATCGATGCATTAATGCTGAGGGTAACTCCTTTCCACTGTCTGCCCGCCAGCTGTTTGCTATCGCTGCCTTGCTGGAAGCAATCACTCCCACAGCAGGGTCAGTGGAAGGAATTGTTTCATCTGCTTTAGCCAGATTCAGAGTCAACCGCTTTATTTTACAGGACCTTCAGAAGCAGGTTCAACTTAGGAAATTAATTTTTCACTGACATGGATGAGAACCGCTCACAACTTGATCTCTGGGTTCATCTGCAAAGGGGCTGGTCTCCAGCAGGGATGTGATTAAAAAAACCTGCTTAAGGTTCAGAGCACAGGCATAACGCAAACAAATGTGGCTATTTTCTGGAGTGACTTTTGACCGTGGTCTTATTAGAAGCATCAGTCTTAGCAGTATAATATCAGCAGGTATGCACTGTGAAACCCAGAGCAAAACGGCAGTAAGAAAGATTCTAGATATCAGAGCCTTCTCTTTGTGAGATTTCTAGCTAGCACCCTTTGTAAATTGTATTTCTTTTGGCTTTATGCCATTAAGAATTGGAATCATAAGGACAATTAATCGTTCAGAATATGTAAACCTAAAGGGGCACATAATGTAATAAAAATATTCTTATTTCCCTGATTAATATACAAACAAGAATGAAATAATGCAGTGCTTTCACTAAGATTATTTTTTTCAGTGATTAATAGTTTCTAGGCATATACTAGAAAGAATATTAATTATAACTTGTTATTTTTAATTTATGAACCATTACGAGTGTTCATGGTACTGTGCTACCTGTGTTCCTGATAATAAAAATATATAGCATAATAAATTCCTCACCTTTAAAATGATCATTCCTGGGAAGGGATATATCTAGAATATTAGTATTTGCATAAGGAGTCTTCAATAATCTATTGAGTTTTTTACCTATTACTCCCTCACTAGGCAGGTAGGGGAAAAAAAAAAAAAGAAAAAAAAAGAAGAAGAGCAAATGAATCGCTAGCAAAGACCCATTGTGTGTGGGAGTCAGTGGGGTGATGGGGTCACAGCTCCTCACTACAACAGTTTCATGGTGTGACAAGCCATTTGTTTATGCCTTTTTGGGTAGGTTTGTCTGATAAGCCATGCTCTTCCAATTGTTCTGCAGTCTTGGGAGATTTTAATTTTTGTTTCTCATTTCTGTTTTTGCAAGTAAAGTAATTTTTCTATTTTGTGGATCTGTAAAATAGGCATTATAATTTGTAAATTGCAGAAGCTTAAAAATGTTATTTAAAATGCACAGCATATTGAAAACATGGACTATTTCTAGGTTGTGTTCATTTTATTTCCAGAAAACCCCAAAACCCAGAAACCTCAGTGATGAGGAACTAATACTAAAAAAGACATAACAACAGGGACTCAAAGCATGATATATTTAATTGGGGGGAGGAGTGGGAGAATTCAACTGTGCAGCCGCTAATAGAGAGTTAAATTTTTCCAGAAATTCCTTAAAGATTGCAGGATAGGAGTGTTTTTAATCTGCTCACTAGTCTGCATGGTCCTAGAGACCTGCACTAACAAGTGCTGTTGTTGTTTTCCATAGCTCACCGTAACATCTCTATTCGACAGAAAGATTTTCTTCTCAAGTGAAAGACTGGAAGCTTGTAAAACTATTGACTCTGCCATGTAATGAAATGGTTTCTCCAAACGTTATAAATGTAGCAACAAAAATATACCATGTAACAGGACGCACCACAACCTAATTTAGTGCCCTTTTAAGTTTCACTCTCTTTAACAGCAGTGGAAAATATGAATGACCGTAAGTGGTATTAGCATCAGAGTATGTCTAATTCATAATTACCTACTTTGTGTACAGCAACAATTTACAAGCCCTCTATTCACTGGCAATTTGAAAAGAACTTTCAGATGGGATATTCCGTAAATTTCAATTAGACTAGAAATGCCTTGGAGGGCCAGTTGCATATTGTGGTATTTATGCAGACATCAAAGGTTTAGTTGTTTAGACAAGGAAAACGAATGCCATCTGACTATTCAGAGTATTTAGGAAGAGTTCTGTTTATTTCAACCTAGAATTTTACCATAAATAGATGTCCCAGATAGAAAAAGCATTACCCGTTCTGATAATCTAAACTTCTACTTTGTTTGTGTCCATAACCTGACATCTTCACTTTCTTTTTTTCCTTTGTTTTTTGTGTTTTTTTTTTAATTGTAGCGTACTGCATAGATAGAATAATACTGAAGAAATTCCTGCACTGTCATTTTCGCTGTAGTTTTTATGAACAGAAATTCATAAAGTACCGCTGGAGTTCACAATGAGTTCAGATATTTTAAACCTTGGAAAACGAGTAGGGTTAGATTTTTTCTGGACCATTTGATAGTAATCAGAGTTGTCCATTCTCTAAACCATGTGGATGGGTTGCATTTGAATTTGGCTCTCCATGCTCGCAATGCTTTTTCCAGTTCACTGTTGCTACTTCTAAATTAACCCCAGCCTTAGCCAGAAGATGCAGCAGAATGACTTGGATTCATCACTAAATAGACTGCTAAACTAATAAGCCGTTAAATCAATGAACTTAAAAAAAAATAAAGCTGACTAAAAAGTCAGCTACTGTGAGGTGCTAATTATTAACACACCAAATTGCATTAAAAATCAAGCAATTCCACTGAAATGTTTTCTGGCATAAAACTACGTTTTGCCTTTATTACAGGTCACATGCCTTCATCATCAGCTTGGCTGAGTAAGGTGGAAGATGGATCATTACTACTTTTATAAGTAAAATAAAAGTATAAGTAAAGTGTAAGTAAATCCTTGAAAATCAAGGGAAATACAGTCTGAACACTGAAATAATCAAAACTTAATCTTTCACAGCCAGTTGTTCTACCCATGTGATTGCATGTTAGACACCTCTGTGTGCCTGCTTTTATAAGGAAGGCCTTCTTTCATAACTAATTTGAGCAAATGTGACTTCAGTTGCATCTTTATAAAAATACTTACATAGAAAGGGACTAATAAAATAGGCCAAATCCCATTGTAGTCTAAGGGTAAGGAGGTGTGAACATCACGATCTGTCACATGGAATCATTTTGCCACCCTATGAATGCTGATGGAATACATTTCTTCATTCTTGGTTACCAGTACTTTTACCCATATGCTCTTTTCAGTGTGATGAAGTAGACCTTGGTTATCTTTGGCTCTACTTCTGTATACACAGCCAAGAACAGAGGAGATACTTGTAAGAATTCAGCACAGTGTAGAACTTCACACTTTTCCCTCTTTTTCTTTTTCCTCTGTTAATTTCTGGAGTCCAAGAATGGCTTCCCAAGGCAAATAACTCAGCAAACCATTCTTTGGTGTCCCACAGGACTCCCTCTGCACACCACTGTACACCCTTGCTACTCACTTCCACCACCAGCAGCTGTAGAGCCAGGAGAAAATTTGCATTTGTTCGTTTCTCCTCGATGCTGCTTCCAAAGAGGTAAGACAGCTGGTACAAGGTGGGAGATGATGCTACCTGAAGCACATTAATGCTCTCTTTTTAAAAATTCTTATCTGGTTATAATTTCACAGAGAGTAAGCCACTTCCAGTGTCATCAGGCACTTTTATATCTGAGATGGTGAAAGGCAGAAGTCGTCACTTAGCCAGCTTCTCAGGTTCCAAAACCTTTATTTGGGTCATTTCTGAGATGCTATTGAAACATACCTGTCATCAGTACTTAACTACCATTATTTTATCTGATCTCTATGTATGGTTTCTTGGAATGAATACAGTTCTATGTGGGAGAGCAACATAAACTAACTGTGTTTATATTTTCAGGTTAAAAAGCCATGTTGTATCTTACCTAACCAACACTGGGCTTTACAGTAACTCTGCCTCCTAATCTTTTCCTCTGTAGTTTTTGTAGTCGTAATATTTCTACAATTCTTCCCCAAATCTCAGGGAGAATAAAAGAATAAAAACTAAGAAGTACAAGCCTACATAAGCACCCTGGGTCATGACTTGTGCTTTCATTTGGAACTACACTTGGAAGTGGAAAAATTACTAACAGAGAGTTTCTCAAATTTTCTGTTTGCATCCTTCTGATCTTCACTGTTTCCCTGAACTTTCCCCCCATTTGCTCCATTCTGTGTAATCCATCAAACCCATTACTTGACGACACTGTTAGCATTGTGTTCAGGCTCCTACACAAAGTCTTACAGTAAAGTCCTCTGATTGCTGCATTGATACTATTTTTCAAGTACAGGCTAGTCACTGAATAGGTTTTGAATCCTGGGGATCAGTAATAATGTTGCACTCAGATGAGAAATTTACTCTTCTCCTTCAATGTCAGAGTGCAGGAGATGTTTCCTTTTTTTTCTGTCTCGCTCCATTGAATCTATCTCTGCCCTACCTCCATCCTGCAGAGCAAGAGAAATAAATAAGATCTTCCATGAATTTTAACTCTTTTGTTTCTCAAGCAGGAGTTACCTCTGCTTTCCTGGTAGTGTGATAGGTGGGACTTATCCATGCAGAAAAGAACTGATACTAACTTATCCCTGCTGTCTTCAGCAGCACTGAAAAACAGTGGTGGTTGGTAGAAACACAGGACATGTGAAAAAAAAAAATCACTGGGAATATAATTAAGCATGTTACCCACAGAGGCTGGGCAGTCTAATGGCAAAAAGCCCTTAAGTAACCTGGTCCAACTTTGATGATGGTCCAACTTTGAGGAGGGACTTGAACTAAGTGGCCTTGGAGATCCCTTCCTGGCATGCTGCTATGTAATCACACTTTGTATGTCCCAGCAGGGCACATGCACCATGGGGCCATGGGTATCCTTAACTAAGTGCAGCAGGGTGAGTGCTCCTCCCACTGTGCCAGAGTCAAAGTCACCCAGCAGCCCTACCAAGTCTTCCATTTCTGTCTCTGCAGTGGCTCAGCTTGAAGAGGCAAAGTGGGATTTTTTCAAGGGCACCTTGCTGATGCAGTAGTCAGGACATCTTCTGAGTAAGGTTTAACTCTGTCTTTCCCATTTGAACTGCTATTGCCAAAAAGTAGTTGATTGGCACTTTTTTCCATTAAAGGTCTCTTGTTAGCATCTGAAAGCAAAGTAAATTATTTGGGAAAATTTTGGGATAAGTGTATAAACAAAGAGTGGACAAGGGATGTCAGCTACCTGGACTTCTGTAAGGCCTTTGATACAGCCTCCCTCTCCCCTCAACATGCTTACTTCTAAATTAAAGAGATAGGGGTTTGATGCATGGACATGTTAGATGGACAAGGAACTGGCTGGATGGCTGAGTCCAAAGAGTCTTTGGCTCAATGTCCAAGTGGAAACCAGTAGCGAGTTGTGTCCCTGAAGAATCCATTCTAGGAACAATACTGTTTAATATCTTAATCGAAGACATGGACAGTGAGACTGAGTGTATCCACAGCAAGTTTGTTGACAACACCAAGATGCATGGTGTGGTCAACATGCTGGAGGAAAGGGGTGCCATCCAGAAAGACCTTGACAGGCTTGAGAGCTGGGCCCATGAGAACTGCATGAAGTTCAACAAGGCCAAGTGCAAGGTCCTGCACATGTGTTGAGGCAATCTCAAACACAGATACAGCCTGAGCAATGAGTGATTGAGAGCTGCCTTGCAGAGAAGGATTTGAGGGTGTTCGTTGATGAAAAGCTCAACATGAGGCAGCAGTGTGCACTGGCAGCCCAGAAAGCCAACCGTGTCCTGGGCTGCATCAAAACCAGGGTGACCAGTAGGTCGTAAGAGGTTTATTCCACCACTCTACTCTGTTCTTGTGAGACCCCCACCTCGAGTACTGCATCTGGCTATGGGACCCCCAACATACAAAGGACATGGAGCTGTTGGAGCGAGTCCAGAGGAGGGTCACGAAAATGATCAGCAGAATGGAGCACCTCTCCTGTGAGATCAGGCTGAGACAGTTGGAGTTGTTCAGCCTGGAGAAGAGAAGGCTTTGGGGACATTTTATTGTGACCTATCATTACTTAAAGGGATCTTACAAGAAAGATGGAGATACTTTGGATATAAGGAAGAATTTTTTTATGATGAGGATGGTGAGACACTGAGCAGGTTGCCCAAAAAAGTTGTGGATGCCCCGTCATTAGAACTGTTCAAGGACAACTTCAATAGGGCTTTGAGCATTGTGACCTAGTGAAAGATGTCTCTGTCTGTGGCAGGGGGATTGGACTAGATGATCTGTAAAGGTCCCACATGATCAAGTGGGCATAGAAAGATCTATCAGACCAGTTAGAGATAGGGATAGTCCCACAGCAGGCAAGATCCAAACATGCTCATTATTTTCTGTAACATTTGATGGCATAGAATCGAAAAGTATTATGAGCAATAATGCATGGATATATCTCATTTCATATACACTGGGATTTGTATTTGAGACACCGTGGAGTAGAAAATAAACATGCCTTTATAGAAATGAAACACATTTTGGAAAATTCCTGAGTTTTATCAAAATGTGTTGTTTATTGCTCTTGTCCTACACATAAAGACATGTCGTATAAGACATTTATTTTCACATTACTATATGGTTAAAGAAATACTGGATCTATTTTGGGCCCACATATTGAATTTGTTTAGTGATATGGCAGGCTGTTTACATATAGATCGGTTGAGAATAATTGGACATGAACATGTGATATTTCTGGTCAGTAAGAAATCAAAACAATATTAATAAAGAAAGATAGCTGTGAAATATGGAAAAAGAAGAATGCAAATGAAAAACATGACAACACAAAAAACCTGGGATAAAATAAATCCATCTACTATCCAGATCAGTGAGTGCCTTGCTGTAACATGGTCCGTTCCACCCCACAAGCCATTTCATTAAAAGAAGAAAAATGTTCCTTTTTTTTTTTTTTTTTTACTAATGTTCTTGGAACTTCAGAATTTCTCTCAAGATTCCTTAGGAAATATTGATAGTTCATTTCTATGAACAGTAGACCTAGGGCTACATACTAGTAAATGAAACAATCAGAGAAAAGTACTGTTCACTGACACGCATATGTCCACATGAAAAAAATTGGTAACTTAGTTTGGTCCAGCCCACTTAAGCCTTTGATGTCTGGCTATTGCTAGGTATTAAGCATGGGCTATGGTTTGTTTTCTAGCAAGTAGTTCAGATGTGGATATCCTGTTTCAGTAGGTAAGAAAGCTCAGCTGTCCATACAGAAGAAAGCCAAGCTATGCCAATTGGCTTCAGGGAGGATAATGGACCCTAAAATACGTTACTTGTGTGTGGGTTGTAGTGTTTGAGGCACTAAGTAAGGTTTGGCTCCTGGCTCATCATTTGCCTCATCAGCAGGAATCTGGAAATTCTGAGACAGCCAGCTACTACTTTTGGCGTTGCCCTGTTCTGAGACACAGAACTAGACCCTGGGCTGGCTTCTGAAACTTGGACTTAGGTAGTCCCAAGCAGCTGAACTACCCAAACTGCTCCAAAGTTAGGTTCTGTGAACTTCTTCCTAACTGTCTAGTGAAGTTGATGTTCATTAAGCTGGTTTAGCACTGTCTTTTGATTTCACTGATGTGGTGCGTTGACCCTGTCTGACGTCCAGGTGCCCATCAAAGCCACTCTGTCACTCCCTCTCCTTGCCTAGACAGGGGAGAAAAAGTGTAACAAACGGCTCGCAGGTCAAGGTAAGGATAGGGAAACATTCAACAGTCACTGTCCTGGACAAAACAGACCAGACTTAGGCAGGAATTAATCTGATTTATTACCAAGCAGACACAAAGTAGAGCAGTGAGAAATAAACCCAAATTTTAAAACACCTCTCCCCACTCCTCCCTTCTTAACTTCACTCCTGATCTCTCCCTGTCCCACCCCCAGTGGCACAGGTGGATGGGGACGGGGGTTACGGTCAGTTGATCACGTTTTGTTTCTGCTGCTCCTTCCTCCTCAAAGAGAGGACTCTTCCCCGGCTCCAACATGGGGTCCCTCTCATGGGAGACAGTCCTCCATGAACTTCTCCAATGTGAGTCCTTCCCATGGGCTGCAGTGCTTCACAAACTGCTCCCATGTGTCTCTCCCACAGGGTGCAGACCTTCAGGAGCAAACTGCTCCAGCGTGGGTCCCCCACGGAGTCACAAGTCCTGCCAGCAAACCTGCTCTGGTGTGGGCTCCTCTCTCTCCATGGATCCATAGGTTCTGCCAGGAGCTTGTTTCAGCACAGGCTTCCCATGGGGGTCACAGCCTCCTTCAGGTGCATCCACCTGCTCCAGCATGGGGTCCTCCATGGGCTGCAGGTGGAATCTCTACACCCCATCATCCCTCCTCCATAGGCTGCAGGGGGACAGCCTGCCTCACTGTGGTCTTCACCATGGGCTGTAGGGAAATCTCTGCTCTGGTGCCTGGAGCATCTCCTCCCCCTCCTTCTTCACTGACCTGGGTGTCTGCGGAGTTTCTTACATCTCATTCCTCTCTCTGGCTGCCAAAGCTCTTGCGGTTTGTTTTTTTTTTCCTTTTTTAAAGATGTTATCCTGGAGGCGCTACCACTGGTAGGCTCGGCCTTGTCCAGTGGTGGGTCCATCTTGGAGCTGGCTGGCATTGGCTCTATTGGACACAGGGGAAGCTTTCAGCATCTTCTTGCAGGCGCCTCCATCCCTGTGGCCTCCCCACTACCAAAACCTTGCCACGCAAACCCAAAGCAACTAAAGAATTGAGGCTCTAGCAGGCTGGCTTCTGGTGGTGGTTATGGTGGGGTTTTTTGATTTATAATCTTGTTGGGTTACGGGCTTATTTTTTTAATATGGGTGTCAAGTCTAATTTCTATGAATGGAAGTTGGGTT
Organism: Psophia crepitans; assembly: GCA_013399095.1. NCBI lineage: Eukaryota > Metazoa > Chordata > Aves > Gruiformes > Psophiidae > Psophia > Psophia crepitans. The sequence goes on from VWZZ01007121.1 coordinate 105,580, forward strand.
GCTTTTCAACTAGTTTGAATGCTGATGAATTGTAATTAGCCACATATGTGTTACACAGTACAGATTTTCATCTTCAGCTGGAAGAATGTCACTCCAGACCAACTAATAAGTATATTTATTCTCTCAAAAGTCATATGAAGCAGACACTTCAAAATAATACTTTGAAATGTGCTGTTTCCATGAATACTGCTTCCAGAGTAAATGTTTGTTAAGATCAGGGGTTAAACAATGAAAAGAATATACAGAAATACAGTTCCCTGTGGTCCAGAAACCTGTACTTCTCCATAAATTCTTCCTTCTCTCTGGCTGGTATAGTAGGGACTCCCCCTTCATAAATATACCATTTCCCAGAAGAGAAATAAGAAAGGGGAGGAAAAGCAGCCAAAATGTAATTCTTTTTTTAACTAAGTATTTCTGGAAAATGTTTTGTGGTATTTGTTCAGCCCTATTAAATCATCCAAACCATTTTATTGACACTGAAGGTTATCCCTATAATCGTTACAGCTGCACTGTCTTCAACAGAACCGCTCTCAATTGTTGCAGCTGCAAGTCAAGATTAATGAATCTGGCAACTATACTATCAGATGCTCCCAGCGATACTGTATTAGAGGTTCATAACAGGATGAAAAGAGCTGTAGGTTGATAATCAGTCTACATTGTCCCTTTGTTTCTTTTACCCACACTGGTCTTTGTCCATAGCCATGATGCCATATGTACAGCCCTCTGTCCTAGGTATTTATTCATGTTGCTGTCATGGTCTCATTTACCTAGTGTAACTATTCTGTTGTATTACTCTTCCCGTTTAAAGTCACTCCTTCCTAACTCCTAAATATATTTTCATGTACTTTTCTCTGAACTGTTTTCCTGTATATCATTCTTGATCAGCAACGACAATACCATAGCTGAAGAGAAGGACAATGATTTCATGCTTTCAAAATGCACTCCAATCAGAGAAGGGATTGCAACACCGACAATTTGATTTTTTTCCAGAAAGGTGTCAATGGGAACTGCATAGCACCAGCAAGATTCTTGGATGGGTGAAGCCCATGACAATTTACCAGAAATAAGCTGATTATAGGTCCCAGTTCCACTGGTGCATCTGCACCCCAGATAGGATTTGAGTGAGCAATCGCAAGAAATGACATTTACTACAGGCAGTACCACAATTAATACAGGGGTTTCTCTACAGAAGAAAGGTCTGAAACTCATCAGCGTCAGTGGGAATGTGTCAGGGCCTTCAGTGGTATTTGAATCAGGCCTTGAATTAGTTCTGAATATACCCATTTGGTGGCATTATAAGGAAAGACAAAAAGATTAAAGTAGTTTAAAATTATTATTTCCTACGATACGTGGAGATAAATTACTGTCACAGATAACCTCATATGCTTTCAAGTTTGAGGACATTAACACCACAACAAGGTTTAAGCCTGGAACAAAAATAGTGGTATTCCCGCTAGTCCAGGACAGGTATATCATACTCACTGAAGAAAATAAGGAAATTTTTATAGGAGAAGCAGATAAGTTGTATTTGCCTGATTTAGATATGTGTCCAAGCATAGAAAAGTACAAAAAGTTATCATAAATTTGTCTCCCATTTTTTATAATATTATTTTATCAAGCTTGAAAAAGAATCCCACAGGGCACATGATTAATGCCCAGCAGAAAGGTAAAAATAGACACCTTCTACTATTGCAGAAACTTCCAGGGACAGATTTTTTTACTGTAAATCAATTATGAATCCTACTTTAACTAAAGAAAGTGGGAAATACATCTAAGCAGAAGACAAATTCAATATGACTAATAATCTACCTACCCCTACCTGTGCCTTTTGCAATGTATAGATTTTTTGGGCTAAAGACTCAATATAATAAAGGTGGGTAAAAAAAGACAAAAATAAAGTCTGATTGTAGAAAACTTTCATTCATATTCTATGATTCTATGTTTCTATGATTCCTTTGCATGTAGGATATTTGAGTATTCTGACTTCTCTGATCTTGGATGAACAGATTTTTTCACTGGTGCCTAGAAATAATAGTGGGGAAATTTTGTTGATATTGCCTTTTTGGTAGGTTTCTTTTACAATATTTATGACTAATGTTCAGAGTTGTCACATGTTAGAGTTTTTGTTCTTTAACAAACAAAAGCTCAGTACTTTTAGCAAAAAAAAACCCCTTTCGTAGTTGGAAGTCAACTCTACACATTTTCTAGGTAGTTGCATTATTTTTTACTGTTATTTTTGTCCAACGGACTCCTAGGAGCAAAGTTAGGGTAGTAACCTTCCTTACAATGAGCAAACTGTTTTGTTAGATTGCAAGCTTCCTGGAGAAATGTGTGTGTTTAAAGTAACACAAGTAGCAGACTTGGTCTTTCGTTTGAAGTGATGTGTTGGTTTGATATTATACGGTTGATATGTTATGTAACTTGTCAGTTACATTAGAAGTGCCAACGCATAAAAAAACTCCAGCAAGGGTAGAGCATATATGTACATACAAGCATTATGAAGCCATCTGTAATGAATATGTAACACTTCAAAACAACTCACAAAATCACAGTGCGATCAGGCACTCTACAAGCAACCAGGAGAATAACAACGCAATAGTCAGAAGACTTGACATTCGTTGTGGACCTCTGCCTTCGATTTTCCTTGTTAAGTACTTTATCATACCCAACCTAAGGAAGACAGTGTTCAAGAGGAGTGATAGATCCAGCGGTATTTCTGGCAAGTCATTTCATTGTTCTGAACTGGGATTTCCTCATCAATTCAATAAAATAAAGACTTTGTCTTTGAAGTGGTCAAAGCAGTTGTCAAACGTAATCTTCAGAGGAAAATAACATCTATTTCTAATACAAAATTGTCACATAATATTACCACTATCATTTCATGTTAATAATCAGCACTGCTGGTATATGAAATTAAAAGGGGAATTCTGCAGCCCTAAATGTCTCTGAGAAGCAGCTAGTCATGTGAAGAGTCCCATATCTCCCCAGTCTTCTTTCCATTAATCAGTTTCCTACCTCTCTTATAGAGAAATGAAGAAAGCAGCTTTTGTTCCCATCTGTTCTGAACTTCCAATAAGAGCTGTAGAATTTAACCCTAAGATAAAGAAAGATGGTGTCTTACAGATTAGTAATATTTTAGGGCAATAAAACAGACCAAATAATTATTCCTAGTGTTCCTATATTATGGTCATAAATTCTGTTTGAACTAAACCAGTAGCTCTTACAAAGTCACCCTGTCTTTATTTAAATAGCTCATATAATGAAGAAATCCCTATATTCCTATATAAATCTCACAAGTCAGAGTCCCAGTGGCAAGAACTCATAGTAAGGAGTAGGAAAGTTAAAGATTAATTGTGAAATAAATATATGGGTGAGACTTAATTGTAAAAATATTACAGTAGAGAAGTGTCTTCTGAGATAGAAGCAGAGTTGAATTAATCTGTTAATATGCAATGAACTAAAAAAAGGTCTTCCTGTCAGAAATTTGCAATGTTCTACATAATTTCATTATCTCATCCATTTCTGGCCAATCTATGTGTAATCTTTTTGATGTTGCTGTCACACATCTCAGAATCTTTTCAGAACATGAGATAAAGAGATAAAAATATTGAGAAATTAATACAAGTTCACTCAAAAAAAAAAGATGAAATGTAGAATTCTTCCAGTAGAATTAAAATCCACTGAAACTGTTCTGAGATTTGAAAATGTCTCATTAATCTGCTTTGTCATTTTTGTTTGTCTTTGTTCTTCTGGGCTTTGGCCAGGTCCTGAAGCAGAATAAGCATTTGTGGAACATAGATTATGACATATTTAATAAGGTTTAGTGAGGTGTATTATAATTATACAATTTGTCAAGTGAATACTTTCAAAACATATTATGTTTGATTGTTATTTCCAGTCTTGCAATTTAGACCATATGTGACCTAATAACAGGGATTTGAGCTTTAATATCCACTTACTGTAGCCTGTATCTAACTATTTTTGAGATGTCTTGAAATGCTAAAGGCCATCACTACGCTCTTCAGAGACATTAATAAAAAAGGAGGCACTGTTTGCAAAAGAAAACACCTACCTTGCTAAATAAAAGTGAGGATTCTAGCTTTACCAACAACATTTCTCTTTTCAATATAATGATATGGAGAATTTTCCAGAAGAAGAGTCACTAAGCACAAAGGTAAGTCCTTTGTAGAGACAAGTGGATGCCCCTTGTCCATAGGATTGGCATTCAAAAGGAAAAGAATCCTCTAAAAATACTGTGGAGCAACAGGGCACTTAGAGTGCCAGAAAATTATATTTAGACCAATGTGTCTACGTAGCTAGAGACATACACAAAAGACCAGTCCCCTGGCCGAGGATGAAGATATGCTCAGAAATAGAATCCTTGCTCTCCAGTAAGATTTCTATCCTACTGCTGGATGGGCTGCTCTGTACTAAGCAGATTTCTAGAGTATACCTGAAGTGTTTGCTTTTTTCAGCTGAATTTGGGTGAGAAAACTAACTGTTGGATTTGTTCGAGCATCATCTTAGACTATAGCAATGTTATGCTCCCTGACAGTTGTCTTGGGTGATTCTGTACCTGTAGAACATTTTGCTCTTTATTTTGTTTCCTTTCATCTTTTGATTTTATCCTATAGAAAATCTGAAGAGCTAAAGATGAAACAAAATGGAAGTGTCATAGTTTTACAATAAATCATTGGTGGGTATTGCAGCCAGAGGGAGATGGCAATTTGATACGAGATGTTTTGACTCTCACATGTCTCTCGTAACTTAAATCTATATTGGCACACTCGGTTTTTTGAGATATGTTTTATTCAGAGTTTCTGAAACCTTGCAGGTTCCCATGCAAGCCAAAAGTTTTGTGATATTCCCCTCCAGAAGACAACATGAAAATGCTTCTTCAAGATTGCTACAAGGCTTGAAGAGGACCCAAACCCTGAACATCATATTCCTGGATATTCAGCCTAATACCCAGGGTATTGTGGAAGAAACAGTCTCCACTGAAAACACTAGTATTACTAATAAAAATGTGAGTCATGGTGAATTAAGTAAATTCACAGAAGCAAGGCTTTGAATAGCAGAATGTCCAATGTGTAACACTGAGACAGATGGCTAGGCTGTGCCAAAGAACGGGGTTTCAGACATAACTCTGTGCTCAGTGTTTCTTACTGGTTAGCTCTAGGCATTCTGCAGCTCAGAGTGGCTTTGTCATGACCACCTTTTACAGGTGTGTGGACAACAGACAATAAGGTACAACAGGTAGCTTATCTGTGCAGGCCAACTGCAGATCACTGCAATGACATTCTTTCCATCAAAAACCATCTTGTACGTACATTGACATCTACAAATGACTGACCCTTCCCTTTATGTCTTCATTCTCTTCCTTCATCTTTTTGAGGAAGTTTTGTGAAATGGAAGTGTACTGTTTTGGGACCTCCTCTAGTGCTCTTTGGTCTGAGTTTCTGAAGTGAACTTTAAAAAAAAAAATAATCCTGAAGTTGTCGCAGGTCTTAGTGATACAGATTATGCCATTAGTGTTCCTTTATTTCTCTCCTGGTATCTAGAATTTGTAAAACTAATGTGTAGGATAAATAGATCAAAAGATTAAACAAGAACATTTCTATTAATTTTGTCTGAAACAGTGGATTCGAGCAGGTCTTTTCAGTAAGGAGACATCTGTATTTCTTTCATGTGGTACTGTATTTTACAAACATTTTATAAAGTTCAGGTTCTGTGAACACAGTAGGAACTGGACAACAAGAAGCAGCATCTTTGCTGATTCTTCCAAGCCTTTTTCAATATGATTCATCTCTTGGCTCAGAATCTTTTTCACTGAGCTTTTTTCATGGCTGCATTTCCAGTATTCATCTCACTGTTCTTCTACATTTTCTGCCTCTACTCTTTCTTTATTCCTGCCTCTCTCAAAACCACATGGATCGGGAGAGGAGCAATTTTATACGGTAGTACAGTAGCTTAGGTAACAATCATTCTTAAACAAAGCTACAGCAATCATGAAAGATTTACTCTATTACTATTATTCAAATAGATTTTATGTTGCTAACTGAACAATGAAAGCCAGTTATGTAACTTAAGGTTGATGGGAATGACTATGCAAAAATACAGTTCATGGGAGTCTGTATGTAATGATTTAAGACTGTGTTTATTTTTTCTTGCTTTATCTCTTGGTTTCCTGTCATTTGCCCCTGCAACAGCAAATGTATCAGAATTACAGTAGATCATATACTAAGTAGTAAAGTGCAATGCAACAGTTTTTCATGTAAAAAAATTCCAGTGTAATTATTAGAATTCTCATTAAAGTATTTATATTTTGCATCTTAATTTTTCAGTCATCTTTTTCAAGTAAAAATAATTGAGTAGCATGACACGATACGTAGAAGAATTAATGCAGTAAACAATACAGCATAACAATCCCTTCCAAAATTCTTAACAAGATCTTTTACTGGGCTATGGATAGTAATAACTTTACTGTGGAAACAGCTGACTTAGCAGTTGCAAAATACAGTCACAGGTTCTTTTTCTTGAAAAAAGCTAGGTGGTCAGAATGCTTTTTGTATGTTTCTCTTATGCGTGTTTGGCCTCAACCTCATAAAGCAGGCAAAAACAACACTGAAAACAGGACTGAAACATGAGGTAGTTGAGTTAACAGATGGAGAGTGTCAGAGCTTCCTCTGTGAATCATGAAGTAGGGAAACAAAAAGTTAAATGCAAAATGGAAACAAAAGATAACTGGAAAAAATCCTGCCAATTTAATGATGGGATGAAGAATTTCCTTTAAAATATTGCACAAGACTTTTGAGCAGATGACTTGCTTTTGCCCTCTGGAGACTCCTCTGAAATGGAATGTCATGAAATTTTAACTGGATGCATCATTTTCTAAAAATGCAATATTTTTTTTTTTAAATTTCAAAACGTTGAAACAAAACTATCATCACAGCCCTTAAGACAATGTACCTCTATTTAAAAAATGCTGTGTTAAAATACTAAAGTGATACTATGACTATTATTTGTAATTGTTTAGATCATTGAAGTCTTTTGTAATAGAAGTATGATGGTTATATCTGTACAGTTAAATAAAGAGTGCCAGAAAACATTCCCAGTTACTGAAAGTGGACTGTCTGTATAGCTAAGCTGTTATAAAGGTCCATGGCGCTTTTTTGGTCCACAACAGCTAGCTCACTTTCTGACAGCTCCTGGTGAGGCTCAGGGACTAGGCAGACCAAGGATTATTCCAAGCGGGTTGTTTATGTCCCAGCTACATAATTTCTCATAGGCAGTTTTGGACACGGGCTATTGAATGCCAGTTGGTCTCATTGCCAGAAGAACAATCCTAAGCACCTTTAATTTACTGCTCTTGACATAGTCATTGTGTCTGTCCAATACTTTCGACTATATGAAGAATCCAAGCCTAGCTGTTACCACGGGGATGACAGAAAGTGACACTTTTTATAGCTTTACCTTCAGCCTTCTTCCAGGTCTCTCTAAGAAGTGAAGTTTTCTGCCCTGCTCACACCAATCTGGAATTACACAGCTTTCTCACTTCTGGACTGAAATTTGATTAAAATCTGATTAAAATTGCTTATTTGTGGCAAGCAGTCAGTACTACCTAACGTAAAAATAAATTTTTTCTTGGAGAAGTTTGTGGTAAGTACTATTGTACCAGCAACCTCCTTTAAATAAAAGGGTCTCTTAAGCAATGGACAAAATGTTCAAACATTATATACACTTATAAAACCAGAGTCTACACGTTTCTTGACCATCGCTCAATTTTGTGTGTTCACCCACCAGCTTCACTAAAAAAACCCACCTCATCAGATTATACTCTCTTTGGAGTTCCAGTAGCAGAAGAGGTGCTGAATGTCTTCATTTAGCTGGTCCGGGTGCATTGAAACTCATTTTTGTCTCTGGTTTGCCCTCCAGGGACCACTTTCTCCAGTTTGCAGTTCCTTGCTAAGGAAAACTGCCTTTTTCATAGACCCCGGGCCTCTGCGTGCCCTTACCATGCACCTTCTACAAGCAGGGGTAGGTGTTTAGCACCCTTTTGCCCATTGCCTATCCAAGACAGAAGTGCTTTATTTGGGCAGCCTTTGTGGGTTGCAATCACAAGCCTCTTGTCTATGGGAGAATGCTCTGAGACATTCTCTCTCCCTGCTCCCAACTAACCATGGAGAAAACACGTTTCGGTATAGGGATGGATATTTATCACCCAACATACCTCTGTATGTCACAACCATAAGGATGTGTGCTATGCTCGGTCCAAATATCTCTGCAAGCAGAACTTTTTTAAAAACAACACCCCCTCCAAAAGCCATACTCAAATAACAGCAGTAATACTTCCCTATAGTATTTCATAAACATTTCACAAAGGCATTGATTAGAGACTTTTATTTTATTTTCAGCGCTCAGTTGCCCAGAGGAAGTGGTGGAAACTCCATTATTCAGCAATTTTAAACTAAGATGAATAAAGTGCTAAGAGATTTAGTGTAGATAGCAATTTAACTTTGAGAGGAGGATGAAGTACATGACCTCCATTTCAAATATCTATAATTTTTGACATAAGTTTCATCAACATTGAGTCTTTATAATTTTAAAAGTTTCATTATGGCTTAAGGGCACCTAAAAAGATAGGAAATCAGACAAGAGTTTTGAAAGGCATATGACAAAGCAAATTTGGTTTGAATTAAAAAAGAAAGCCAGTATATCTTACAGAAAGTTTTAAGTTGTTTTTGGTGCCCTTAAAGGTATGTATGTCTGCTAAGAACCATATTCCTTTCAAATAAGTTTTGAGGGTATAGTTGAGAAGGGTGATTTTTCCAATGTTTTGTTGCTTATAATAATAGCTTAGAATAAGCAGCTTCTGTGGTTTAGGTACAGGTTTTGTTTTGGAAAAAAATGTATGTACTTGTATACCTAACAGGAATCCAGCTTGTGGCAGAAAGCTCAGTCTGTGGCAGAAAAAAATTAATTTGCACTTCAAGATAACATATGTGCCTAGAGAAACATAGACTGGAAACAGAAATGCTGAATGTTGTATAACCAACAGGAAACACATTAAAACAAACACCTCATAAAAAAAAAGAAAAAAGAAGTTCTAGAAGGGCTATAATACAGTCTGTCTTAGTTACAACTTCAGGCACTGATGCTGCTTTCATCTGTAAACGGAGTACTGAAAGCAAGGTCTATTAGGAAAAATAATAATGCCATCTGTCAGTAAGTCCCTGAAATACCTTGGTTTGTCTAGAGATTATGGTGTTAACTCTGAGAGTAAAAATTTTTTTAGTGAAGGTTCTTGCTGCTATTTCAGCATCATATTTTTGTGTGTGAACATGTCCAGCTGAAGTAAATGGATAAGTCAGCTCAATGGAACATGTTAACAACTGTCCTTCTCCACATAATTCTGTGTGTCAATGTGAATGTAGCTCTTCAGACTGTCAGAAATCAACATAAACAATCAAAAACTAAATCTGACTGGGTCCTCTCATGCTCCCAGTCTTCCCACCTTATTGTAAATTAGAGTTGAATACAAGCTTAAAATGCATGTTTATCTTCCTGCAAGTTGTGATGTATTATTTTTGCCAGCTACAATAGTAGTAGTAGCATAATTATCTGTCATATAAGTTCTTATTGCAACACAAAGGAATGAACTATATAACTCGATGGCATACATACAAGAATTTACTAATAATTTTGAAAATTATGAAAGATGCAATATTAGATTAATTAGAATGTCACCAAACCAAATAGGTAATATAAACTGATCTTGGTTAGGATTATGACCTTTAAATATGTCTACAAGTAGTTACAAGAAATATGTCCATTTAGTCTTAGCATTGGAAAATGGAGTTGAAAGGCTAAAATCTTGACTGGGAAAGACAAGGCTATGGGGCATGAATTTCTGCTTATCACTGCAAGATTATGGGAGGGAGCCAACAACACAATTTATGTTTTGATTAAATCAGTGAAGACCAAATATGTCTTACACACTAGTAAGCGAAGCCAGAAGAACTGAGAATTCGCTAAAAAAAGAAAAAAGAAGAGGTGGGTAAAGCCAAATAAACAAACACATCAAAAAATGTAGTCTGAAGTCCTGAACCACTGACCTCACTTCCAAACAACGACCATACCACGGTTCGTGTTTCTGATGGAATTGGTGACTGCAGACAAGCCAGGTCTCACAGGCAGTGTTTAGTTTAAATTCAAGGTTTGTTTTTGATGCATGCTGTCATGCACTTCTGAATCCTTACACAGATCAGGTCCTTGTTATGAACATGTCATGATCCTCCCTGAGCCATTCGCTTTAACTGCCTTAGCACAGAAACTGAGATGTGGAGAAGAAAGAGGGAAAAGGGTCTCTTACAGACCAGCAGTAGGATGTGTTTAGGGCACATACCTGCACGCAGGCTTCCTAGATGGCAAGCGTTCTTGGGAGTACCGATGCAGGCTTCTTACGTTACAAAGAAAAAGATAAGAGTCTGATCATAGTCTGGACTACCCTTAATTGTCCGCCCTGCCTGAATCCAGAAGAGAGTCCACGTAAAGACCCATATTTTTTGAAGGATTTAAACCTGAACAGTAGCCCTTTATGCAATTGGAATTGACTTTTTTCTAGAATCCATTTTCAGATTGAAAGGGAAACTGGTAACAAAACTGAAGGCTCCTAATATAGGACATACCTGCAGCTTCAGACTGAAAAGTGATTATTTTAAATCCCCAGAAAGAGCCTCTAAAATTATTAATGCATGTGATCCCAGGGCAGAGAGAATAAGTTTTTGTTAAGTATGAACCTCCATTCACATCTCTTAGGAGACTTGATTAGTATCTTTGGCTTTACTGCTTGTTTCAACAAATTAATGAAAGGGCTGACTTCATGACTGTGGTTCTTTTAACCTGGCCACCAGGGATGTGCTGACGTTCTGATGCAAACTGCTTAGGAAAGACTACCAGCTTGTTAAAGCCTGCCCCATAATCCCATGGGTCAGACAGTGAATAAAACAGTCCCTTAGCCCTGCTAAGCCTGCCTACTGCCTTTGAGTCAGGAAGCAACACCAGCACTGAATTAACTGACCCCCTCTTGATGCTTGGACCCTTCAGGACTGAAGGAGTTTTTATTAGACTGTTTTTGCAATGAAAAGAAGTTAGGAATTGATCCCCAAAATACGTTTGAGTATAGGCTTTATTTCTAATACCTGAGTGTTGGTCCTTGGAATGATACTCACATAAGCAAATGCTGAAGAGTTTTGCAGAGTTGAGGTCTCAGGACTCCTACTCAAGCTGTCCATGAGTTTTAACTTACCTCTGGGACTACTTCTCCCCACAGAGGAGGAGACAGGATGTGATTGATAACTAGGAGAGGAGACAGCCTAAATCCTCCTTTTCACTGCTTCTATTGAATTCATCAGTGTAATTGAGTTGAGACTATAATAAATTTAGCTTCTTTTTTCCAAGATGCAGACTGGACTGGTCCTTAGTGCTGTATACTGCTTTGCTACATAAGCTGTCACTTAGACTGTGTAGAGCATCCCCTTGCCAAATCTACCATACATATATTTAACAGGAATTTTCTAGACAAAATCCTGGACAGCTGTCTGTTATCACTAATATTTTTTCATCTTCCCTTGCAAAACTTTTCCTATCATCTAGACAATTATTTTCTCTTTTCAATTTTTTTTTTATTCTGGTAAAATATATGCAAAATTATGCCCTAATAAACTTTAATTAAATCAGATTTTGAATCTGTCTCTGATGTGAGTCTTCTGTATATACAGTACTGAATTGCACTCGTCTTTTTAAAGCTGGGCTCTCACTACCCTTTGCTAAAGTAATTATTTCTTCTTTTCCTGCAGACTGAGACTAAGCTTGCATGCCTCCAGCTTGCCAGACTTTTACCTTTGAAATTCTTTCTGACTTTTTAGATCTCTCTAGGCTTGGGCCTCCAGGACATACAACCAAGTACAGACTATCAGGAGTTGCTGGAGGTCTCATACCACAGCCGCCTGTGTCCTGCTGCTTCTGCCATCCCCAGCTCTCCTCAGGAGTAGTTGCAGGCTCCCAGAACCTGTATTTTGATCCTGCCTTCCTTTTGAGGAGAATACTGCCCACTGCTGATAGTTGCCATATGCATACCATGGTTATACAAGATCAAAAAACCTTACTGTCACCAACATTTTATTTGTTTTCACTGCTGGGCAAGATCTTTGAAATAACACAGCCAGCTGACTGAGAGACAGGGGTCAGGAACTTTCCTGTCTACGAGTTCAGGAAAAATTTAGATCCTCAAAAGTGTCTTATCTTGCAATGGTAGGTACTGACAAAGCACACATTGTTAAAGAAAATTTGGAAGATCAGGGGATGAAAAACATGAGCTCATCTTCACCTGAATCCATAGGCATGAAGGATTTAGATAGCAGCTGTGCTTTATTCATTGGCATTTCTGTAAAATTGTTAACATATTACAGAAGTGTCTTGACCCACTCAGTAGGAGAGTTGACAGTATCATACTCTGTCAGTGTAAAAGGAAAAGCTGTAAATACCTTTGCAAACATGGTTTAATTACGTGTGATATCTTCCATCTCTTCCTTTTCAGGTTAGGTTGTGTCTGTTTGCGCTGGCAATCCAACTGTGTCAATCACAATACATGGACTGGTTTACTCCAAACCTCAGAAGCCCAAACTGTTGAAATGTCCAAATAGAATCATTCTGGCAGCCAAGAATGTCTCCTCTTTTTCAAGGCATAAACACACAGCATGTGCATTACCCAAGATCTTTTTCCTTCACCCAGGTAATTCTTCCCTGTGAGAGTTGCAAATGTTATTGCAGTGAGTATCCGAGCAGGGTGTTGCAGGTGCCCTTCAGACCATTTCTCCATCAGAGCATGTCCCAGTCTCTCCACTGAAGCAGCACCTTCCGTGCCAAATGGGCTGGGAGCCCACTCTGAGCTCTTACATCAGTCTGGATCCTGCACATTCCCAAACAAAACTGTCCAAGTCTACAACATCTGCCAGGCTTATTTACACATTAAAGTGCGTTGCTTGTCTATCAGTTTCATCATACAGCTGTGGAGTCTTTGGGGTATACCAAAATAAAATCACTGCTGGAGTAAGACTGGGATAGTTTCAGCACCACCAGCAGCATACTCAGGTCAAAAACCATGTGAGAACAGCTTGACATCGTCTTCTTTTTTTTGACTTTTAATTACAGACGCGTTGGCTTCCCCTTCTTCCCTTTTGTATCTGCCTTCTGTTTATCACAGAGTTATGCCAAGGAGCAGGAGAAGGCGTGACTCCCAGGAGCAGAGGGCAACCAGCAGTCCGGGGGGTAGGCAGGGATGTGAAAAAGGAGGCCTGGGTGTGACAGCAAAACTACCACACAGGGCACCCCCTTAATGCGGTATAGATGTTTTGCTGGGTACAATAGTGCCCTGTGTCAGGCTGTTTAAACAGTATGCAGCATTTACACCCAGTATTGGTCTTTATGCTTGCATGTACAAATTTGACTAGGAAACTTGGCTCAAAAGTGGAATCCTCTTGAAGTTTAAAGGGACTCAGACTTGAGTTTTTGGAAAAGTCTAAGTGGGAGATAGAAATCCAGTTCTGAATTCCTGAATGCCCAACCTCTGGGAAATATTTGGATGCAGCAATAATTTTTCAGCTCACATAGAATATATGATAATTGTAGATGCTCAACTTCTAGGCACATTTAGGTAGAAACTTTTCAATATGAACAAAGAACTCTGTTCTTCCATTTCAATATTGAAGATGGAACAAGAGTATTTATTATCCTCTCCATTACACATTGTATTCATAAATTTTTGAAAGCAATGGGAACATATATGCATTTTGGAGGAAGTACTCAAGGAAGGAATTTTTTGGATCACGGCTAAATGATGTGAGAAGTTTTTACAGAGGCCAAGAGGCCCTTCTTTCTTGTTCATGTGAATGCTCAGTAGTAGAAACATCCTCTGCCAAGCTAAATGACCTTTCAGTAAACTAAGAAAACAATGCAAGTAGAAGAACCAAAGTCTTGCAGACATCTGAAGTCTTCAAAGACACACAGAGAATAGTCTTTATTTTATTTTTTAAAAACACACCCTTTGGCTGAGAAATGTCTATAAGCATCTCTGTGTGTAAAGCATCTGAATGAACTGATCAGAAGAGACTGTGAATCCTGTATTTTTTAAAATGCTTTTTCTGAAGACTGAAAAAAGTGAGAGAGTTCTGTAGCGTTCCTTTATGCTTGAAAAAGACACCACAAGATGGCACTTTCTGAAGAGAATATCTAACATTTAAATGAAAAAAAATGCCATTTTATAAAGGATTGCTATTGAACATATGGTGAATGTGAATGAATAATGCAACAAGAACTAAGAAATAAGGTGTGGAAGCATAATGTAGTCTTCGGCATTTTTAAATATGCAATCCATGGCTGAAAACATTTATATACATATTTAGCTTTGTGACTAATCCAGTAACTGTACTGTACATGTATATATTACATACTTGTAATGAGTGTCAGGTCTTAAAGTACACTTTTCACCCCTGCGAAGCAGATTTGGGCATAAGCTACTGAGCCTCCAAAATCTATTCAGCAGACAACAGTAGCTGCAAAATACAAACACGTCCCCGTTCTTTTAATTAGGAGATTAAAACTGTATTTTGGTGAATTATTATGGACTTAAATAAAAAATTATGAAAATTCTGGAGATATTTTATAACTTAATGAGCAAGGAGCTGTAGATGAGAACAAATATTGTTTCTCACTGCAATAATTTTTTCCCTCCCTACATAATGTAGCTGTAGGTATGTATGTACAAACACATGTTGTATTTCGTATACACACAGGGCAAATATGTACACCAGCACACTTCTCCTTGAAGGGCATTTATTTTTTCACTTTTTTTCTCTGAACAACTAGTACTAGTGTTCCTTAATCAAGTTGTTTTAAAGATAATATGACTTTTAAAGTATTTGAAAGAAGTACAAGCAAATTAATCACCTTCCCTACAAAACATCTTATCAACAGAATTGTATTTGGTAGGTGTGCCTTAAAGCATTACCATTTAACTTCTCCACTTCCAACATTTAGCGATGTCCAATCCTTCTGCTGAGGGAAGCTCTCCCACCTCCCCGTCACAGGTGCAAGGGACAGCGTCCGTGCCCCCCGCGTGCTGCTGGCAGCGGTGCTCAGCCCCCTGGCTCCCCTCCAGCAAACAGCTTTAACAACCCGCTGGGCTTGTGGCTTCTGAGATGGAGGGTTGGGGTGTCAAAGCAAATCTAATTGTACACCGCCCTTCTTTTGAAAACTGTCCAGGGGAGCAAGAATGAATCAGAATCAAGAGTGGCCTATGCAAGCTGATTTTCAGCCCAGAGGGACATTTTCAAGAAAAGTAATTGTCAATAGACTGGTTCAGCAGTTTTGCCCTTTTTTGGCTCTGGAGCTCCTTGTGCCTTCTTCGAAGTATGAATAGGATAGATGGTTTCCTGTTGGCATTGGTGTCTCTATTTGGAAAGCATTTTCCTGTGTTACTGATGGAGCAGAAGTTGGCATGGTATTTCAGATGTTTACCAGTGTGGCTGTCAGCTTGTCCAATGCCAGGAATGATGGAAATATATCTGCCTCCAGAGAAGGAACTGTTTGTTCATGTGGTCTTCCTCTTTTTACTGTGTACTCCCACAGAAATAAAACAAATGGTTTGCAGTGATGCTTCTTAGATAATTGACCCCTGGAGATCTGCCACACAAGCCAGTGAAATAGACTAGACTGCCTCAGTGTAAACCATTTGAAAGATCTTTTAAGCCAATATTATTACGTCATTGAATGAAAATACAGCAGAGATGTGGTTAAATTGTGTGTTATTCTTTCTGCTTCCATGTGCACAATTCTAGTGCAGAGCACTGCAGAACAATAACCTTCTATGAAATTTGTTATATTCAATTTAGACACTAGAGAACATACTTTACCTAATTATGAGAAGTTTGAAATATTTCAAAATCTGAAGCTGATAATTGCATGTTGCATAAAATTTAATTGAGTAACTCAGTTCTTAGCACATCCACTTGCTATGAGGTCCTGTCATAAAACCCAATTGCTTCACAGAATATTTTACTGGCAAATTAACTTTTCCAGTATTATTGGATGAACAGAGCAATAACAATTCAAGAGAAAGTAAGTTTTCTGAAAACTGGTTATTAAACTGTGTTGCCACCATCTGCAGAATGATAGTCTTTTTCCTATATACTGTAACTTTACATCTCTGCAAGACTATACAGATAAATAAGATAAATCGCTATTGTGTGTTTTCAAAGACATTGTATTTTTAGATTAAAATGTCAAACAAGAGATTTAAGTGCTGGTCATTTGCCAGATGGTTGAAACCACACAGCCAGCAATTCTTTCTTATGATTAACAGAGGTCTTGTTTGCAAGTATGGAATTTATGGTTTCTGATAATGTGATATTTTCATTTGTGTCAAGCACAATAGGCAAAAAGTATATATACCTGAATGGTTAATGGAGGCACAGAAAAACAGGGAAATAGATAAAGGCAAGAGCCACAAAATTGCAAAACAAAATGTGGAAGAAAGTATCTGGTATAACCTGAGGTTTCTGTCAGTCACACTGACCCCTTCACAAACTTCTAAATTATGTCAGCCTGTAAAAATGGATTGCTTCACTTTCTAGGTAAGTCAGTGATATGTGAGTTCACTGAACACAATGCCTTTATAATAGCCATTAATCTTCATGGAAAAAAGTACTCTATGTGCTCTGGAATGCACTGCATCCATTCTCCTCCGAAACCTCATCTCTGTTCCTAGTAATTACCATCTGTTTCTAATTTCTGACGTTCTGTGTCGGTGGCAAAGACTATTCAAGCTTCTGTACAAAATATGAGCTAAGATAGTGAATATGTTTTTATATAGTAAGGCCATAATTCTAAAAGCAATAAATAAAATTTAGCTTGTAAAGCAGAATATAATGCACTTCTGCTGATGCCAGTTTAAACAAAAATAGGAACTGGAGACCATTTACAGATCTTGCTGTAAGCAGCCCATACATTCTGCTTGCATGTATGTCAAGATTACAAAAAGTCCTTGTAGAACCAAATTTTGTTGTAAGAACAAAAGAAAACAAAATCCCTGCATCATACAGTGAAGGAGTCAAGCTATATTTCAGTCCTGCAGGAAAAGATTGGACACTCATTGTGAAAATGCCAAGATTTGCACTTTCTGATCTTTGGCATTGAAATCAAACTGGGGACTCTTAGAATTTGTATTTTAACATAAATCAGATGGCTAAGGAATCACACTAGAGCAGTTCTGAGATAGAGGCTTCTTTCTTCCCTGGCTTTGATTTAAACCCTTCCAGAACTTGAACACTCCCAAAAATTTTTCAAAAGGCTAGTACAGCTTGACCAGCAGGTGGCTTCTATCCCAGGGTTCCTTGGCCTGCTTGAAGCTTTACTCAGCTTGTTTGTTTTAACCCCAAATGGTACAGAAAAATCTACATAATGTGTCCTTCTAATCTACATAACGCCAACTTCAAAGTAACAACTTTCTCTACTGACTGATGTATTGGATCAAGGTTTGCAGAAAACATAATCCTCCAAAGAGCTTCTTGGTTCACTGCAGACTCCAGGAGACATTCTAATTACTAAAGAAAACATTTCAGGAAAACAAACACCATGGTTTTGGGGGAGTAGGTTAAAGGACATCTCCTTTGAACACTGCTGGCCAATAATACCAAAAAAAAAAAAAAGCACTTCCTCTGCTCAATGACCCAAGACCCTGCCTCACTCTGGCATGTCAGGTATTTTTGGGGCCTGATCCAAAACCAAATGAAAATAAATGGAAACAATTCAATGATGGATTTCCCGGTTGGCTCAGTTGAGCCTGTCTAGTTCAGGTATCTCATGACATCTACAATCTCTCCTTCACACACACAAATTAAAAAGAAGAAAAAAATAAAAGGCAGAACAATGTCATTGCCTCCAGTTGACAACATTTTACTTGTTCTTAGAAGTATACTCGTTTTATACAGGCCTAGAAAGCAACAGCTGTCCCATTTTGATGTG
>VWZZ01007123.1:0-13058 GCA_013399095.1 Psophia crepitans
CACCGTATACAGGTGGTGTCTCCGCTACCTTTCAGCAGCGGCGACAGTTCCAAGCACTCCCTGCAGCCAGAGACGTGGACGGCCGTGTGCTTGCGCGGGCGCGCAGTCTGGGTCGCCAGGTTCTTCCTGGCGATTGCTTTTGCCCGGGTGGAGACCATGGTGAGGGCTGGTGCTTCCGGGAGGGTGATGGCTGTCAGGCGAGCCAGCCTCTTGAGAGCAGAGGGGCTCCGTGCCCTACCCGCACGAACTGCCACGCAAACTGCCGCGCCACGCCCTTCTGACACGTCACGTCCTGTTTGCCCGCCCTGTTCGCTGCGCTTCCTGGGCAGCTTTATATGGGCGCTGAGTTCATGAGTAACGAATAATATTACTCATGAGGGAAACAAACCAGATTTGATCTAACGTCTTCAACAAGCTAGTGAAATTTAAAAGTTAAACTAAAAGCAATATTCCATTACAGGATACCACTGATGGGACCACAACAGACTACATGTTCTCATAACTTGGCTTCACCATATTAAGATATGACTGTTCTGGCTCATCAACGGCCATAAAGTAATCACTGACTAAACCACAGACTATCAAGTGTCCAGATGGGGTTAAACTGATCCCTAACTATTATCAACATGATCACGTTGAATATAAATGATACACTATTACTCAGTTAGATAACTTCTATTCCCTTCAATAGACAGGACAAATTTCAGCAAAGAAAACCACAGGCCCTAGAACTATTTTGTTTTTTTGTAACATGAAGAGTCATCTCATGAAACTGCTTTACAGTCAGCATTCGCATTCATTTCTACAGACCTATACAAAAACTAGCAGTATTAAATGACTCTGGGCTTTCATATAATCATTTCGTTAGCTATTATATGTTTAAAATTATTAATGTTCCCTATCAAAATAAATCAAAGACCATCAGTAAAATATTGAAACAGTCCATTTCATGAGTATAGGGTGATTTGACACACTTGGAGGTGGTTCTGTACTGAACTCTGTATAGCCTGTAATAGTGTAGGACATCTCAGGTCACATAATAACTTCAGAGAAGAGAGTTCTATCTAGTGCTTAACAGGTATAATGGGCTTCACAATGATGCACAAATTCTTTTTACTGTTAGGTATATTCTGCAGGCACAGATTTCCTGCTTCAGAGCTAGATTATAAAATGGTAAATGCTCATGTACACAGCATTCTGACAAGCCATTTTATAGATATGTATAGCACATGACACCCCACCTTTTACATCCCCAGTCACTAACTAGCAGCATTCTTTTCTGTAAAATATGTACTCACGTTTCTAATCACCTTTCAAATGCGCCTGAATATTTAATATAATGACTAGTAGAGACTAGTAGGTTTTGTGAAGGCTTTGTTTTTCATTTTAGATTGGAATTTCATATTTTGTTACAATTGTCTCATAAATTGTATTTCAGTAATGAAGTTCTCTTGTAATATTTTTTTCACTAGAAAACGCATACAAATGTAGAAGCAAAAGAGTAAACAATACTGAAGAAGCTGCACAGCTGTTTTAGTATTTATGTGTGAGGAACTCTGGACTGTGAGATATCAGAGTGGTAGCAGCTCCCAGAGATATCAGATAGAAAAATCTCAGAGTGCCCAGGTAAGTCACAACAGTCTCATGTCCTATCTTTCTCTCCAGAAATATGAGATGGCACTGCTCTGATGTGTGATTCCCTACATCCTCTATCACTGTACAAGTCCTTTGTAGATCTGAACCTATGCCCATGACTCAGCAGAGCACTTATATTCAGATGATTTGCTGAATTTGCCATTAGCAAAACCTGCAAGTTTGTTTGGGAGAGACACCTTGGGTAAAATTTTCCACTGAACATCCCTCTGTGATAGAAACTAGTTTTGCACACCTGTAAAAAATCTTTTTGTGGGACTTCTTAAGACATCTACCCATAGAATCATAGAATAGTTCAGGTTGGAAGAGATCTCTGGAGATCATCCATCCAATCACATAATCAAAGGAGGGCTAACTTTACCATTAAACCACGTTGCTTGGGTCCTTGCTCAGGAATTTGAATATGTACAAGGATAGAAATTACACAATTGCTCTGCTCTTCTCACACTGCAGAAGTCATGAGTCATAGAGTCTTAAGCTCCAAATTAATTACCAACCTTAGTTCAACAGAGCATTTAAGGATGTGAGTAGCAACAACCTGACATACTTCCTTATATTATTGAAGCTGGATCTCAAAAAAATTATTATCTACCTTTTTGTGAATAATCTTGAATGTGCAGAGTACATATTTTTCAGATAGTTGAATGGATGTAAAGAAAGATGGCAATGTTGCAACAATGAATTTTACAACCTGTTTATTTGATAATATGACTTTCCACTCCCACGTGGCTAAAGGTACATATATCTTGGAGGAAAATTCTGAATAAATGCACTATACCTCTGCCTTTGGCCTTGTTTCAAAAAAGTCTCTTTCATACACTCCCTTTTGACTGAAGACAGAAGGGAACAATAACGCATAAGCATTGGCTTAATCACCGTAACTAGTTCTGTCACTGATGCGGTAAATTCGAGGAACAGGAATATCTGAACGAATAGTTGGAACGTCACACACTGGATAACCTGTGGAAATCAATCAACATGTAGAATGTAAATGTTCTTTTAATACACGATCTTCCTGCTTCAGCAGTGGCTCATCATTTGTCTTTGTGTCTTCAGGCAGAACAGAAGCATCTAGTTTTTTCCCTATAAACAAAAGTTACAGTGCAGCCAGGTTTTATTATCAGCACATTATAGACTAATTTTTTACTCTCTCCTGATTTATGGAATATTCTCAACATGCAGCACAGAGCTCCAGGGTTCTGAGACACATTTGTATCTGAGGCTCTGCTGGCGGCCAATACGGAGTAAATACGCTCTTTAAACCCTACCCCTCAAAAAGAACACCTATTCTACACCAGCAGTCTCTTTCAATAGCTGTTGTAAGAACAAGATCATCTCCACAATTTCCCAGTATTAAGTCATCTACCTTTTGTAATTATCTTCTCTTCAAATTCTTTAACAGCCATTTTGTCTTTCCAGTTCAGAAAGTGTGCAAACTTCAGATAATTAATCAGACTATCCAAATCACAATAGTCAAACAAGGAATCCAGAAGCTCATCGACTAGATTCAGACTAAGCCGAAAAGAGGACTTTTGTAGGTTGCCCTTGTCTATCATTCTACCACCATTCTACTACAAATAAAATAAAACAGTTGTTCTAACATCATTACAAAAAGGCTCCACCAACAGGAATACATACACATACGTGTTTATATATACAGATAGAGATATAAATATAGAGCACGAGACAAACCATTTCAGAAGAGTAATACTGCTGAGTACAAAAACAAACCCTGAGTAATTTACAAATAAAAATCTGAATATAAAAGTGTCAATAAATAATTTTCAACAAGTAATGCAGTGATTTGAGATTGAAAGTAAGTCAGTGTGACAGAGTATTGTGACAAGGTAACAATCTAATCATCAATGTTGAGGCAAAGCCATGATTTCTTTTGAAAGTAAGGCATCAATCATTCTGTTTTTACATTAAAATTAATGTTATATATGAAATGTCAATTTTAATTTTTTTTTCCAGACAGAAAAAAAGAAAAGATACGAAATTCTAATGATTGGTGACTCAGTCAAAAAGTACAGCTTGGAAGACAATATGAACATAATCCTTTCAACTGTTTTTCTTTTAAGAAGTAATAAATTTTGAAGAACAAAAAGTGTTGTTTCCGCTCATGAGTCCGATGCTTGCTGCTAGCTTGGATATTCCAAAAACTGTTGCGTCTAATTCCATAGCTTATCACAGTATATTAAACACAAAAAAACTACGGAGTTACCTTGCCTTTATAGTCTTAATCTATATCTGCCTTGATATGCTTGTGTTTCTTCATGTCTGTACCTCCACAGCACAGGAGCACTAATGTCACACACGCTTTTATCTTTTTTCAAAGCACTAACCTTATCATAATGTCTGAATGCTTCCAGTAACATGTCAAAATTCTCGTAGTTAGCTTTCTTCAAACTTTGCCGAACTGCAGCTAAGACAGCTCACTCTTTGTCTTTACCATGGAGGAACTCACATGGAACCGGTAGTGAAGAAGATCACCAATTCCTGTAAAAAAAAACATTTCCTCAATTATTTGTGCATATACAAAGCAGACATTTTAAATGATGGCTTACAGTCTTAAGGAAAATGAGAATTTTGGTTTTGAGATTCTGATCTTCAGCACTGCTGAACATCTGATATGGCCATTTCATTAAAAGATCAAACCGTCCATATGATGACTTCTCTACTCACATGCGGCTAAAATCAAAAAATTTGAAACATCTTGATATAGCTTCTACAGATCCATCCACTGCTTCCAAAAGCTTCTGACAGCAGTAAGAGTTACTTGATGTCCAGAGAGTTGAGACCAAAAGAACATATATTATTAATCTACCACCTCCACTCTGTTGTATATCAGGATACTTACAAGAACCAATGGAAAAATCAATGTAATATTTCAGACAATTATACATCATTGATTTCTAGAAAGACAACACACTATTTTTGTGTTACTCTTCCCATTTTCTACATATCCTAACTTTATCTGTGTTTTTAAATGCTTGGGCACACTGAGCTACAGTCTTCACCCAAGTCCCCAACACAGCAAGGTCACTTTCTGAAGTGCAAGAAGTTCATCCACAGTCCAATAACAAATAGCAGTAGCTCACCTAATCCCCTTCTAACAGCAGCATACATGCATTATTTTTACTTGTTAATAATGAAGGGCTTTGTTCAGTTCCTTATAGGACAAACATACCAACACATTTAAAATATTTGACTTTATTACCCTACATAGTACAGCATGTCTAAAAGCATATGCAGAATTAGAACAAGCCACCTTTGGTCTTGACTAACTAAATAACTTCGAGCCACTGACTTTTTTGCTGCCTAACTATTCAGTGTATTCCCTAGTCATTAAATATAATATTAAAACACCATCAATCCCAACATTGACTATTTCAGTTCACAGAATCATAGAATGGTTTGGGTTGGAAGGGACCTTAAAGATCATTTAGTTACAATCCCCCTCCCACGGGCAGGGACACCCTCCACTAGACCGGTTACCCAAAGCCCCATCCAATCTGGCCTTGAACACTTCCAGGGATGGGGCCTCCACAGCTTCTCTGGGCAACCTGTTCCAGTGCCTCAGCACCCTCACAGTAAAGAATTTCTTCCTAATGCCCAATCTAAATTCCTCCTCTTTCAGTTTAAACCTATTACCCCTTGTCCTGTCACTACACCGCTCTGATAAACTGTTCCTCTCCAGCAGGCCCCTTTAGGTATTGGAAGGCCGTGATCAGGTCTCCTCAGAGAGAGGAGTGACTCTCTGGAGTCACTTTCTTGAGCTTAAAATTAAAATTTTCTACCAAAGTCAATAATGTTGTTTGTGAGTCTTCAGATACAATTTTGCTGAAATCTAGAACATCTGCAAAGACAGTCTTTATATACATTCAGGAACCCTAGACTTGTAGCACAGCTGGATCCTGACCACACTGTACCTTAGGACTCTGGAGCTCTTCATAAGCACTGTTTTGTAAAATTAAAAAGCCGTTCCAGAGCACCTGAGGTTTATGAAGTATTGCAATGATTTACTGAGATTGATACATGCTGCTAGATAATAATACAATTTAGTTGCATGTCCTTTTCCAAGGAAGGAATAAAGAGAATACAGGTGAGGTAACGAAGATGACCAAA
Source organism: Psophia crepitans (assembly GCA_013399095.1). Classification (NCBI taxonomy): domain Eukaryota; kingdom Metazoa; phylum Chordata; class Aves; order Gruiformes; family Psophiidae; genus Psophia; species Psophia crepitans. The sequence continues at coordinate 5,782 of VWZZ01007123.1, forward strand.
GATAGTGTCATAGTAAATGAAATGGTCAAATCCCCAAACAATAGGTGAGACATTTAAGTTCTTTAAAACCTTCCTAACAGCAAAAGTAAGGAAAAAAATGAAATGTTCCAGTGTGCTCATAACTTGCTCAGTGGAAATCTGATCAATTCAGATTAGGCTATTTAAACGGTAAGACTTAACTTCACCACATAGACAACATACAGCCGTCACCAGTAATTTGCGTACTTATCAGCCTAAGGGGCAAGTAAAAAATCCCTTTCTGTAATTAAGTGCTGCAGTGGAAATATTGAGCACAGAGTTAAAATTTTTACCCAAGACAGCAAAATATATTGGAGACTCAGCAAACATGAGTGAATTTTGTTCTTGGAAGGTATCTCTGCTTACTTACAGATCAAGAACTTTTCCAAGATGAGGTTGAAATTTTTCCTTGAAATCATCACTTCATTTTGATACAATTTTTGCTGCTCTCTTCCTACAAATTATGAAAATAACTCTCACAAGTATTTGTTTAACAATATTCAGCATTTATTCAATAATATTAAAAAATATTACTATATGTTAGAAGGAAACAGCAGCTCCTCTGCAAGACAACCCCAAATTTAGTAATTGGAAAATCCTGCTATTTAAAATCAAAGATGTCTTATGCAATGCTGAAGACATGCCAAGTACTCTTATACTATGGTAGAACTCATTTGGATAAACTATTCTGAAAACTACTCCTTGCATTTTCTATTCAATTCAATACAGCTAAGGATGGGATTGTGAGATGTAAAATTTAACTTCAAATATGAAGACTCTTCTTGAGAGCTCACATCACTAATTAACTAGTTAACTCATTGCAACTTACGATTCCAGATCATAGAGTCCATTTCAGGATTTGGATACACTTCGCCCATCTTTAAAGTGAGGAGTTTCTATTCCAGAAACAAAAGACTTGCTGATGTTGGGTAAGTCATAATTCCAATTTATTGCTTCGCCCATGGAAAAAGTAAGCATTTTAACCTGTATAAAACATCTCAGGAAGAAAAATGCACTAAGTATCTCCATTCTTAAGACAAAACAATGAAGAAACAAAAGCAAATACCCAATTAACAGTTCTGTTCAATTAAAGATAACTAATCTCCATTCCCTATGTTTATTAAGTAGTTAGGAATAATCTCATTCTTGAAAGTGAAGATAAAAGGCAAAATAAAAAGCAAAAACTGTTTCAGTGGTAAAATAGTTGTATGCTCTTCTACATCTGACTAGAGACAAGCCCAACAGAATTAATAAAAAAATTCCAAGTACCCCAAGTAGCGAGGGTCACGCAAACAAATCACTTTATAATGTCCATACCTAAGCAGAGAACATGTACCATTTAATTTACTATTTGTTAAAAAAAAATGTTAAAAGAAAAATGTTTTTGAGGTGCTGCACTTTCAAATATACTCTTGCTATGTTGACTTCAATAGAAATTTTCCCACTGACTTCACTGTAAACAAGATATTACCCTACATTTTTCATTAATCTGTTAATCCAGTCTTGCCTCTAAAATAAAGTTTCACATACAAGAATACCACCTAAGTACTCTATGTAAGTGCACTGCAAGCAAAGGTTTCTTGACACAGAAAAAAAAAAAGCCATTTTGTTTCTTCCTGCTCTTTTCAATCATATTTTCAGAAGAATGTTAATTAGAACTTTCAAAAACTATTATTCACTACACGTTTTCTAATAAGGGCTTCCTCTGTCTGCATGGCAGCATGGAATTTTTATGTTATTGTTCCAAACTGGGGTAGACAGTTGATTTTTTTTCCTCTTTACTGTCTGTCTGGTTTTGGCTTGGCCTCTTCATGATCTTGTGGACAGAAGTTACAAAGGAGACAGAAACAGGTAATGAATAATTCCACTAAAACACTTAATACAGGTGGGGAAAAGGGGAAATTAAATTACAAGTTTATACCAATTTATACCAATAGTATAAATTTGTACCATAGTACTGGTAGAATTTCTCAGTGAGAGAACACAGCACTGTGATTTCACTTCTATGTAACTGCCTCCAGGGGACATTTACCTTATTACTACTGAAATATCTGTAAAGCAGTTTCTTACATGTTTGGCCTACACGTACAAAACTGTTGGTACTAGTGCAACAGGCAATTTTATTATAATACTAATCTTACAGAGCAGCAATGAAGTCTCAGCCTGTGAAAATGATGGAACTGGGAAAAATGCCTGCAAATGTAATACATGCATTGCATTTCAGAGCGCTATATGTCACAGTGTTCCTGTGCAGACCTATGAATAAGGGTAACCACCCTTGAGCAGATCACTTCACACAAGTACAGCCCCAAGAGGCTAAAGCAGCGGAGACACAGCCCACTGGAAAGGCAGAGACAGAGGCTGTGGGACAGACTCACAGACAGAATGTTGTAGGCTGAGGAACCAGCATTCCAGTGTCAGCAGCCTGAAATTCCTTGTAACCAGAGCTTGATGCTGAGCTCACCATCAGAAAGTCTAGCTGCCCTGAAATTCTCTTCGGATCCTGATAAAAGAGAGAAACCAGAGCTGAAAGCACTGGTATGGGCTGGGCTCAGTCTGTGCCCTTCAGCCTGCTCTCAATGGCATGAGCAATACGCAATAAGCAACCAGACCATCTATGCGTTTCTAGATTCCTGGAAACACTTTGCTTTTCAACTAGCACCCAACAGAAATCAGGCTTCCAACTCCTTCGTTAAGTTCTTATACTGTCTAATACACCCACCACAAACTGATCTACAGTTCTAGAAACAGGTCATGCTCTGTCAGTTGCATATAAGTATTTTTTTCACAACATTAGTTTTAAAAATAATTTATATTAATACAGTAGTAAAAAGCAATATATCTCAAAAAATAGCATACAATATGTGTTGAAAAACACAAAGAACAAGTACCTTTATTTATATTGGAACTTTTTATGTGGTTTCTTATCAGCCTTTGAACTTACCCACATAATAATCATTGTGTGACACAATAGACAGATCATGTCCTTCTCTGGATTCTCTATCCACTTCCTCAAAAGTTTTTGGTGGATTTATAAGCTCTCCAGCTGATACATCTGGAAAGAAAGGAATGAATATATGGTTGGGGGATGGGTGTTTTGTTTGGTTGTTTCTTAATATTATACAATATCTTGTTAGAGAAGACACTGATACTGTGGAGGAATGATATATTTTTACCTCATTTCTAGTCAATTTATAGGAATTATAGGAATCTTATGCATAACAGCGTGGAACTAAGGAGGGGGGGAAAAAAAACGAGAAACTGAGAGGAACATGTATGTTGCAAGAGAGCTATGTGGTCAATACAGATGTGATTTGCTCCAATCTATAGAGGAAAGATTCACAAGTCGAGGTAGTATCTTTTATTAGAATAGTGGGGAAAAGGAAGGTAAGTTGTCAGCTACCGGAACAGTTTTCCCTCCAGGGAAATCGACAAAGACAGATCTGGAACAGTGCAAAAAGCCCTACTAGTTACCAAGTGTTCTCAGTTGCTCGTTTGTTCATTGCTACTGAAAAATACTATTCCATTTTTCAATAACTGCTATAATAATAACTTTTCTATTAAGCTGGAATTGTTGGAAGCATAGAATATGTGCTAGATACTAAATTGTGGATTACTTGTATTTAGAAGAAATACATTTTAACGCAAGATTTTCCTACCTTGGATGACTTTTGTTCCAAATGTAGTATTAATCATATCCAAGCCCTTAGGTAACATAGAAGACTGATCATGTGAACTGCCCAATGATGCTTGACGATTACTAAAGTAGATTGCCTCTTTTTTGTCTTGGATTTTGTGTTGAAAGTAAGTTTTGGGAAGTGGATTTATCAATGAAGCTGCCTAAAGACATCACAAACAACGCAAGAGGCAGGAAAATCAGCAAATTTTAATCATTCACACATCAATATGGCTACCCTCTCACACACACGCAAACAAAAGTTTGATCATAAGTGTTCTCATGAGATCTTAAATAATTACACTGACATAATTTTATCTACCAAGTTACAAAACAAAACTGCATTTTGAGAGAATACCACTAATAATAAATGTTATGCTAAATCTCCAGCTAAATAAAATACACATTGTGAGACAGAACTTCATTTCCACTTGTTAACTTATAAAATTTCAGCTGCCTTTCTGTTCTTAGTGTACATTAGAAACTATAGTCAAATTATAATATAACCAAAACTTAAGTGTGAAAATTATTATAGTTATAACATCTTTGGAACAAAGTCTCCTGGTGCTTATGATTAAATACCCCTATTGCCTAGCGGTTCAGACTATCTATTTTCTAAACAGCCACTCTCAATTCTGCTGATGGAGAATTTAAAGACAATATTTCAAGATATACACCAATATCGCATCCTAAAACAACATACCAACAGACATTACTCCAACAGGGTTTTCAAAGATTAGCACTAGGTTGGACAAATTTTTTTCTCAGTGTATACACTGGGCTTGGGTCAATAGAAGTTACTTTTTAAATTACATCGGGGTGGGTGGGGGGGTAAAAAAAAATTAGAAAAAGTCTAAACAGGATATTTTGATTTTCCCTAATCATTTGACTTTTCAGGCTGCCTAAAGTCATGGGGACTCTAGAGACAGTTTATTATTAGACTCTTGTTGAATGTTGTATAAAGAAATATTGACAATTTTTTCTTTTCATTTTGGATATGCCTAATAAATATCCTACTCAACATCCTCTAGTATCAGGGCTTACGTATTTCAACCTGAAGACTTATTCTTGAGACCTGAACTCCTCTTTGCCTCAACTTATCCATTTTTAAAATTGAAAACTACTAATTTACATGTGTAACTGATGAAATGCATCATAAAAGTGTATTTTATTAACACAACTGTTAGTTTTAGAGATTAGAACAATAATCGTGATAAAATCACCAATGACCTCTTCAATTGTTTGATTACATCTTACAAAAAGAATTTCTGCAGCAAAGAATGCACACACAAGAGTCTGACATATCCAAACATCACCTTTTAGCTAACAAAACCAGTTTCAACCCAAAGGTAAGAAAAAATACATAATAATTATACTGAACTATAAGCACATTCTCAGAGAGTAGTTCTCTTGCTAAGAGCTCAACAGGTTTTACCTCTGTAATCAGTAAACAAGAAAGCAGCAAAATTTGTGGGCAGAAGACTGTTCATTAACTTAAAAGTTAAAAAGAAATTCATAATTCAGTAGTTATTGCAAAAGTTATTTGATAAAAGTCATTAAACTTAAGTGTTTTCTCTATTTCAAATGGTAATTAGATCCTATGACTTGACCTCAGAATTCAGACCACCAACAACAGTGGTGAAATGCTGCAGTGTAAGACACTCAGCTATGTACCTTTATCCTTACCTACGGAGAAATTAGTTGCTCTCATTAAGGACATTCTTAAGCTGTCCATTCTACAACAAAAGTAAACGAATCACATTCTCACCCTGTGTGAAGTGCATGACTCTATGCCATGTGTCAAGTGACCTGCAATGTCAGGATCATCTGCTCTGCCATAGAATATTCTTTCAACACCAGGAGCTGGATTTGTTGTATTTCAAAACTTTCGCACAGTAGTTGGAGTAACAGGCTATACATAAGGCAAAGCAAAAACAATTTTACACCAGATACTCACAAAATATTAATGAAAAGAAAATGTACTGCAGCCATTTCAGTATGATTCCACAGAGGTAAGAACAAAAATGAACACGTTTTAGGGCTGTAGCGCATGTGTACGCTCCTGCAGATGCTGATATGCTCAGCATAAGGTCAACATAGCCCAGCCAAAATCTTATCAAACCAGCAACAGGAGTAATGAGAGAGTTGCTAAGTTTCAACTACCTAGTTCCATCTTTAAGATGGGTAACAGCTTCTTCACATATACTTCATGAAAAGCAGATGTTACATTTATCAACTTCATAAACCTTTAACCTGATTCACAACAATTCCACCATCAATGAAGCAATTTTGGAAATTATTTTAACCACAGTTTCTGCTTTTCATAATTACCCACTTACAGGCAGAGCTGTTATTTAAGGGATCCATTTGTGTCTCAGTACCCTCTGACTCTTCAGTGGCATGGTGAAGGGCCAGTGGGAAGCACAATTCTGAGAAGCATCCTTGATAAGGAAGAAGGATCTCCATCGTAAATAATAAAATTCCTAATAGTAATCACTATAATTGTATTACCAGAGAAAAACTGTCTAAAATAATTCTACTCAGTCCCACCTAAGCAGGCATGGTTAATTTTCTGTAGGATGCATAGTGAAAAAGAACCACCAGAAGTGTGTTAACAATCTTACTAACTATTCTGGGTAGGACCCCACGTGACAAAAACTAACATAGAAAAACCCTAGTAATTTCTAAAGAGAAGGGATGTAGAAAAAATTACCAAGGTTTCACTTTTTTTTATTCTTTTTTTTTTTTTTTAGGGCCCATCTCAAAGCAAAATTACTAATGGAAAATTATTACAAAAGTTCCACAAAGGAGCGTCTGAAAAGCCAACTCACCCTGGGTAACACCTCAGTGAGGCAACTCACAGCCATATTGCCAGTGGGAAGCAACTTTCCAGCCTAAACAATCAAAAAATAGGTGTAACCAAACCCATTGTACTAGTGAGTATAACTAGTCAAATTGGGATCTGACACCTTGCACAAAATATTGTCTAATTGTCCCCATTTTGATAAAAAGGACCCACATGCACTTCTGGGGGGAAAAAGGGGTGACCGCAGTGAGATGCGCCTCCCTGCCCCACACGCCGTCCCTTCTCCAGCCTCTTCCTTCAGCCTACAGTGAGACCCCGGCCCCAGAAAGGAGCAGAGAGTGAGCAGGCGAGCGCCTCCGCCGCAACGGTGGGACCCTTTCGGCGAAGGCACTCACGGCCAACAGCTCGGGAAACCTGTGGCTCCCTGGAGGCAGCCACAGCACCGCTCGGGCGGGGCGGCCGCCCCCACACCCCTCACAGCTCTTCCGCCATCTCTCTCGTACCCAGCACCCCCCATCCGCCTCCGCACAGCCCTCCTGCTATCTCCTCGCACTCCTTGGAGAAAGGCAGGGAACCAGTTGCATTCAGGCTAGTTTGTAACTACCTGGATCGAGTTTGCGTGGCAAGGTTTTGGTAGCAGGGGGGGTGGGGGCCACAAGGGTGGTGGCTTCTGCAAGGAGCTGCCAGAAGCTTCTCCTGTGTCTGACAGCCCGCTCCAAGATGGACCCACCGCTGGCCAAGGCCAAGCCCATCAGCAGCAGTGGTAGTGCCTCTGGG
>VWZZ01007123.1:19339-51728 GCA_013399095.1 Psophia crepitans
CCTCTCCGTCTCAAAATGGCGGCTTCCGATTTTCCCACTTCCCCTTATTCCTGTGGCTGGGAGGGAGCCGCGGGGGAAGGGAGGTGGTGGTGGTAGCGGTGGCGGGGCTTGGAGGGGCTGGGCCCGGACCGCGGCGAGAAGGGGAGAGCGGGGGTCCTGCCCGGCGGTGGGGTAGCGCTGTCTGGCTCCAGCTGCAGGGACGGGGTTGTTCCCTTCGAGTTGCTGCTGAGATGCGGGAGGGGAGGTGGGGTGATGGGTCCCCCGCTTTCCCTTTCGTTTGCGGCTGGAGAAGGGACGGTGAATAAGGTGAGAAGTAAACTGGTCGGACAACGCGTCGCCATCCGGGGGATCACGACAGGCCTGGCACACTGAGTGTGCTCTGCGTGAGACAATTGGAACGGGACATAAAGCTAGGCCGTAGTGGAGGCACAAACCTATGCCCTCTTCTGTTTTAGAGGAGAGCTGAATTGTTGGACTATCAAAGTGTTCCAGACAATAGGGCCATGAAAGGCTATGCTCAGCATTTTCGATGATTTTTTTTTTCTACCTTATGCCTCTTTCAGAGCCTGAGGATTCAAAAGAGAGGCTGAACAGCTAATGAAGAAGCTGAAATAAATTGGCTTTTTCCATGTAATGTTCAGACCAAGTGAAAAGCATGCCATCTTTGTATTTTCCAATTTGGTTGTGACTTTTCAGAGTTGCAGACAGGCCAGAATGCGTGTGTGTATTGTCATTCTGTAATAACAAAATGTTGGCTGGAGTGAGGTGGCTAGAGACAATGACAGTACAGTCATCATTACTTACATTTCTTGCATGATAAACCAGTTTATCAGAAAGCAATTGCTACTGTACATCATTCTTAAGAGCTTATGAGTTGGCTGTTATGTAGGCTATGATTTTTTTTACAGTGACTGTGTTGATTCACTTAATTTACTGTCTCATGTTTCAATATAAACTGGCTTACATGTGACAAGCATTTTGATAGTTATATCACTGTCTTGAACACTGCAGTAAGATACCACCCTAATTCTGCCAAATCTGAAGGGGAATAACAAAAAACTGGGTTAGTAAGAGTGCCTAATAAATAAGACTTCTCAGATACTGCTTTTTAAAACATTCAGTATAAACAAATATGAAGTGGATAATGGTTGCAACCTCACCACTGTATGATCTGTCTCTGTTTATGAAGTGTGAAAAAGTCTATTAGGAATTACTATAATAGTGTGTTCGTGGTAAGAAAGTCATTGGTCCTGCAGTATAAAAGTGGTGGCATGTTCCAGTGTTAAATATATTGTACATTTTTGTTGTGGTCTTTATATTTTTCGGTATTGGCTAGGACTGTTGGCTTTTTGTACACAGACTCAAACATAATAAAATTTGTGTGGTGATCTAGTAAAATACGGCTCTTTCTCTTTCATGAGTAAAACTCATTGACAAAGACTATCTAGCAGCATATAAATTTTTCTTGTAGAGTGATGAGAATACCCAGCATCTGATAAATTACTTGGTAGGATTGACTGGGGTACTTCAGTAATATGCTCTAAACTCTTTTGTTCTGACATATCGGCCTGTAGCTGCTGTGCCTCTGGGAGATATTCATGAGGAGAGTGAGAGTTCCTATTTGCCAGAAGGACCGATGTATTTGTAGTGCCCAAGACAGCAAAATGGGTCTTGCTTTTTAATATATGACAGAGTTCTCACATTAAACTCCGTAAAAGTAAGAAAATCGCTCTCATTTCTGTCCATGTGAAGCCATCCATCGAAGAAACTTTCATAGTATTTTCCCCAGCAGATTTTTATGGAAGTAATTCCCTTACACAACTTCCATATGTATCAGTTTAAGAGCTTGGTTCAAGTCAAACAGTTGTGTACTTGCTTTACCGTAGATGACTCGAAATGTCTGATCAAGGTTTTATTTCTTCGCGTGTTCCAAAGATATTGATTACAAAGATTGCTTAGCATACAAAAATGTTGGGAGGATGTTAGTGGGTCTTTTCTTGGAAATTTTCACCAAAGCTAAGGTTAAAAAATAGGTATGGCTGCGAAGCCCTTGAAGTAAGTGTTCAGAACTGTCCTGAAAGTGATTTGTGAAAAAAGATTTGAATTTGCACTGTGTACTGAATGTAGTATTCCTCGTGTGGTGCTTTTTTTACCATTCTCAAGGCTAGTATTTTAGAGATGACTTGTGGAACTGGAGAATGAATGTGGCTGGAGGCTTGGAGCATGCACAGGGTCCGTAGTGTTGAAATCTAATTTTAAATCCTTGTGAGGCACTACGTTCAGGGGACAAATGCCAAAGGAACAGGCCAAAAACTTTCAGTAATGGCTATGTCCAACTGGAGTACTACTTCTCTTCAGATAAAGAAAATCTTTCCCTTGTTTTTCTTATTTGTATGTTGCCATCTTTTGAAGTTACTGAATCGTTTCAGTGTCATCTGAAACTTCAAATGATGATGATTTCCATATACACTTATAGAAGGTGTTAGTGACTTTTTTAATGTAACTATAATCTGAATGTGTTCTGTCAGGTTTTCAGTCTCTTTAACCTGAGCTGTTAAAAAAGTGGGTGGTATGACTAGCAGGTTTATTATTAAGCTATTAGATGTATTGGTGTGACTGTTGAATGAATTACGTTTGCATTCTGTTTCTGGGACTTGATGGCTGTCCTCTCAGGTAGTATGATTTCTATCAGCTTGAGGGCTGGCTATTTTTGTATGCGGTATCTGAGTGTATAGAATGATTTCTGGTGAGAGGAAAGGGGTATTATAAGGATGTAAACTTTTGACAGTGTCAGGTAACTACAGCTTCTGGAGCTTGGGCATCTGTAAAAATCGAATTTGATATTTTTCTTGACAACCTGTTTCAGCTTTGGGTTTTGAAGCAGTTTTACAAGGGGTAGTAATTACTATTTTGGAAGTGATAGAAATCTGAATAACTAGAAGCTGTAAATGGCCAGTTGGAACAAATAGATATGTAATTTAAATCAGTCTTGCCTGTTTTTCTGTCATACCTCCTTTTGCTCTCAATATGGGAAACAGTAAACAAAAAAGCAGTCAGTGAGCAACCAGTGTAGTGGGTTGATTTCCTCAGTGTGTCATATAGAAGTCACTTGCTCCCAAGAGTACTAACTTGCAGGGTCATTGGATGTAGTCGTTATGTCTTTATTAATGCTGCAGAGTCTAGAAAAACATGAGATGAGTTAAGATTAAAGGGTTTTAAATTATTTCATGGTTATCCAAACACACTAGAATGCTACAGCAAGCAGATGTATTTAATTTTAAGAGAAATAGCTTAATTGTCTTCAGTACTTTTTCAAAGGAAAAGATAAACAAGTGGCTAACGGTATTCAGAGCTACCAATATTTTGACTCCTGTCTGTTTTGTAGTATAATTGGAGAGAGATTAACTGTTGTCACTGATCCGTTTTTATCCAAATTACTCCACATCTGAAGTGTATTTCAACAGCACGGGAGGTGAGGGGGAAGAGTCTTGCCTGAGAACCACCACACCAACTGTGTGTGAATTGTTTTATACCGTAAGGATGAAAGGCCTGGTATTTTCGAAATAACTGAATCCGTTCCTGTATTCTAAAATATTCAACCAAAATGAATGAGTAATAATTTTAGTATGTAATGATCATAGTATTTAATAATAATGGTGATGGGATATGGAGGGGCTTTTTTGCTTCATAGAAACATTCTTTCTGTGGTACACTTTCACATGTTTGTAAGAACACGTGTAAAACTTGATATTTATTAGATCATGTTGTGCAGCTAAAAAAACCCCAAACTGTTGATTTAAGGATATCACAGTAGAAACATTAAACATAGAAACACTAAGGTTGGAAGAGACCTCAAGGATCACCTAGTCCGACCGAAACCAGTAGTCAAACAGGACACAAACTCAGGACAGACAGGAATGAATACAGGCTTGGAATATCCTGCCTGGAAGAAGCTAAATTATTTTGACAGGTATGGGAAAAGGAGCATCTTTAAGATGTTGAAAACATTGGGGTTTTTTGAGACCTATATTCAAGTTCTGTTTACAGTTGGAAATAAAATACCAGTTTTTCCACTGGTATGTTAGAAATCTTAGCATTATTTATTCACTTTTCTCATTTATTGTATGAAAATCAGTTTGTAAAGGAGTTTCTTCATGGAGGATGGGATTCTGCACTTTCCAGAAAAGCAGATTTGAGTTTACAAAAGGGAGAGTTAGGAAGGAGAATGAAGAGTTGGTGTCTGAGCTAGGTGTGTGGCAAACTGGAATGCTTAAGTGCCTAATACATGTGCTAAGTGGCTTGAAATGGGAAGATGGCTAAAGACTACTGCTTGGTTTAAAATGTAGTTGCCTTACCATAAAGAAGAAAGAGCAAGAAGTAATTTGAAAGTAGTAGGTTTGCTTACCTTTTTGCAGCGTATGTTTTAAAGCTATTTTCTGTGGAGAGGAGAACAGGCTCTAAACTAACTTGCTTGCATCCTACATGCTGGAAAAGCTGTATCCCCGCAAAGTGTGCGTAGTTCGAGTAAGTAATCAACTGGAGTAGGACAAAGTTACAGGCTATTTTTTTTGTTTGGTTGTTTTTGGGGTTCTTTGGGGTTTTTTTGTAGCAGAAATACAGAAGCAGATGTTTCTTTTCACTGAGAGTTGAGTGACCCTCACTTAGATGTATTTCCTGTGGGCTCACTTGGAATTTTGTTGTGGGAACTAGAAGGAAAGAGCATATAGAAAATTATTGTGCCAGTCTTTCATATAGCAATGCCTACCTGCAAAAAGGTTTAATCTCTACTGTTTAATGTGTAAAAGCATAAATCTTGGGTTCAGAAGTGATAGTAGCAGAGTTTAAAGGCTCCCCTGTTCATTTGAATAAACATTGTGATTTTTTTCTTAAGGAGTTTGAAAGAAGAGTAGGTAGGTCTCTTGTGAATATTGATCTGCTAGGACTTGTAGTGTTGAAAATACCAGTTTATCATCATACAATGGTTCTCTGGTGGCTTGCACAAAGTGATCTGGAATTCTCTACTGGTAAAGACAACCCGTTTTTCTACATATGGAAGACTTTGTACTTTTGTTTCTCAAAGCACAATTGTTGACTAGAGAAGGTATTAGTGATTTGTGCACCAAGATCTTCTGTACTTTTATTTAAGGAAATTGCATTTGGTGTATGTGGTAGGAGTGAACTGATGAAGTATACTTGTAAAGAACTTGATGTGGTGATCGTTTTCCCGATTTGGTCAATTTTTAGCATTCTATAGTGGTGGTGGCTTTGGAATATTGCTTAACAATAGCAAAATTAAGGAAAAAATATTTTTTTCTTGTCATTTGATGTTTTACCAGTAATGTGAGAGACTGAAGTCTTGCAAGAAGAAACATAATTGGATTTCAATGTTCTAATTTTAAGCTTTAATGAGAAGAGTAGGTACTGAAGAGGTAATGTTCATTTGTTATAGATTTTGTCTATATATGACATCTTAACGGTGATGGTAACTGTACTCTGGACTCTTGGCTTTGGTGAATATTAGAACAAGTTATATGTAATACATGTTGCATTAGTAAATTGGATTTTTCTGACTTGGTTTCTAAATCTAATACCACCCACTGTCCTTTCATAAACAGGTTGTTACTGGCAGAGCACCACTGAGATCTGAATCCTGGAACTTGCTTTCAAGAGCTTGAAACAAAGGACTACTTTCTAATTTGAGCATGGCCAATCGAGGAGCATCAAGACCCAATGGGCCAAATGCTGGAAATAAAATTTGCCAGTTCAAGCTAGTACTTTTAGGAGAGTCTGCAGTTGGCAAATCGAGTTTAGTGCTTCGTTTTGTAAAAGGACAGTTTCATGAGTTTCAAGAAAGTACAATTGGAGGTGAGAAAATTATCCTGTTAATTTGTTTCACGTTGAATTTGTATTGTCCTTGACAACCTTGAAAGTAATAGCACTTTTCTAGAATGGGTCATTGAAAGCAAGGATCAAATCTGAGCCCTCTGTCTCTAATTGAGAGCTATAACTTTCTAAGCTAAAAGTTGTAGTTGGCACAAGACTATAGCAAACATTTATGTCAAGTGGGGAAAGCAAATGTGCGCTGGAACTGCATAGTTTTGAAAACTGGGCTTGATGTTACATTTTGTTTGTGGGTGGATGTGTGGCTATTTTAATTGTGCTGTATGTTTAATGCATGAAATAACTGCTTAATAAGAATTAAGAACTAAGTTTCTGTGAAAGCAAAGTGCTGTATCTTCCAAAAGGGTTGTGTTGTCATTTATGTATCCTGGCTTTGCTTTTGATTTGAGAGAACTTGCTATGCTTCTGCATATACCTTCCTTTGTTAGTAATGACAGAATTTAATGTGCTGTTTTTACATTTCGTGACTTCAAACAAAACAGGTGCTGGCTACTAGAATTTTAAAAAAAAAAAAAAATCTGTTTAACTGTGAACAGATTTTCTCACCCACCTGGCAGATTTCTTCTGTTATACTGTATGTTGAAGTTGTTTGTGCTTTGAGCTGTATTACTCCTTGGATAAATTTAAACTTATCCTAAAACTACGGAACAGCATATGGACTTAAACAAAGCATGGATTTTTATGGATTGATACATACTCTCTAGTGGTTCCTGTTGCTGCTTGCATGAGTCAGTCTTTTTCTTTGTAATATTTATGTGAAGCCCTTTCAGTGGTTTGTGTCTTTACACATGAACAGGTGCTGAAAAGTAGAAAAAAAATCTACAAAGCTTACAAAAATAAATGCCAGCTCAATTTCATTGCATCACTTTTTTTACCCTATTTCTAGCTGTTACATGGATTTATTTTGTGCATCTGTCAGCATAAATGGAGAACCACTTTCTTCCTCCTTTAGCGGTCCTACTAATGCTCACTTTTTGATTTTCTGTGTTTTATAATGGCTTTAGGATAAGTATTAGTGTGAAAGGCTTCTGTATGATCTCATACAGCTGTGTGGCAATATGGAGAGCATTCTCAAAGATCTATAGTGAATTAACTTCCAAATATCAATGTGTTTTTAAGTTAAAAACAAAACAAAAACAAACAAACAAAAAAAAACCCCACAAAAAAACCAATTAAGTGAAATTCATTGTTCAATTTCAGCAGTCTCCAGTTCATTTAACGTCCTTTTAGTTTGGGGTTGTTTTTTCTTGTTTTAGTGTCTGGTTAGAACTAGGGGTAATCCAAACTCTGTTACACTGTTTAAAATCTATAAAAAGGTTAAACAACATCTTAAGTTCAAGTTCAGATATATGGAGTTTAGTGTGATCTTTGTATTATCTTGTGCCTCTTCTATATAAAATAGAAACAAGGAAATGCCATAATGATTAAGGGAGTGGAGCATCTCCCTTATGAGGAAAGGCTGAGGGAGCTGGATCTCTTTAGCTTGGAGAAGAGGAGGCTGAGGGGTGACCTCATCAATGTTTATAAATATGTTAAGGGTGAGTGTCCAGAAGATGGAGCCAGGCTCTTCTTGGTGTCATTAAGTGATAGGACAAGGGGCAACAGGTGCGAGCTGGAGCATAGGAGGTTCCAGGTTAATATAAGGAAAAACTTTTTCACTGTGAGGGTGACAGAGCACTGGAACAGGCTGCCCAGAGAGGTTGTGGAGTCTTCTTTTCTGGAGACATTCAAAACCCGACTGGAGGCGTTCCTGAGTGATGTGCTCTAGGTGGTCCTGCCTTGGCAGAGGGGTTGGACTAGATGATCTTTCGAGGTCCCTTCCAACCTCTACAATTCTGTGATTCTGTAATACAGCCGAGAGATACTAAATGTAGGAATGCTGGGATTCAGAAAGTTTTCTATAGAGAAGGCTGTCTAACTCTCTAGATTGTAGTTGCCTAATGCATCATTCTGTGTATAAAGAAGGGCCTTTTAACAAAGAGGCTTATGTGCATTGTGAACCTGAATGAAAACATCTGAAAGAGTGCAGTTAAAGGCAGACATGTTGGATGGTGGTGGTGTGTTTGATAACTGGACTTTGCCACTTCAGACTCTTGTAGCGATGCCTATTAGTGTCTTAAGACAACAGTATGGCTGTTAAGCATGATAGGCTCTCAGATAATTAACACAGCTGATTAATTGCCAATTTACAATGGCCTTGCAAGATAGAAGAAAGTTACATTGCTGAAATTAACTGGTATTTTATGGTGGTTGAAATGTTCTTTTCAACAAAAACAAGAGGATGTCATAGAATAAACCAGTTTTAATTGTCTTCCTGAGTACATACCCTCGTTTATGGAGTGGAGGTACATTCTTCTGATGAAAAGAATAATGTCTATAAGAACTTCAAACTCCACTTGTTTAACATCTTGTCTCTGCCTTGGAGAAATACAATATTGAGCTGGTTTTGAGGAGGATGCCCTTAGTCTGGGGTTGTTTTTTTTCCTTTATTTTGGTTCTGGGCTGCTTAGGGAGCTACCAAGAGGAGCCTGGTTTTTAGCATATAGATATTTAGCATTTAGAGAGATTTGTGGTGATTTAACACTGGAACATCAAAGCCTTTACCTTCTCCTGCCTGCTCATCTGTGATGGATGCTAATACCCCTGAAGCAGGAACATCTGACCATTTAACTAGTCAGCTTCTATATGGTAATTAGTGTCTTTTATAAAGCAAGATTGACTTGCTTTTGGTTTACTGTAATGAGTTGAAAGTTGCAGCAGTTTGACTGATTCATAGGCTGCGATGTCTTAGAGTGTGTGGACAGGGTAATGTCCCAGGTATACAAAGGTTAGTGCCTCTTCAGACATGCGATTTAAATCAGCCACAACCTGTCAGTGTGCTTAGTGATGAGAGTTCCCAGCTCAGTCAAGTAGGAGCCTTCCCCTAGCATTTAGGGGGTCCTTAATTTTTTTTGTTGTTTGTAGAAGGAGCAAGGGCAAGCCAGACCATGATATTTCACTAAATGTCTGTCGCGACTGGAAAATCAACTTCAAGCATTTATGCTGGATTGCTCAAACTTTCATCTAAATTTTCGGAATTGTTGCATTTTCTGCTATGTATGTACTATAACTGAGCAAACAACGTGACTGTAAAGCAGACAATCAAGACAACTTGTCAGACCACTGTAATAGTTGTGTGCTTATTTTTAAACTTCAAAAGCTAAGGTAGAAGAGAACCTCAGTAGAAGTAAATCTTACTTCCCCCTTTTCCCCTGCCAAGAAATTCTTGTGGGTCTAGCTTAGTTTCGTAATACAGGTTTCTGTATTGTGTAGGTACTCACCTCTGCATTTCTAATATGTACCTTCATCTGAACAGTAAAACTTTACTAAGAGTAACTGTTTGAAAACATGGAATAAGTTACTGTTTTCTGTAATTTGAAGACCATTATTCATGATAATGCATTTTAGCTGTAGTAGCAATGGATGTAACTTTCCCTGAAACTGCAGCTTGTCAAAATTATGCTGAAATTAATTCTTTAGATCACTCACGTGCAAAGTCAAAAATATGTCTGCTTTAAGAACAAGAACTTTTGAGAAGCAATTCCTTCTTCCATACACATTATCTAAGCTGGAGTCGTCAGGAACTGAAAGTCAAGGCTTTAAGATACTATTCAAGCAATGTAAATGTGTAGAACTGTAAATACCTGAACTGTTGAATTACAGCGTGATGGGACGTTGTTACTGGTATTGTGTATAGTCTGTTGAAGCAGGATTAAATGTGTCTAGAATACTTGAGAGGGCTTGTGGTTACTCAAATGCACTATTAGAAAATAAAAAAGGAACTCTTTCCAGTTATTTCTTATGCCTTCAACTGAAGGAAGGGCTGTTTGTTTAAATAACTGTTCTGTATTGGTCAAAGTTAGTCTGTCAGCTAATGCTTGCTTCAAACCTGCTGTATTTGAATAATAGACTTTAATTGTTGAAGGAAATCATGTTTGCATCTCTGAACATAATTTTATATGACTACAGAAATATAAGCAGACTTCTAGTTTCAGCACCTCTGTCTTTTTTGTAGCTGCTTTTCTAACCCAGACTGTATGTCTCGACGATACAACAGTAAAATTTGAAATTTGGGATACAGCTGGGCAAGAGCGGTACCACAGTTTAGCACCCATGTACTACAGAGGAGCGCAAGCAGCTATAGTGGTATACGACATTACAAATGAGGTAAGTGCTGTATTAGGGAGGCGTGAGGGGGATTTGAAAGTTAGCAGTGTTACATCGATCTTTCCTTAATTTTTTTCAACTGACTTGTGAATCAATTCATCATGTCATACAGTCGTAGAATGGTTTGGGTTGGAAGGGATCTTTAAAGGTGGGCTACTGCTCTTTTCAGTAGATCAGGTTGCTCATTTTGTACTGGACTATGTAATGTTAAATTGTGTCTGTAAACTTTTCTTGCCAAAAGACCATTTCTAGGGGGTTTTATTGTATTAGAACAAAAGAGAGAGAGAGCAAATTCCTTTGAAGAAGTGTTTCAAGCCCACCTTTAAGCCAGATAAGAGCTGAACTGTTACTCTCATCACATTGCTAGTGGCAGTTTGTTTCTGGTAGTAAAAGACATTATTTTAATACTGTGTTAATTGCAAGTTACAGGTAAGGATTGGAAAGGTAGGACAAGCCATTGAGACCAAAACCTGAGGTTATTTGATTTCTTTTTATTTGACCTGAAATCTGATAGGCTTGACTTGGTTTTGGTAAAATGAGACATAAAAACCAAGACCCTCAAATCCAGAAACCCTGTACCATAGTGAACAATGTTCAGTAATTAGAAAGTGTTTTGCGAGCTTTTCAATATAGTTTTTCATAAACGTGACTCATCTAGAGGAGAAATTAAAATTCCCATTTTCTTTCTTAACCACTTCTTTCCTTACTCTGTCTACATAAAGATCTTCCTATCTTTACTTACTTTTTCAGCATTATCCCAACTAAGCACATTTGAAAACTAAGGTAGGAATGTTTCATTTTAAAAGCTCAGTTGGCAAGTTGGAATGTGCGTTTGGACAAAGGTAGCAGCCTTGCGTTGGCCTTTTGCTTGAAGTATAGATAACAGAGATTGGGATAATAGGTGAGTACAAAAGGATGATAAAACTCAGTTGCATCATTTTGCAATCATTAACAGGAGTCCTTTGCCAGAGCGAAAAATTGGGTCAAAGAACTTCAGCGACAAGCAAGTCCTAACATTGTAATAGCTTTAGCAGGAAACAAAGCTGATCTAGCTAACAAAAGAGCTGTGGATTTCCAGGTATGTATGTATCTTCTGTTTATAGAAATAGTGTTTTGTTGGAATAGAAAGTAAACAAACCTAGGAGGAGCTTATATACATAGCCTAGCTAGTTGTCATAGAGGTCATGCTGTTAAATATAAATGTCAGCTGAGACTAATTAAATTATACATGCTACTGAAAAATCTATTTCTGTACAAGGGATGTATAGCAAGACTTCTTTGAATAATTAAGTTTGACTTTGAGGAATAACTAATTTATTTGCATATCTCTAAGGCTAATTGGATTTCTGTTCTTTGATGTGACACCTCTTCCTGTCTTCTCAGTTACCAGTAACTAGAGTTTCAATGGATGAGACAGCAGTAATTCTCAGTGCAAACCATTTCTCTCTCTTATCAGCAGGGGAGTTTTGATTATCACATGATACAAAGCTGATTGATTGTGCTTAACTTGTTTAGGCTATACTGTTGAAGCAGGATTCAAGTTTTAGTTGTGCTTTTCATGGCATTCTTTTTGGTTTAGTGGATATATCTCGTGTTCTCACTGCTATATTTCTATTTCAACTTGTAGAAAGTTTAACCAAGTAATCAGGAAATAGCTTCCAAAGCAAATAAAACTTATTGCAGGGAGTTCTGGTCCATTTAAAATTGATTGAATTTGAATTAAGGTCGTATTTATTAGTAATTAATTCTCTTAGCATTTTAATCTGTATTTAGTGTCACTGTGTGAGATACTGCCACATATAGTAATGAGTCCTTTTGTAACTACAGGAGTCGGACTATGAAGGTTAGCAGTGCTTTAGGTATATTTCTGACAGAATTTAACAGCTAGGTTTTCTAATTTTGTACTTTCATGTCAATTGTTTGACACAATTTTTTGTACTTTCATGTCAATTCCTTTTGTGTTTTGTGGAAAAATTGTTGTATTTAACAAATTTCATACATGTGTGCAGTCAAAAACTTAAATTTAATTGCCAAAGTAGAGCTACCTTTATTTTTTTTACAATTAGAATCTTAATATTTTTCAAATGTTCATTTTTTTTCTTTTTGTTTATGTGATTTATGGGCTCCTTAGAGGCTTGACAATTCTTTCTCATTGCAAAGCACGTTTTGAATGTTAGGTATTTGTTACTGTGTTATTTCAAATACAGTTACATAGATCTTAGGAGATGTCACTTAAATGAATATAGAATGCTGTAGATTAATTTTTTCTTTATAGGTATTTTATAGTTTGGCTTTTCTCAGATTTCCTATTGAATGCAAAGGCAGTTACATAATCATAAGAAGCTGGGGATTTTCAGCTGAATTGGCAGAGAATAGGACACTTTTTATAAATGTGTATTTCAAATCAAAATTCAGACTGAAAAGGGAGATGACATGGCAAGATATTTAATGCTGCTTATTTGTTTTATAATTGTGAATTTCTCTCAGTGTAATGAAACTGTTCTGATCCACCTGCCTCAGTAGTTGAAAGATTCAAGATAGTTCACAAACTGCCTTCTTTCCAGGGTAATAGACTTGATGACATTTGATGCACTTTCTGGAGCTTATTTGTTCTTGCTATCACAGCAGGGGTAAGGATTAGGGTTGTCTTTTTAATACATATTTATTTATTATTTCGTTTTGTCTGAGATTTTTCTGTCTGGATATTTTTTAAGATGAGCAAGGATTTTTGAGATTGCATGTCTAAATGTTTAGCTGCAATTGTAACTTCTTCATAGCTGATGAGTAACACATTGTCACATGAGCATTTCAACAAACTTTCTTTCAAAATGGTGTAGAAATTGTTCCTTAGTAGCAATAGAAGTACAGTGTATAATGATTGTGTGATTTTTTTTTTTAATTTTTTTATGACATAATGTGTTCTTACTTCAGGAAGCACAGGCTTATGCAGATGACAACAGCTTATTGTTCATGGAGACATCTGCCAAAACATCTATGAACGTAAATGAAATATTCATGGCAATTGGTGAGTTTGTGAACGAACTGAAAATTTAAGGGAATTGTTTTCATGAGATTCGTACCATCACAATCTTCCTAACCCAAGATCTTTTGGTTTTCACCTGAATTATTTCTGGTACTGAAGTTTCCTTAGGCCCTTTCATACCCTTTTTGATGATTGGGAGTTAGATAAACTTGCTAGAATTATTAATGTGGAATAGCTAAGCTGCGTTACTTTTGAATTCTGTCAGCAAGCTCTATGTAACTGTTTTGATTCCATGATGAAAACTTGTACTGCTTCAAGGTCAAGCAAAAGTAAGGCTTAGTTGTTATAGGGAAAAAAAAAAACCTCACAACTTTCCACCTTTCCCAGGGTACAGGGAACCATAAAAAGCCTTATCCAGCTTTTCTTAATTGTAAGACGTACTTGGCATTTGTTAATCAAATTAGTGTCAGAATGTAATTAAAAGTGTATAAATGTGTGCCTTTTGATGGTATGTTGTTTGGAGCAGATTCTACGCTGCCTTGGGTAGGTGCAGAACCTGCTGGAATAATGTACCTTCTATGAGACAGTGGTAATTCAAGCTGGAAACTTTACCAAATGGAAGAATGATAATGGACTTGCTTAAAAAAAAGTCAAGTATTCATTTTAGTCTAAACAAAATATTTGCTAAATAAACTTGCATGTTAAAATTTTGTTTGAATTCCAAATGGAGCTATCTGAAATCTAAAAGTTATGCTGAAGATGACAGTGCTTGCTTAAATTCAGTGTCCAAGTATAAGTAAAGGACACTTCATGTGAAAAGTAAATTTACTAATATATTTTTAGCTGTAGCATAATCTTAGGGATTTCTGTAAAGATCCTAATGCATAATAGTAAGTATAAATTACTAAGAAATTTTGTGAATTCCATTGATAGACACAAAATTGTGTTTCATTGTAATAAAATTTGGAAAGTGGAGGAAAAAGCATGCATTTTGAGCTTGGTCACCAACCTATTCAGTAATAACCTTGATCACAGTAATGGCTCTGCTACTGGGGAGTAGTACAGTATACTGTCAAATAACCTTATTAAATCTGTTTTGTATTTTGTGCTACAGTGACCTCTCTATCCCACTTATTTTTATGAAAAACATCATTGTTATCAAAAATTAAATGTTTCTAAAGAGCTCTTACCTTCTGCTTTCCAAATCAGTAAGGCAAAAGGTAATTTGTTCTGTGGTTCAAACTTCCAACAGATGCAAAGTAAATTATCACCATAACAGCACTTTGTAACAAGTACTTGCTTCATATTAACTATAAATACTTGGGGGGGGCAGAAAAACACATAACTGTATGAGTGAAAAGTATATTTTTCTCATAAATGCTAGAGCTAGGCCTGCATTTAATGATACAGAGTGCTCAGTTACACTGTTGTGGTGACATTTTAAAATTAATTTGTGTTAAGGTGCAGTGTGTGTCTTGTTTAAAAAATAAAAAATAACAAACAAAAAAACCCCAAAATCTGATAGGTTTTTTGTAATTTATGTCAACAATAATTCTTACCTTACAATATTTTAATGAAGTATACAAAGTAAATTTGAGAAAACAATGCCCAGTTAGTA
Organism: Psophia crepitans; assembly: GCA_013399095.1. Taxonomy (NCBI): domain Eukaryota; kingdom Metazoa; phylum Chordata; class Aves; order Gruiformes; family Psophiidae; genus Psophia; species Psophia crepitans. The sequence continues at coordinate 34,048 of VWZZ01007123.1, forward strand.
CCTTAATATTTTGTCTGCAAGGTGGTTGTCCATCTGAGTATTCTTTCACATCAATGGGTGAAATTCAGCTTTGTCAGTGCATCAGAACAAGATTTCTGCAGCAGTGAACATTGAAGGGAAATCTTGATGGGGATATAAGTATTGCCTGGAACTTGGAATGGCCTTTTGCACAACATGGGTGCAGTTCTTGGGACCACGATCTTCATTACCATTTATGATCTTCCAAAATGGGAGAAAATGAAAAATTATAACATGGACAGCATTGAGGGATGCAAGCTACAGCTGTTTGTAAATTAACTGCTTTAGAGCTCATTCAGAACTTTCAGTTGAAAAAATTAATAATAATTTACAGTTAGAGTGTATCTGGAATCCAAAATGACAGCACTCGATGGCATTTTTTTTCTGCTGGTCTTTTGTCCTTTTGCGCTGTTAGAACAGCTTAGTACCACGTGAGCTTTTGGGCTCTGTCACAGAAGTGTAGAACAGCTCAAGTTGGAAGAGACCTCAGAAGATCGTCTGGCCCAGCATTTTGTGGGAAAGTCTAGATGAGGTTACCAAGCACCCTGAGATTATCGGGCACCGCGACGCATCTTGTTATTGTGTACTTTGCTGCTTTCCTAGTTGTTATAGTTGCATTTCATTCCTTTTAGGAGAAGTTGTTCTTTAAAAAGGTGACCAAAGTAATTACTTTGGATTTGAAGCACACAGCCAAACTGTAGAACAGGGATGGATGTGGGTAACAGGGATGGATGTGGGTCACAGGGTGGTAGTAGTTGGAAGGGACCTCTCGAGATCATCTAGTCCAACCCCCTGCTAAAGCAGGACTGCCTAGAGCAGACTGCACAGGATTGTATCCAGGCATGTTTTGAGTATCGCCAGAGAAGGAAGCTCCACAACCTCCCTGGGCAGCCTGTGCCAGTGCTCTGTCACTCTCACGGTAAAGAACTTTTTCCTGGTAATGTGGACAAGACAGCCCCACGCAAGTCCTTTTATGTGGAACGTAGCTTTCTAGCCATCAGAAAATTGCTAGCAGGAGCTACTGCTCAGGAGGGTAACATTTGTCACCCTTATTTTTCATGTCAGGACCAAGGAGGTACCCTGGAGCTACAAGGACAACAAAGAAATTATCACAGTCAATTGACTGTCAAGAGCTGGAGAGAAGAGAGAGCTTGAAAAAAAGAGAGACTTGATCTAGCGTTGAGGGCCATTTTATAAGTTGTATGCAAATAGTTGTTCTGGGTAGATAGCTCGGCAGTAGTTTGACCCATTTCTGTCTGTGTTCTGTGCTTTTTCTTTCTATATCTTTTAGCACTAGCATACTGATCTTAACACCTGTTCTGTGTAGGAACCCTGTAGGTGGGTTCCTGCAAGAGCCATCATTTACTGGCATAGCATACCTGTGCAAATGCATTTTACTGCTCAAGTTACTATTGCATTTAACTCTCGAAAATCATAGATAAGGTAGTTAATCATTAAGAAGTTAAGTGTCTTAACTTCTTTTATTACCAACGCACTGAATTAAATCAGATTTTATAGTGATTGTATTGATATGCTTATAGAGTAATAAAGTGTTGACTGTGTACTCTGGTGATTTAATCTTGGTTACAATCTCAGTTTTTGACTCTTATTTCTTGTTGATTTTATAGCAAAAAAATTGCCCAAGAATGAACCACAGAATGCAGGAGCCAGCTCTGCCAGAGGAAGAGGAGTAGACCTTACTGAACCCACACAACCACCCAAGAGTCAATGTTGTAGTAACTAAAAACATCAGTTGCTTTAAACTGTTCTGAATATTCTTCTGCTTCCTAACTGTTAATAACCATGGAATCGGAGTGCTTAACCTGGCCCAGTACAGCTTCCAAACAGCGAAGAGACTTATGATAATAATCAAGTTCATGATACAGAGTTTTCTTTTGACCTAAAATTTTAACATGCATGTATCCACCGCTGGCTGTAATGTTTCAGCAGTAGAGGAGAGATGGAAGCGGAATAAACTTCCTTCAGTGGAAAGGTTTTAAAAATTACTTACTGTTAGGGGTGTAGAAGAACTACTTTCCGTGGACCTAATTGGCCAGTTCCTGTAGCCTCAATACTGATTACTGTTATTATAAATAGAATTGGGACTTTCCATAATTCTCAGTTGTGCTTTAAAACCTTTTTAGAAACAGGGTCTAAAAATTAGTATTTCGCAGTATTGATGCAACCGGTTGTTTCTGCAGGTATCTACTCTTTAGTTATACATTCCATAGTTTAATAATTTAATTACAAATAATACTTGCATTAACAATTTTAAGAAGCCTGTGCTTGCAGGAAAGTGGAGTTTTAGTTGGTACACTGTATGTAAATTATATCAACCCAGTTAGTTACCTAAAGGAGTTAGTGATAAATCAAGTTTAACTTAATTTCTAATCTGTTCAGAGGGTACAGACCAGTAAATTCAACTTTGCGACTTAGGATTATTTTTTTTTTTCCTCTACAAACTGTAAGAGCTCTTCAAGTAAAACCACAACAAACTTGGTGTCTGTGACTTCTTTCTTGTTTTTGATCATTGCTGGCCATCACAGTTGGTTTTTTTTTCTCCTAAGGAAAAAATAGTGCACTAATGATTATGTACATCCAACTTGATTTTAAATTTGGGTATTAATGTACTGTAAATAGGTGCTCTGCATTGTAGTCTACATTTGTTTAATACTTTCTGTAATATTTAAGAGTTGCTTAAAGGTATACAGAATGTACAGTTACTTAAAGCTAACTTTTTTCCTCTCTAATCAAAGGGGGTTCTAAGTTCTTCCTTTATGGCTAGAACAGTAATAAATGATGCTCCTGTATCTGTAACATAAGTACTGCTGTCTGTCAGTAATGAACTTTGCAACTTTGTTTTCCAAAGTACATTTTATTTTGATCTGTCCAGTATATTGCACTAATTCTTTTAGTTATTTTCATTATATGAAATCTACCAAGTGTGTCAGAAGAGATGAATTAGTCTATTTAAATGTTGAACTGATAGCAGAAACTTACTTGTGCAGATTTTAAATTTGCAGTAATCTGGGTTTAGCAAGGAAAATGATGGTTCACCAGTGTTTAGTTTTATATTGAGGTGCTCAGGTTTGAATAAAGTGGTTTAAAAGAAAAAAAGATTTCTTTTTATTTTTGAGAGTTTCAGAAGGCTTTATTGCATTTGCACAGTTTCAGGCAAGGTGTCTGATTTACAATATGGGTCAGCGTTTAAGATTATTACAAGTAAATTCATGACATGGCTAAATGTAAATGTGTACTATATGTACAGTGGCACTCCAGTAATCCTATGATAAATTTTTAAATGTTGAGATAATTGGGTATCTTATCACATCCATTTAGAAGTACAATCAAAATAGTAATATTATCTCTTGAACCTGCTGCTAATGCAGCCTTTACCAGCTGTTCACTGATGTAGCTTGCTGCGTTGTCGTAGAGTGTCTCCGAGGTTGCTCTGCCTCTTCCTGCAGTTTGTGATTTGCAGTTGGACAGGTACCTTTTTGTGTCCTCTTCAAACTGTGATGGTGCTTTAGAACCCACTGGTGATACTGTCTTCAGCAGTTCTTCACCAGCGTAACTTGCAAGTTTGTCACAAAATATCTTGGAGTTGTTTTTTTCTGCCAGTTGTGGACCCAAGTCATAATTAGGTAGGCATGCTTTCATGGCTCTGGGGGGCTCTTTGTCTGTTGCCTGTACATTCTCTTGCAGCTGTTTTTGGGTGCAACTTGGACCTGTCGCAGAGGAATTGTCAGTGTCTGCGTCATCTTGCGCTGCAGTCTGTGGCTGAAAGCTGTTACGTAGATAAACTTTTTTGTCCTCAAAGTGTTTCAATTCTTCAGAGCTACCTTGTGTGCTAGAATCAGACTGTTTGATCTCTCTGTTCTGTGCATTTATATCGTTGTTACTGAAAAGACACAGTTCTGGATCAGATTGATTTTTGTGGTCATCAGCTTCCTTAGGAACTCCATCTTCACTTTGCAGGAAGCTCCTCCTAGAATGTTTTGGCTTACTTTGTTTCAGGTTGCCTTCTGAGTCAGTGAGAGAAATATCTTTATTGGAGTACAGCGTCTCTATTCCATTTTGCAGATCTTTAATAGCCTTTGAGTCATTTAAGTTGTCTTCAGTGAGCAGCATCAAATACTGACCCTTACATGGAGAAGAGGCCTTTTCTTGAATACATTCATACATTCTCAAATAATGAGTGAACGTTGTTAGGGTTAATGCAAGTACTTCATTGTAATGCAAAACCTCCCAGAGCCCGTTGGAAGCTAAAATAAGAAACTGACAACTATCATCAATGGGGACAGAGATGGTGTGAGGTACAGGTATAACTGAGCTCTTCAGCACTGGATCTCCGTGATGTCCAAGAGCCCTTGTAGTTCTCAGGTACCCCTCTACTAATCCGTCTGGTTCGTGAGTGCTGATGTTTCCACCATTCTGAAGTATGCGGTTTCTCTCGCTTAGGTTAGAAGTGCTGTGCTCTTTTGAGAGACAGTGAATCTTTCCATTTTTACATAAGACTGCATGTGCATTACCTAAAATTGAATAAGGCAATATTTTGAATTGTAGCACATTTTCTTTTTTAAGTCGCTGCTGTTAACTTAGCAGTTAGCCTTTTGCTAAGGACTGGGGAAAAAAACCTGAGGTCATAGTTCAGTTCTCTACTACCACAGGCAACAATAGGTCTAGCAGTTAATCTGGTTCTATTTCAGAGTTAAGTTTTCTGTGGCATTATTTTTTTTTCCCTTCCTATTATTCAGAAGGACTATTCCAGAACCTTATTCTTCCAACTGCAACTAAACTCTTATGAGGAATCTTAAGTGACATTTCATTCAGCTTGAAAGGCAGTATGATAGAAATGCTGCACTTCGACTTTTGCTTAAAAAAGTGCATATTTTTCTGAAATACTCTCTTTTCTAGGAGAGTATGTGCTTTTAAAATATTATGGCTGAATAAACTCATCAAGAGTCTTCAGGTTCAGACTATTTTTTAGCAGTATAAAATTTCTAGTACCTGAAAATAATTTGGACATTGTGTAGAATTTAATTTACTAACATGATGCCTTAAATCTCCTCGGTTAAGGGACCGAAGGGAACAAGAATTCTCACAACCATCATTAGAAGTCAAGGACTAACTTTTCCTTTAAGTAGGTACTTTACCTTTCCCTCAACACTTTTGAAAGCTGCAGGATAAGAATGAAAAGTGTTAGAAATTGTTAGTTAGCAGGTGGCTAGTTTTGTCAGGTTGAATGCAGAGCGTAAAGAAAAACAGCTGTGAAACAAAGTGATATATTGTTTGAGATCCTCTATGGCTACCCTGGGAGAAGACCATTTTCTGTGCTAGGGGCGGTGGTTGGTCTGCTCCCGTGTTGTTGGCGTAAGGGTAAAAGTGATGCCTTACAGAAGGAGCTTAAGTGGTAGCTTTCCAGACACTCAGCTGGCTGCAGTGTGTACACTTAAGTTGTGTTTTTAATATTGTCTGGCTGGACTAGGGCACAGATCTCTGAAAAGTTTAAGTAGGGCACTGCTGTATGCAGTAGCTGGATTTCTTGGAAAGTATTGGCATTGTCTGGTGTAGGAGACAGCTAAGTGTAGTCTGTGCGAAAGCAGACTTCTCTAGAAGGTGATTCAGAATATCAAACTGAAGGATACACCTTTTTATTGATTATAGAATGTAGATGCCTTAAGTTATGTTGTGTGAGTGTTTTCTTGTGCTTGCTCCCTCCTCTGATTTCCATGGAGAGCTAGAAGATGGTCTGAAATTTCCTTTGAACTCTCTGTGTAAGACCACGGGCTGTAAGCCTAACCAAGGGCGCAATATAACCCACGTGAAACAATTTGACTGTGAGAAGTACAATCTAGTCGCTTTTGGATGCAAGTCTCTTGTCTGCAAACCAGAGACAGGGCAAAAGAATCGACAAAAAAGAGCTGACCTGTCCATGTGGGACTAAATGAAGAAGATAAAGCTGGCCAATGCCACCATTTCCTGCTCCTCATACCTGACGATCCTCTTCAGTTGCTTACTTGGTGCTGAAGGAACATGTCTATATTCCTGTAAGAGCACATTCGGGGGGGGAAGGGAAGCTTCATGTTGTGCAAATCTTTTTCTTTGTTATACATTTGGTGGAAAATTAAGTGTATTAGATTAAATAAATGTGTATTTAGAAGCGGTTCAAAAATGTGGACTTTAATCATAAAAGGCTTCAAGTATTTCTGATCAACTTCAAGCCTTGTCAGCAGAGCTTGAGTTTACAGTATCTTTAACTGCAGCCAGCATAAAACCTCATCTGGGGGGAAGGATGGAGGCAGGTGAATAGAACCAGAAAACTTACGTTGCATGAATTCTCTACCAAATTTTCTTACCTTTATCTTGTCTCTCAAGCTCATTGTAATAAAAAATGGGTTTCTTCCCCAATAAGGTGGAAACATTTTATTTTCAAAACATTTCTTTTCAAACAGAGCATTTGTTAGCTCTGAAAACAGTACGACCGTTCTGTGAGCTACTCCTGTATGCCCTTACAGGTGTGACTGCATCTCCTGCAAAAATACTGAGCTAGTGCTGACCTACCAATTTTGATACCAATTACAGTAAAGTTCCGGTAGCTGCAAAAATGCTGGTTGGAGGTAGAGAAAGTATGGCTGTAAGCAACAAGCATCAGGAGAGTGGAGGAGAGGAAAGGGAGGGGATAGCCCAGGTCCTTATTTCACTGTTGGTGCGTGTTCCGGTTGGTTTAGAGTGTGCCTCAGGCTGGCAGAGGATTGCGTATTATTGTTAAGGAAAAATACGGGGGTTTTTTTACATCTGAGATCAGTTGGGTTTTTTTCCAAATGTGGAGTATGTTCTTAATTTGGGGTTTTGGGTTTTTTTTTTTGCCTCCTGAAAAATTAAGCTTCTCAAATAGTTTTCCCTTTCCCTACTGATCTTTGACCCTCCTAATTAATTTCAGACAAATGTCATATGAAGACTTATTCATAAGTCTTACATGTTTTGTGACCACACTCAACTGAGGAGGAAAGAGTGCCCCTGCTCATGGAAAGTTGCAGTGTTGGCACACTCCTTACTAGTGCTAGGGAGAGCAATAGAAAAATAATATAGTACTGGGCACATGGTTCAAGCAGAGACTGAAAGATGCTAGAGAGTATAACTGTAGACACAGATCCATTTGAAACTATTCACCCGACAGCTTTATTTTTAATATAATTCTGCTCATGTACTCCTTCATGGGTAAGCAACCGTCTTGCTTGTAATCTCATGGCTGTCTCATATACACAAGAGAATTTGACTGGTAACTAAACACCAGGTGGGAAGATATAATGAGTAGAATTGCTGAGAACTGCAAGAGCTTTGCATGGTGTTGCCTGCAGCAGGGTGAAGAAGCACTGGGAGCGTATCAGCATTTCTGGTTGTAATTAATAACTGATTTTCTACGCTCTAGAAAGGCAAAGCAGGGTTCTCCTGAAGAAAACAGGTCTGAATAGATCAGAACAACAGTAAATAACCAATTCCGATTTCAGAAGTTAATCGTTCAAGTGATCTGCACAGATCGTGTTTTCAGTTTACTGGTAGCAAAATGTGGTATTTGCCAGTGAAACAAGTGTGTAAAAAGAACACCGTAAGCACATTTCATTGGCACAAGGGATTTGTCAGATCTAAAGTCAGAAGATTCATGGTTGTCTGCCTTAAAATGATGACCCTTTAAACCTACTCTTGATTGAAAAACTTTTTTCTAATTGTCCTTACTACTCTTACAGAGGTCACTTGTGTATTGTGAAATGTTTAACTGTCTTTCGCGTTAGTAAATTGATTTTATTGCTTTAACTCAAATACCATATTGAAGGTACTTATTAGATAAGCGTAATACTTCCTGCCTGATACCTGTATCAGCTGCAAGGGAATTTATCATGTCTTGTTCACGTTGTCAGGTTAAAGCAATTGCAGCGCTTTATCTCCAAATATTTACTGCCAGCAAATCTCTAATTAGCTTATTTTTTTCTCTTTTTATTGGACAGAGGAAAACAAAAAAAACCCCTGGTGTAAAATGTACCTACCTATATTGGCAACGTGCAGTAACCCGGCAACACCTCTGGCTGTCCTGGCTAACGGACTGTGTGTGGTGTTTCCGAAATCTTTTCTTTCTTCTTCCTCAGTGCCGTCTGCCTCTTCGCTGGGGAGTCTTTCCACCAAGCAGGTAACAGCTGAACAACCACTCCAGCGAACTTTGGAAACCTCATTCCTTCCCAGTCGTAAAAGTCTATCCATTCTCCAGAAGGACTTGGCATACGCTTTGTGAATCCATTCGTAAGTATTGGTCTTGTTGGTCTTGTCACTGCCTGGTTTATCAGAGAAAATCTTCTCTTTTTCCCTGTAATCTGCCTTGATTACTGTGGCAAAAGAATCTAGAATTTGCTGTTCATCCTTACTCTTCCTGTAGGAGGAATCCGTTTGAGCAAGCTGGTCAAGAAATAAAAGTGGAAACTCTGCTGCAACTGTTTCTGCAGCTGTCGCACCATGAGAGCCGTCAACTAACCCCAGAAAACACGTAGCTGACCTACTTCCGTAGTTGTCAAGCACAATAAATCTGTCTTCCATGTCTCGATGCCACTTGGAATTTTTGTCTTGGCAAATTGCTAATGCTTTTATTAAAGAATTTTTTACTTTCTTAAAAGTACTAGGATTGTTAATATTAGCAAGATTGCAGTACGATGTAGGAGTGTGACTATCCATAAGAAATTCCAAATAATCATCAATCTTCTGCCACCGTGCCTCAGAATATTTAGGAATCTTGGTCAATTTTGAAATAAGTTTCTGTCTCTGAGGTAGAAGTTTTATTGCCAGTTTTTGTTTGTGGGCTATCAAAGCCCAGCAAAATTAGGGCTTTGTGGGTTTTTTTATGACAAGTGAGGTGGTATGGATATATTGCCTGTTGACACGCAGAGCAAAAAATTTAAATGGACTTGGAATCATCGTTCTTGGGTGCAATTGTGACCTTTGTCAACTGATCTTCCTCATCTCTGGAACATTCAAAATCAAGTGAGTTTGGTTTATCTTGTGACTTTTCCTTTCATGTCATTCTATAAAGGAGTTGAATATGTTAAGAGTTTTCATATTTTTGTATTTCAGTATTTTAGTATTAGGTAACACTACGTTTATGTAAGTCTCTTCTCATTCTCTTATGAACTCTGAATTGCATCGTTTACTAATGCACATGTGGTCAAGAAACTGGGAAACCTATGTGAGATTATATAAAAAATTTAAACTAGTAACTATGTTAAAAACCAGTAATACAGCAAATTCAAGAAGTGAAAAGTTTGGAAATACAGAATTCATGACATAATTTAGATTATTCCTGTACCTAGTGAGATCTCAAGTTGTTTTCTGCTTGTGATTGGGTGCATAGCCCTATGCCTTCCCCCTGTTAGAACTGTAAATAAGTAGTCATTTCTCGTCAGCTTTTCTGTATCTGTTCATCACTTTCCAGACATGGTATTGGAGTGTAATTCCCACTTGGGGGGGACAGAAGGCGTGTTCAAAGTTAAGATTAAAAAAAATCCGCCAGTCTTGCATGGGAGATACCAAATGGAGCCAGGAACATCAGTGTATTTCTAATCAAATCTCGCTCTTATTGCCATCAGTTTTAGTTGTGAGGCCTTTGGGAGTCAACTGGGAAAAAAATAAATTATTTCATACCATTGTATTTAGGCACACAGAAGATAAATTACATTTAGGTGACAACAATATTGTTTTTCTTGCTTACAAGAGCTAGATTTTGCAATGTTTGCGTTCTTTTACTGTAGGATGGGTTTTGAATGTGTCAGTTTCTGAATCAGGGAAGCATAATGAAGAACAATAGTAGCATCAAATGGGCCAAGCAGTTTTTGAGCTCTTAGGTCTGTGGGAAACACTGCTGCTGTTGAGCAGAGACACCCACGAGCAGCAGCAGTGCATGCCCTGTATTCTCCAGCCATCAGGATGGAAGGAGAGACGGCCTTCGTAACAGAGCTCACGGAAGAGCGGCGAGGCTGAAAGCGTAGAATCGAGGCCAGGTACTGCAAGGACACAGAGCCTAATCGGCACAAGCCTCTGCCCGTTCCCCAGCCAGGGCTCGCATCTTCCTTCTGTCCCCGTGCACCTCCTTTCTCCCCTTCCTCTTCAGCCCACTGTCTGTCTCCTCATTCTTGTTCCTCCATGCTGTGTTACCTCCTGAGTCCCGGGACCCTCCACACTCCCACGCATACGTTCTCTGAAGTATCTACTACTAAATACCACTCCTATTGCTGGTGGTATGGGGATATCTGCATATAAAGGTACTTCCAGTCTTCTCCCATTATTAGCAAAGGGAATACTGAGAGCCAGGACAAAATACGAGAGAATTTTTAGGGACCTGGTGCCACAAACCCAAGAGTCGGAGCAGTAGGATAAATCCTGGTGAGGGACTCTGACAGAGGCTGGCTGCTGCAGAGGGACCGCCTGAACTCAGCACCTACACGCTACCATGTCCCCACTCAGCACTGGCAAGCCAATGCTTCTTTTGAGATGCTGTAACTTGCTCTGATGTGGGTAAATTTCGTAAATTTATAACATACAGCGGAAACTTCCGTATTGCTCAGGCAGCAGATGAAATGACAATTGTTGGAATGGCTGCTGGGTCCTGTGGTGCAGCTAAGCCTTCCAGCCGCTTGTGTAACATCCTCTCCCCCTGGACGAGCACATAACGTGTACAGACACTGTAGTGACGCAAAATCCTGACACCATGTGAGGAGCTCGGCTTGCCAGCCTGTACATCATCTGTCTAAGTATGACAACATAGTACTTAATAATAATTAATTTTGTGTTTATTTAGTGTTTAGTATTCATGTGTTTGTGAATGAGAGGTATCAGAAAAAAAATGCGTATTTTGTAGGCTTTTGTTGTATGCTCTCTTCTGAGACTTCTGACTGTCAGTGACCATTATTAACGGCTGTTAATCCGCCGCCAGGGCAAACAGCGGTGGTTTAGCAGCAGTAATAGCCCACAGCGTCATTACAAGAGGAGCCTTTCATAACTTCATCCTGCTTCAGCCGCATCCATTTTCTGCGATTCTCTCTTTAAACTTGATACAGCCACACCTTAGAGTAACTATTTTACAACTTTGCCTCTTCCAGGATTTCAGCTGGGAAGTACCTTTTCTTCTTTCTCATTATTTCTGTTCATCACCTCTGGGTTATAAGCATTTCCGTGATTTGTTTTTCGAGGCATGCACTTTTATTCCTGGGGTGACATTTGTTTGACAAAATTCCTTCAACTGCTTGAGAATTACAAGAGCATTAAAAGGCAAAGCCCCAACTTCCTCCAGCTCCAATTAATCTTAATACATCTTAAAGAATCAAATGCCTCTGATCAGCTGAGATAGATTTTTGGTTTTCTTTTTAAAATTTTATAATTGGTCTCCTCAGTAGAGGGTGATACCACTTAAACAACCCTAGTGATGCTTTAGTATACCTCGTCCTTGCAGAGGCGAGCTTGCAGGTGGCTGCAGCTCTCAATCTGCTGTAGGATCAGTTTAGGGAAAAGTCCATCTCTCCACAAGAGGTGAGCATCAGCCTCCTCTAGAAATGCTGCACCACTTTAGTGGGGCAAGATAGGGAAGCAAGTGATTAAAATACCAGGGAAAGATATGTTTGCGCAGATCCCTTTTCCTTTATTCTGCATGGCTTGAATTTGAGGCTGGGAGATCGCACAAGCCTTGTCACTATTGTCATAGTGATGATGCATTCAGGCATAAGAAAAATTAGGGCTAATATACACAGAAAATCTGGTGAGCTGCTTTTTGTCAGCCTTTTAAATATGAGCCCATTTTGCATTTAGTGTCTATTAAAGCCCCTTGGATTAAAGACAGGAAATTGAAAACTTTCAACAAAATGTTAGTTTGACCTCAGTAAACTTAATTCATAACAAATGTACTTTATAGACATTTGTATTTCTGTAAGTGGGTGTAAGTGCTAACAAATCACGATTTAGAGCACCAAAACAGTCCCACTTTATTACAATGTGTAAATAACCAGGCTAATATACATAATCATTCACGTAGGACAAGAAGATATGCTGCAACTTTTCAGTTGCAGTCATTTTGCTCATAATTATTAAAGAGCAGCCCTGATGTTAGTTTTTTGTAATATGCATATACTGCTTATGTTAATAGCTGAAAACGTTGTAAAAAAATAAATATAAAAGGAAACATTTCCTTTGCTGATCTCTTATGAAGTACAAAGATTAGTCTGTATTTCCCTCTCTCCTTGCATTTCCCTCTTCAGGCACATGTACAGACTCGCAAGCTCTTTTGCTGTCAAGTTAAAGGATAACGGTGAGATATTGACAACACAATACACGAAGCTGAAACGCTCTCAGCCTGAGAGTGAAAGATCAAATTCACCTTTCTAGCTCACTGCAGTTTCCCTGTGCCTATTTAGGGAGCCAAAACCCAGCACTGAACTGAAAATCGAAGCAGATTAAAAAATAAATAAATCAGAAGATGTAGAAGAACGGGGAGCAAACCACCGTTTGAGATTGTTGTGATACAAACAGTAAATATGATTTTTGCCCTTGAAAACACGTACAAAGAGCCTCTTGGCCAGTGCTTAGTCCTGCTCCTAGGAAAGGGAGGCTGCTCCACGTCTGCGGTGCGCTGCTCTGTCGTTAAGAGGGGCAGAACTGAGGCGGGGCGTGAGGCTGCGGGTCATCGCCTTGCGTGGCAGAGGAGACCGTCATCCCAGCAAACCTCGTATTTCTGGCAACCCTCTCTAGCTGTGGCACTCAGAGCTGCTTGCTGTTCATATGGCAAGGTGAGATTATTTTCCATTTCTGCGGTTTGGCAGTACAATGTCAGTTTTTGAACTAGTGAAGATGTTGCTAATTGAGCTTTGAGGACCCGGAGTCTGATTTGTACCCGAACAGAAGAGTCCCCTATGCAGTCATCTCCCTCTGACAAACGCCGTTCCTGCCTACACCCAGAGCGTGCTTCTTCCTTACGTGCCTTCATCACAGCCAGCACTTAACTTGCACAATCTCTAGTCCTGAACTCCTTCCTCTGTGAGGTCTGGTTTTTCATCATTATTATTTGCTACATACTTGTGGTCTTAGAAAATGGCGACTATTGATGTTGAAACCAGCACTGGGAAGATGCCTGCCTGCCTGTGGGTGACAAGAGGAGACAGAGAAGGGCTGTCTGATGTAAAATGGAGGTCACAGTCTTCCTGAGCTTTTCATCACGCTATTACCACCTGATATGCATAAACAGCCCTCACTGCTGGAAATTCTTGCTGAATGAGCACCGATTTCCTTACCTGTCTTTTCCTGCCCTACTCCTTGCCACACCTCTGCTCGTGCCTCAGCCAGTGCTTCCCTCTCGAGCCTCCCCTTTCCCATGTGTCTGTGATGCCACAGTATGGCTCCCGTTGCCGCCGTGCGTTCAGCCCTGCTCTTTTCCTCCTGACTGATTTCCCTTCCCCCTGCCTGTCACAGTTTGGTAGCGGCACCTCCCCTGGAGAATTGTTACTGGATGCATCATACCCGTGTACAGAAACGGCGGTGACTCTGGGCATTGCCCTCAGCCAAGGAGCCACCACCATTTGCTGTGGTGCAGCTTGGCAGTGCTGTGCAGTGCTTGCCCTGTGGCACAGCCCGAGCCAGGGTCCTGGCAAGCACTGTCACCCGTGCAGGCTGCCTTACCAGGCCCCAGTTCCACATGATCACCTTTTGCCAAAGCAGCAAAGAGCTAATATATTATGTGAAAATTGTACCTGGGCTGCATCAAAAGAACCATGGCCAGCAGGTTGAGGGAGGTGATTCTGCCCCTCTACTCCACTCATGAGATCCCACCTGGAGTACTGTGTCCAGCTCCAGGGTCTCCAATAGAAGAAAGACATGGAGCTGTTGGAGCAAGTCCAGAGGAAGGCCACGAAGATGATCAGAGGGCTGGAGCCCCTCTTCTACAAGGACAGGCTGAGGGAGTTGGGCTTGTTCAGCCTGGAGAAGAAAAGGCTCCAGGGAGACCTTATAGCCTTTCAGTACCTGAAGGGGTCCTACAAGAAAGCTGGAGAGGGGCTGTTTACAAGGGCATGTAGTAATAGGACAAGGGGTAAGCTGAAGGAGGGTAGGTCTGGATTAGATATAAGGAAGAAATTCTTCCCTGTGAGGGTGGTGAGGCACTGGAACAGGTTGCCGAGAGAAGCTGTGGATGCCCCATCCCTGGAAGTGTTCAAGGTCAGGTTGGATGGGGCTTTGGGCAACCTGGTCTAGTGGAGGGTGTCCCTGCCCATGGCAGGGGCTTGGAACTAGATGATCTTTAAGGTCACTTCCAACCCAGACCATTCTATGTAGCCTTTCTTAAATTCATGTAAGATCTCTGAAAACTCTTCACCTGAAAAGACAAACTTGTTTGCTAAGTCAGCAGTCATACCCTATACCTTCCACCAGTTTTAGCAGAGCTGGCCCTCTCATTCTCCAAAACCATCTGCAAAGGGCATGATGCAGAAGGAACAAGACATCTCCCAAGTGAGTCAACTTAGGTGTGCGTAGTAGCCTACTTACTGCATCTCCAGAAGCAATGATGCAGCTTCAAGGAAGTCTTATTATGAAAGGTGTGGGAAGAGATAAAGATGAACCTGGTGAGTCACAGGAACATGCTGGGGACAGAGCCTACCATTGGGATTTGGGGACACTCCTACCTCTAGACCTGATAATAGGCAAGAAAGAAGGAAGTGATTAATAATTGAAATAATTATGGAATAAATTAATATAATTGGTCTCTCTGTCTTTTTAAGTGTTGTCCAAAACTGGAATCTTGGGATTCCAGGCCCACTGGTTTTGTGTCATCCTATAATGTAGAAATGGCCCCCACCATTAGGTTTCCTTAGGCGAGAGTGACGCTGTCCGCTTGGGCAGAGGTGCAGCTCCTCAGCTGGGAGGAAGCATCAAACTGGGAAATGGGAGTACCAAAAAAAAAAAAGGCAAACCCATCTATTTCCACAGTCTAGATATCTTGCACATCTTCCTGGTGGCTGGGTCTGTTTTGGTGGGGCAGAGGTAGCAGTTTGTAACCCACCGAGTGCCTGCGTGGGGCAGAGCAAAGGGGTTCAGGAAGGCGTGACGGGGCGGGGATGGCAAGCCTGCTGCGCTCGGCGTGGGAGGGGAGGTGCAGTGGCTGCCGGAGGTTTTGAGGATCCACAAGG
Organism: Psophia crepitans; assembly: GCA_013399095.1. Taxonomy (NCBI): domain Eukaryota; kingdom Metazoa; phylum Chordata; class Aves; order Gruiformes; family Psophiidae; genus Psophia; species Psophia crepitans. The sequence goes on from VWZZ01007123.1 coordinate 49,269, forward strand.
AGAAAGCTGTGGCAGAAGTGGGAAGATGGGTGAAGATAACACAACTGTGCCTCCTGCACACTTTTCCCAGCAACACCCTGCCTCCCTCACCCTGCAAACCCACATCTGGGGTTACTGCTGTTCTTACCAGGTTCCTCTGTTTTTTCCAGCACTACAGGCCACTGTCATAGTTGGTCTAAACTGAGGGTTTTATCTGTTTAGTTTCTGTGGTTTAGCCAAGCAACTAGCCATGATGCTTGTGTCCATGTCTCAGCATTTCCAGGTGCTCGCCTGCACAGATACGGTCAGATGTGCTCAGGCCAACGTAACTTCACCTTACAGACATAAAAGGGATTTTCCATGCGGGCTTTTATTATCTAAATCTGTGTCACATCAGGGGTGCTGGTTGGTGGCGACTCAGGCGCAGGCAGTAGAAAGGAGGGCCCTTCCCCCCACCCGCTGCCAGCTCAGGCTGTGCCTGTCGCCCAGGGACTGCCAGCACCGACCAGCCTGCTCTTCACGGGGTGGGTGGGTAGCAAAACCATCAAAGTACAGGCAAAGTACACTGAGTGGGGTCCCAGAGAATTGCAGGAGTCTCTGCCGCGTACCAAGTATCAGGAAGAAGGTAAACAGATGTTAGAGAAAGCAATAAGCAAACAACAACAACAACAAAACCCCCCACACTGCCCAAAACGTGAGGAGGCAGAAGAAAGAAAAGGTAAGGGAAAAATAGATAGTACATCCCCTGTTTGCATAAACCAGTCTAGAGGTATCGCTGCCACAAATTAACACAGTGTAAGCCTATATAGTGACTGCAGCAGGCTAAATAAGTTTAACGAGCAGCTTCCGAACTTGGCACACGCAGTGCACGTTGCATTGGCAAAGGCAATAAATGTCCTGTGCAAGTGCTCCATCACCAACAAGCACATTGTGTTACTAAGACAGCCATGAGTGTTGCAATGACATTTCCCCCCCCCCCCGCATTTTTTTCCTTTAAAAACTTGGTAGTGAGTTTGTGAGGTTCCCTATGACAGACCAAGTCCTAGTGGCAAGGTCTGCCATCTGCGTTGTTAAAGTCACATGTAAGCACCGCGGGAAGTTGACAAGGTGCTAGAGACCGCATAATAAACAGAACTTTTGTACTGTTAATACTTCCAGTGATTCATCAAATATTGATAGCCGTCCTGAATGCATGGTGGCCAAGAGGGAGGCCATTTCACCCACAAGGAATGTGCTAATGAAAGGACACAGTAGGATTTTATACCCGGAGAAATTCCCAGGAGAGGCAAGAGCTCTGCTTTTCACATTTGCATTGAATGGCAATAATAAAAACAGGTGGGAGAGCAGGAAGAAAGTCCCATCTTGAACAAAAGCAGAGGGGGAGAGGGCTGGGTTGGACATGTTTGCTCCGACTAGGCTGGCAGCCGGTGGTGAGGGCTTGGAGTGGGCTCCCAGAGCTCAGCTGCGGGCTGGGAGGTCCCTCTCAGAGAGATGGCATTCAGCATTAGGCTGCTATTCAGCCTATTAGTTGAGTCATTCTTTAATTTACATGACCGAGGTAGGCCCAGAAGCCCTAAATGACAACTAGGTAATAACCAGGCATCAGGCACGCCCTAAACTGCATTTTAATTTCCTCTTTTGTGACTCGGCATCAAGAATGCAACCGCCTGCTTTGCTGGAATAACGAACACGCTCTTGCATTTAAGCCTGTCAGGTGTCCACAGTGAATTCGGGCGAGAGCAACAAACGTGAGATGCCCATCTCCTGGGAGCACGGCCCTGAGCAGGCACCTCCTCAGGGCTACCAGCAGCCCGAGGGAGACCTGAGAATCTCAGGGCTGGCACTCTGCGTCTCATTCAGCTCCTGGCTTGCTTAATTTGATGCAGATGAGTAGTCTTTCTGAAGTCACCCGGCCACTCACCGGAGTTTACAAGCTGAGCAGCGCAGGCAGGCAGCAGGCTGCTAGGCTCGGCTCCCGCCAGTGCTTGCTGAACATGGGTTTCAGAATCAGTTCGACTTGTGCAAACCCATTGACGTGTCCCAAAGGACAGAAACTGAAAAATGTGGTGAGGGTTTTTCAGACAATGCCTTGAGTTTTAATCTAGTATCTTCATAATGCATGTTTAATGATGAAAAATAAGGAGCAGAGTGATTCTGTTGTGCCTAAACGGGGTTACGCATGCATGACAATTAGAAAATTAGTGTGTACTTGCTTGTAAATTCAGTCAATAGAAAAAAGCCAGCTTGGATATATGAAATCAAGAATGATATTTATACACTCGTATGTCAAAGCATAAATTTTCTTGGTTTTTCCTAATGTAGTGTAACCCGTCATGGCCAAATCACATTCACTGAAGCCACTACAAGTCGACACAGCCCAAGTTATAGTCCCATGTTTCCAGCCAGCAAATGATCTTTTCTTGCCAAAATCGTGCATATAATATTTTACTTGTCACTGGAGCAGTTTAAGACAAAGTAAGG
>VWZZ01007123.1:55224-105585 GCA_013399095.1 Psophia crepitans
GCGGCCTCGCCTCACGGAGCTGTTGGCATCGCAGAAGCCGCTGCCCCGACCTGGCGCCGCCGCCAGCCGCTTTGGCGGAGGAGCGAAGGGGCGCGGCCTCCGGGCACGGGAAAGTTGTGTCCCCGCCGGTCACGTACCGCCGACCCGGTGTCCGGGCGGGCAGCGCCGCCCGCCTGCACCCTGCGCCTGCGGGGATCTCCTCTCCAGCGCCTGCCCGGGGCTCGCTTCTCGTGTTCGGGAAAGCTGCCCTGCGTTCCCCCCCACCTGCGGTTTTCTTCTTGGTGGGAGAAGCAGGGCTTGGTGTTTATCGGAGGCTGGTCAGGGCCGTCGCGCCCGCGGGTCTGTGACAAGTGGCATTGCCGTCTGTGCGTGTGCGCAGGCGGCGTGCAGCGGGCCGGTGCGCTCGGAGCGTGGGCCCCTGGCTGCGCCGCTGCTGTCGGAGCAATTCCTGCGTGCGCAGCGGGTCTGACATGTTCAGATTGGCAGTGCTGGTGTCCAACGCGCTAGTAGTGCTTTCAGCGTTGAAAAATAGGTGTTTGTGAGCAATGCCCGTCTTATTTTCTCTGCTTCCTTACCTTGGAAGCCTCAAAACGGCAAACACTAAGTGAAGGGCCAAACGTACACGAAGGTAACGTACACGAAGAAGCATCATGGTATGGCTCTGTCGTCCTGTCTGGTGGTGTGAGGAACTCTTAACTGTATGCTGAAGGCATGGCGCAGTGCTGTCATGTGAGGGCAAATTGAGGAAGCCAAGCACATGTCAATTTCCTAGCTGTTTCCAAATGCGCAGGCACCTCCACTGAGCTTTGGTGCCTGCGTGGGGCGTAGCAGGCTTACACCGGTGTCAGTAGTGGAGCAGCTAGTGTACTTGGAACTTGTGGCCCTCACCACAGGCTGGGTGGCGTGGTTCGGAGCTTCCCCGCTGCTGAGGCCCCTTTGCACCCCCAAATTTTAATGCTACCAAGTCTTGCTGTTCAATGACGCTGGTTGTGGGGTGGACAAGATTTTCACAGGGTGTTAGGAGTGTGTGTGTGTATAAATTGCTTTTTTCTTCCCTGGTCAGTTCTTTTTTCTCCCTGTGCTGTACCTCCAGATGATCTTTGTGAGGACAAAAGCCTTCTGAGATGGGCTGAGGAAGCTGTGCTGTGAAGAAGTGCAGGCAGCCTTGTCCCCTCTCAAACCATTTGCTTTCACAGGGACTCACCAGCCCCACGTGTGCACTGCCGCAGGCGCTTTGTTGGAAGGGAGACAAGTGCCGTTTGGGAGGGGAGCGGGGCATACCGCTGCCTGCCGCCAGCCCTTTGTTCCCTCTCATGGGGCTTGGGTGGTGGGTACGATGCAGTGACAGCTCGTATTGCTGATGCTCTGCTGGGGTGTCCTTGCTGACCCTCTTCTGTGAGAAGCCCTGGGTGCGCACCCCATTGGCACTCCAGTGATGGATGGAGCGGGACCTGTGGCCGAGAGCATCCCAGGGCCTCTTCCTCCTCCCAGGATCTAGGCACAGCCGCAGCACTATATGCTGCTCTGTGTTCGGGTTAAAATGCAAAACCTACCTTTGCCATTTCACTTCTCGTCAGTGGTTCAGTGGCAGGCAGCTTGCTTTCAGGTCTCAAAACAGCAGCGAGCAGGTGGACAGGAAGCTCCTTGTAAACTAATCAAGCGGCCTCTTCTATGGGATAAAGGGGGAAGGATGGAGCAGGGTGGAAGAGTGTGTGGTTTTTCTTCCTGAACGCTTGGCAGGTGCTCCAGAAGGGCACTGCTTGGCTTGTAACATCAGGGGTTCGCAGGAAACTCTAGCAGTGCAGAGTGTAACTTTGAACTTTTTCTTACGTGTGCACAAGAGTGAGAGAAGGAGAGCACACCATCTCCAGAGGGGACCTCTCTGTGCATTCAGGTAGTGGCCTTACATGAATCTTGTGTAAATCTACATAGAGCTGTACAAGTTGGGAGTGCAGAAAATACGTAATGGCATCTGTAGCATTGGTCACCTTCTCCCATGTAAAATTTATTGTGAAATTCAGCACGCAGAATTTATTAGAAACCTTTATTATTAACCTCAGAGATGCTGGGAGTAGCAGGGGCAGGGAGTGTATGCTCACTAGGGATGAAGAGCAGCAACACAAGAAGATGCAGAGGTCAGTCGCCATGTAGAGGGTGAGTCTCACTGGTGACAGCAGAAATGCCGAGCAGAAAAGGGTGGAAGGCACCGTTCTGTGGTAGGGTGGTCAATCCCCAAGAGGGACCTCCTGGTCCTTCTTCAGCGATCCGTTTTCTTCACAGGAAACATGGACAAAGACTACTGGCAAAGACATCTTCAGTGTGAACGTATTTTGGGTAGAATGAGAGCGACGTTTAGGGATCTGCTGTCCAGGTTAGAGAAATGCAGGGTTTGTTTTTTTTTTCTGATAAAGAATTGGGACAGGAGAGTTGTAGCTGTTGAGCTGTTGCGCTTGACTTTTTCCCCTGTGAGAGAAGATTGGGGTGGAAGGGAGAGAACAGGCTCTTCTGTGTGGAAAAAACCCCAAAACTTCTTAAATGTGTGTGTGTGGGAAGAAAGCACATTCTGAACAATAAGATATATATTGGGATTTGGCACAGTTTTCACAACTTTTGGAAGTGCACAGGGGTGCTGTGTGAGGTTTTGTATTTGGCACTTGCTATATCTGTGCCTGTATGAATGGCTGCATACATCGTTTTGGTTTTGTCCACTGTGAAACTGAGCATGAGGCGTGCGAGCTTGCAGCACTTTTATATAAAAGCAGCACTGTGTGACTTACACACATAAATATATTTAATGAAGATGTAGGAGGAAGCGTCCTCGGCTTTTTTTCCCTATTGGTTTACAGTATGTGAAAATACAACTCTCCAGTCTCACTGGGAGTTTGTCTTGTAAACAAGTTGAAATATGTACTATTTTAGTACACCAAGTTTTCTGTAAAATTGGTTATTTGTCATTATATATAGCTTACAGTGTTGCCTGGATGCTTATAAATATAATTAGAATGCAGTAGTCAAAGGCATTTGCACAAGTAGCAGGGATTAATACCTACTTGAAGAAAGACCTTGTGCTTTAGATAACCCTTCTCACTCTCTGTTCAATTTGTTTATGATGAGATACCTTGGCCACGGCCCTGCGGCAGGGGAGCGAGTGGCAGAGGTTGAAGTAAAATCATCTGGTTCCCGGGCTCCAGACCAACTGCTGACCCTTGGTAGAGGCATTTCTTCCACTTCTCATCCTAGAGTCACCTCTATAGAGTTTTCCTGCTCCATCACATAAAAAAAAGAGTTCATGGGGTAAATATGTACCACTGTTTTTGTGAGGAATTTTTTTTTTTCCCCCTCGACTTCTGTAAGGCAGATCGAGATGAGGCAGACCTGGGCGTATTACTGCTGGACTCTGTATAGGGCAAGTGCAGCTCCTTGAAGCTCAGGTGGAAAGGTTGGTTTCTGCAGAGGTGTATAGGAGATGTACAAGATTATATATATATATAAAGTTTTCTTACGGTCATTTCCGTAGTGGGGTGAATCTGTTTTACAATGTCTTACAGGCCCAATTAAAACATCTTCCTTTAAATTAAATAGGAAATCTACCATTAACTTTACAAGGTGGGAATTAGGCCCCTGTTACTAATAAAAGCTTTATATGGTAGCCTACATCTATTCTGTAAGTGCAACTGGAAAATACAGGGAATAAAATACTTGGATTGATTAAAAAATGAAGAACGTGTCCTGAGAGCTGAACATTGAACTGATTATTTTGTATTGTTAAAGACAGATGGGTCAGCTAATTTCCTGATATGTACGAGTAGCTCTCCAAGCAATGTCTAACTGGTTGCAGGGTACTGGACATCTGAGTAGGAAAAATACGCATTTTTAATTCATCATCAATGTATTTGTTAAGGTTTGTTTGATGTTCTTTGTTAAAAGCATCAGTTTGAGGTTATTGCTTGCAGGAAAAAACTTAGAGGCTGTTTTACCTGGCTTTGGGTTGGGAGGAAGAATATTTTCACTAGAGTAGTTATACTTTCTGGAAACAGAAAAACCTGTAATGTTTTGATGTAGTGACATCTTTTGTGTCCGGTTTGCATCTCAGTTACTAGATAGGGCAACCTGCACGATTTTGAGCTGGAAATAGAGCCCAGCACAACAGCTGTTTTGAAACTCGGTTTTAAAACTATTGGGGTCTTTTACTTTGTAATTAAGTTAGCTTGAAGTTTGCAGTTCCGATGCTCATTTCACTATCCGAAAAGGGGAGGAACATTTTAGTCCATAAGTTACTGTAACATTCTTCGCTTATTCTTTAGGCACCTGAAACCCATTTAAAAGGCGCTGAGATGTGCAGTGTTGTAACTTTCAGCTGCTTCCTTTTAAAATAAATTGCTGACAACATGTGTTAAAATGTGCTGTATTTTTTCCACTGTCCGTTTTTGACCTGCTATCAGTATATTCAGTATTCTGAAGGAAACGGTAACTTGAGTTTGTCCAGAGTTGAGGTTTTCACTACCCAGAGCTACCGGACAGTTTGATTTCCCACACTGTATCACTCCACCTAACATGAAAGGGGTCAAAAAAATGATTGAAATTATATTGTACAGTGCAAAATGTACTTAATTTCTGTGCTGTTTGTTTTGGTGGTGTTGCGGTTCTGGTTTATTGGGCTTTTTTTTGGTTGGTGGTTTTTTTGGGGGATGGGGGGCAGACACAGACAACAGTGTGTAACTGTTGTGTTTTATTATACTGCACTCATCCAAAAAAATTAAAAACCGCCCATGAGGATGCAGTATTTGTGGTCCCTGGGCCTGAAAAGATGTCAGTCATTACTTTGCAGGCTTCAGTGAGGCAGAAGTCCCCAACTTTCTCCAGTGGCTTTATCAAAGCTCTGCAGATGTCCCAGAAAACAAGGCTCCAAGGACTGTATGTACTAGTTGAAATGCTGCTTTTCCTTCCTCCCTCCCCTCAAAAATGTTTTGATCTTAAATTAAGTTTTTGCGGAGGTGAAGTCATACTTCATTTTCTAATGAAAAGCAGATGAGTGACATTAAAACAAAAAAGGAAGAAAGAAAAGGAAAAGCTGAAGATAGCCAAAGAAAGGATTGAATGAACAAAACGCTGTGGAAGACTTAACTCAGCAATTTAAGCCACTGAGGAATGCACATTGCATATTCACTGAAAAATACTCGCACTGTCAACATCTACAATGAAAGCTTAGTTTTAAAGAGGACCTTTTTGGGTTGTGTTTCTCCTTGGTTAACAGAACATTTATGCTGATCCTGGTGTTTTATAGAGAGATTAACCAAAAAGACCTCACCCTAGTAGTTGTTTGAGGAAGGTCTCTGGAATAATTTGAACAATACAAATTAACATCTGCTTCAGAAAGATCTTGCGAGGAAATACTACCGAGGGCAGAAAAAAAATCTGTTGTTGAACACTCTGTTTTTATTCTTCTGTGGGTGGGTTGATACTTATTTTTGGCAGTTTAACTGAGCTGTTATCATGATTCGTACATCTGTTTGTTTGCATCTTTGCTGTTAATTATTGTGTGACACTAAAGTTTGCGGAGTTACTCACTGTTTATAGTTTTTAAGCTTGATAGTAAACATTGTGTGGGGAGCTTCTGTGAAATACTGCTTCTACTTGGAGGAAAATTTCTCAAAAAGCTTGTGACTAGTTTGAGGGTTTTTTTGGACGTGTTTCGTTGTGGTACGATTTAAAGCAATTAATAAAAAAGCATGATATTATGTCAGTAATTTACAATGTTGAACATTTGTCCAGACAACTGCATGGGAAGGATTGAATCTTACTTACCTAAAATAATATTAAATCTATTTTTGTTTGAGAACTTCTTCACAATTGTCTCTTGAATTCTCTTTGGCAGTAATCTCATTTTCTGACAGGCTTGGATGTGGTGGTTTTGGTTTTTTTTTCTGTGACAGTTTCTCTATCCTTGTCTTAACTGCAAAAAACTTTCGTGCGATGTTGCCTCTCCCACAGAGCAAATGTGGATAGCTTATTTGGCATTGGTTTTGTCTAGCTCAAGGTGCTAATTGAAAATGTGGTTTCACATTCTCTCTTACCAAAGTCTTGACACCAGGGCAGTCCTCGGCTCGCATGTGTCGCTCAATCACTGATCTCTCTTTATAGTCATTAAACTTTAAGAGGTCCTGTGGGTGTGGGTAACAAACAAAAGTAAAACTGGCTCAATGCCTGTGAAACTATAAGAGACAGTTTCTGCTGGAAAATAGCATCAGGCTTTCTTCACTTCTCTGCCAATCATATTACTCACAGAAAACATGATAGAAAAATAACATAAAAGTCATCATGAAACCATCCAGATTGCATTTTATGAGACTTTTTTTTTTTAAGTAATTTTAATCTTCCCCACATTCCATAATGAAACCTCCCTGATGCCGCATTATAACTCCATGGGGTGGCAGGCAGTCTGCACCCACGCAGTGCGTTTGGAGACCCAGGGGGTTCAGGCAACTCAGCTTGTCCCCCTGCCAAGGGAAGTACATAGAACTGGTTTTGCTGGGCACTTGCAGATCGATTTCTGAGTCATCCTGGTGGCTCCAGCTGCTGAAAATGCCACTGACCCCCTTTTGTACCTTCCAGACCGCCCTGTGCGCTGGCAGAGGCCATGGCACCTGGGGCCAGGAGCCCAGCGAGATAAAAACTAAAGCATTGGAAATGGCAAAAACATCACGTGGTGCTCAGCAAACTGCAGGCAGCAGTTTTCCTGGTGCTCAGGTTGCTGAATATTGAAATTAGTTTGGAAGAACAATTTACCATCCATTTACAAAGCTGTCAGTCTTTGGAGCTGTCAAGCTGTGATCCTTTCTGCTTCTCCCGGGTGCTTCTTCCTTAGGTAAGATGGGATTTGGAAACATAAAAGGAAAATGAAATAGGTTCCTGAAATAGATTACATCAAATGTATTCAGAATTGGTTTTGAAAAATGGCACGTTAGTGCTGGATATATTAACATGACAATTTTTCCTGCGAAGGTTGTTTCAGGCATAAATGTTATGCAGCAGTTGGCATACTTTCCTCACTGAGGTCTTGGCACTGCAAATTCATGAGTATCTTGTTACAGCCCAGTGCACAGATATCTGTGAACAGTAGAAAAGCACGCTTTTCTTCTCATAAAGATTTTTCACCTAGGGATATGAATGCTGTTAGAAGAACAAATAACTAAGATCTTTTGGATATGCAGAAGAAAATCCCCTCCTATAAAGCAGCTCTCTGGATAACTAGAATTGAGGCTTTGAACTTCTGAATGATTGGAAACACGATTACCCGAGCCATAACCTCTCTCTTCATGGTTACCCCTTTTAGCTGCAATCACTCAGCGTAAATAAACTTCATAGGGTAAGCAGCAGGTCTCATGGGTAGTGTCACTATCTTTGGCATCCGTTGCTTTTGTGGCCAAGCCTTGCTTTAGGGTGCGTTCTCCCATAGTGCAGTTATTGTTTGCTGATTACAGTATTTAGTTAGCCCTGCTTGGATTGTCATCGGCTCGGTTTTAGTTGCATGATTCCTTGTTGCTAGTATAGCTGATAAGGCAGTGATAAACATGTTGTTGCCTGTTAGATTCCAGCTCTGGGGTCCCCAGTACAGGAAAGACATGGAGCTGTTGGAGAGAGTCCAGAGAAGGCCACAAAGTTGATCAGAGGGATGGAGCACCTCTTCTATGAGGACAGACTGAGGGAGCTGGGGTTGTTCAGCCTGGAGAAGAGAAGGCTCTGGGGAGACCTAATCACGGCCTTCCAATACCTAAAGGGGCCTACAGGAAAGCTGGAGAGGGGCTGTTTATCAGGGGGATGTAGTGATAGGACAAGGGATAATAGTCTTAAGCTGAAGGAGGGTAGATATACATTAGAGTTTAGGAAGAAATTCTTCCCTGTGAGTGTGGTGAGGCACTGGAACAGGTTGCCCAGAGAAGCTGTGGAGGCCCCATCCCTGGAAGTGTTCCAGGCCAGGTTGGATGGGGCTTTGGGCAACCTGGTCTAGTGGAGGGTTTCCCTGCCCATGGCAGGGGGGTTGAAACTAGATGATCTTTGAGGTCCCTTCCAACTCAAACCATTCTATGATTCTATAACCTGTTTCTCTTTGAATGATTAAAATTGTCTTGGTGGCAGGATCTGTACATATTGATATACCAGTAAACGTTTGAATACTTTCGTATGGAAGCTAGAGCGAGAGCTTTCTGTAAAGGAATTAACTGAGTTTGTGCATGTATTTTCCTGAGCACAGTTTGCTTACAAGAACCATGTTACTCTCTCTAGGGTGCTATTCTATTTCTCATTATTTCTAGAAAGTGAAGTCTAGTTGTGTGGTCAATAAAAAACAAAAACAAAGCAACAAGAACAAAACACCCTGACCCCCCCCNNNNAACCAAAACCCCCCTATCCCCCCCCCCCAACATCAAACCAAAATAACCAACTTGAAATTAAAAATGTTACTTCTTATCGAAATAATACGGTTTCAACAAGTTCCTGGGTTTTTTATGCTGTTGACTGATACCCTTTTGCTTCGATTTCAGGCTGAGGAATCCTGTAAATGCAATGGCTGGAAGAACCCGAACCCGCCCCCCACGCCCCCCCGGGCAGAGCTGCAGCAGGCGGTTGTCAGCCTTGCAGAACCCTGCCGCAGCTGCAGCCACGCGCTGGGTAAGCTTTTGCCTTTCTCCCCCAGTCCCCTGGCTTATACCCAGAAGGCTCCGCTCTTACGAGATGAAAAGTCAAGATGTCATGCCAAGACCTAGAACTGGGCGTTACAATTGGACATAAATGTCAATAAGTTAGATTAAAATGTGTCAGAAATATCCTAAAATGAGTTTTGAAGAAATTGAACTAAGGTACAACCTTCTAACAACTCCAGACATCTTAAGTTTTACAATGCAAAAGCACTGTTAAGCTACCCGTAACAATTTTAATACTTTGTGTAACATATGCATTAAACTCACAGTGTTTTATCTGCCAGCTGCCTTACAACATGGATGACTCTCTACTGTAGGCTGTGTTACGTTTTCTTACTTTAGAATAAACTGTAAAATATTCTTGGACATTGCTAAAGCAGGTACTCTCACCTACAAAAAGAGCTGTGCCTTTTCTGTGTTGCAGAAAAGAGTACTGGGGTTGTACATCTTTACCATTGTCTAAGTTATTGTGCAGACAGCTTGCATATCTTGGAAGCGACTGCTCAAAATCCACTGTTAAATACTGTTGTGTGTGTGTTTTTGGTGGGTTGTTTTTTCAGACTAATAATAAATAATGATTTGTTACACACACAGACTGAAAAAGAGTAGTGAATCACTGTATTAGTTTTTTAAGAATTTGTGCTTATCCAAAATAAAACCTGGTGACATTTTCTGTATACATTAGCCAATATTAACTAAAAATTGAGCTAAATTAAAATTCGGATCTAATTGAAAAGAAGCAGTTGCTATTTAATTTTTGTGGATGTCCAAAACTTAGGACAGTGAAATAAGAAAAAGGAAATCGAAAACCTTCACAATAGATCATTTGTGTTTCTACTTTTGAAGACAATATTGTACTATATGTGGAATAGCTTTTTGTTTTGTTTTGTAATTGGGATTTCTTTCTATTTCTGCGCTTTTTTTATGCTTTCATTACATTTGATCTATTTCTGGGCTTTTCACCAAATTCCTTTGCTGATATCCCAGATCTCTGGTGTTGCTTGCAGAAGATTAACACAAATGCATAGTATCCCAGAAAGCTCAGTCGCTGTAGCCAAGTTAGTTAGCCAACCTTTCATCGCACAGCTTCTCTGTGCTGCTTTTGGTTTTGCAGTTGTGGTGGCTTGTGTTACCCAGCCCTTTCATTCCTGGCCTGTGAAGAAAGAGATTTTTCTTTTTCTTTTTTCTTTTTTCTTTTTTTTTTTTCTTCTTTAAATCTTATGAGATGTTGTGTCTGTCGGTTCCCTGTTCTTCAACAGAATTTGTGGATGGCTATGTATTTTGTAGAAAAGCTCAGTTCTAAAGGCTGAGACTGTTTTTCGTCTGTTAAAAGATGTTGTATTGCTTATTAGCTAGGGAAGCAGGGAAACCCAGTACCCTACACCCAGTACCAGTGAAACTGTACCTTGTGGGAACAAACTGTATCTTTATCTATGGCTGCTATTAGAAAGTTTTTAGGAAAAGTAAAAGTTTCTTATTCTGACACAGCTAATGAGGATGATGCTTCATTTGAAATAACTGAAATGAGTTGCTGTCTGCTTCCTCTTACTACTGGCAAAAGTATGTCTTTTCTTGGTGTTTTCCAAGATAATTTTCGTATTCATCTCCTCTAAATTAGTGTGTTCCTGCTGAATGCCTTTACACCAGACTGACCGCAAGGTGTGCAGGCTTATCATCTGCGCTGCATTTTCTCTTCCTCACAGAGCTGTTGAAATAGCAGTGTAGAAGTTCCTGTACTGGTTAAAGCCATACCCGATGTAAAATGTAGGGTATTTGGGTTTTTTGCATTTTTTAATTATTATTTTCTTCCAAAGGTAATCCTAGACGTTAGTCTTGCTTGAGACATCTTTTTTTTTTTGATTTTTTTTTTTTTAATCTTCAAGTCAGTGCCATTTTTAGTGCATAAATTTGTTTGGCGGTACGTATGAGCTTATTTCTGTCTACTTACCTACAATTTGTATTATTTTTTGTATTCTTCTGTCTATTTACCTACATCTTGTATTCTTCTATTTGTGGCTCAACCCCACAGCTTGGCTCTATACTGGATTTTTAATGAATATTTCTTTTATTTGCGTGATGAATTGGGTCACTACCATGACACTGTGAAGCGAAGGCTGAACTGTGTGCTGAGAGAATTCAGTCTCCAGCAGCCCCAAGACCAGGTGCTTGGCAGACAGAGGCTCTTTTCTCTTTTATATTTAGTTGGTTTCTCCTCTGTTACAGGATGCATTCTCCTGTTAGTAAACATTTTCAGTCTTGAGTCACTTTTGAAACTGGTTAATTAATGTGTTAGTACACTACATACGCAGTCTCTTTTTCCTAAATACTGTCTTTCGTTCTTGGTTTGCCTGTCCTATATCCATTGCTAGTGGTTTTTATGTTCACACTGATGTTGAGGTAGACTGTGAACGTGTTCGTCACTAGTCTGTTTTCTAGCTACTCCTAATTCATTCACTCAAGTGCTTGCTAACTGAAGTTGCACAACGGAAATAATGAACCTGCTATTTTTCAGGTCTTCATATCACTGCATTGGCTTTACTCTTGTGGCTTACTTTCTTCTTCTGTGTGCTGTAGCAACTTAACATTTGTGATTTATTGATTTATTATTTTTTGCAAGCATAACAGCAGCTAAGGAAGGATGTACCAGTTGGGCAATACAAATGTATGGGACAGTCTAATTCTTGTCAAGAATAGCATAGCATTTGACGTCAGTGTACTAAAGCATTGATTTTTAATAAAAGGTTTGCTAACGAGTTCCCACAAGAATTTGGGAATGGGCTGTGAACATCTGAAGGAGGATAAGTTTGATGGACTGAGGTACAAACATAGGTGACTCCAGTAAATGGTAACCCATAGTGAATACATGCTGTTAATACATCTGTGTTATTTTTAGATTCACTGTATGGGTAGTAATTCTCTAGTTTAATAAAATGTTTAAGTGGAAACCACTAAGTAGTCAAGGTAACTTTCAGTACTGTTTTGAAAACTGCATGGAAATGGCTTCTTATGCCGATGTTTTATTCATTTGTTAGTTGAGTGCAAGGTTTCTTTAGTATATTATCAAATCCTAATGCAATGCTCATCTAGGAGGGAATTTATTACTTTTACAAGATCAGAACAGACAGCTGGGAATATTAAACCTTCATATCTGACTCAGGAACAGAAATGAAATCTTTTTATTCTGCCCAGAATGCTGTCTTTAAAGAAAGCCAATGATGGCTTTCTCCATTCAGTTCTGAGCATACACTCAGAACTTAAGACATTATACTATGTATGTTCATTTAGGTGGAAATGATTGCTGGCATCTTATAATGTTCTGAGCCGTGATGTCCTTTTTACCTGAAGCTGTGTATTTATTGAATTTATCGTTTCGGCAGGTGTCACACCAAACTTTCCAAAACAAACCGTCTTTGTTGGGTGGCAAATAAATGTCATTATTTTCAAGTCAGGTGTTATTTCTCTCCTTAAGGAATCAGATTTATGCTGAAAATTTCTTACCAGCCCAAATTGCATTGGCATATCTAAGATCATGTAATAATTATATAAAAGTAAGTATTGATAGAAGTCATTAAAATAGATAAAAACTACTATGTCCATCCTTTTAGATATTTTTTCTTTTCTTGTAGAGGATATTTGACTCTTCTTTCAGAGGAAAGGATATGCATACCATGTACATTGGCCTGGAGTCAATGAAGATGGTTGCTTTTTGTAATGCAAATATCTTCTTTCTGGGAATTGACTTCTTGTTTTAAATTGCCTTCTCTCTTCCTGGGGCCAGTTGTTCAAACCAGCTTGAGATGAATGTTCCACTTCACATGTACAAACCTCAAACATTTAAAATAGACAAATGAGGTACCGTATTGAGCTTTGGAGATGATAGAAGGGAGTTAGTCACTTGGAAATTATTATATGTTGAAAGATGTTTTTTGGTAAACTTCTGAACAAACGAGCATGTACAATCTCCAAAAGCTTTGTTAATGTAGTGTGCACAAAGCATAGTTTCACCTTACATGCTATGAAAGTAAGAGACTCAGCCAATAATGTCTAGTTTAAAACAAAAAGCCTATTTGCGGAACAGATTTTTTTAAAACAGTCCTCACAGTATAACGTACTACTTGCAGCAACACCTGGATCCACCTAATTTATGGATTTATTTTCTTTAGTCAAGAAACCTTTTCTTAAAAGCATAAATCTTGGACAAAAATGTATGTATTTAGTTATATATTGCAACATATTAATACAGACAGGAGTTGTGTGGTCTGTTTTAAGTGTTCACAAACGCTGTGATTCCAACCAGCGGTGGAATGTGGTTGTTTTGCTGTGGGAATTACCACCACTGGACTACCTTTACAAACTGCTCTGATGTGACACACATTTCAGTTACCTCTGATAAGATGTTCTGTTTAAATAGGTTATTACAGGATCAGTGCCTTTGCCGTTAAGGCTTAGCTTGAGATATCCTGGGGAATGCTTGTGCTATTGGCACTTTTTACAGGTTTGGCTTTTTATTTCGTTTAGCTGCTCACGTTTCTCACCTGGAGAATGTGTCTGAAGAAGAAATGAATAGGCTGCTGGGGATTGTATTGGATGTGGAGTATCTGTTCACCTGTGTCCACAAAGAAGAAGATGCAGACACCAAGCAAGTTTATTTCTACCTGTTCAAAGTAAGCTGGACTTGTGTAGTATCTTCTCAGGTTTTTCACCTTCTCACACATAAGCCGATTGACTGGCCCTCATGCATGTATTGACTTCATCTGGTGAGAGGTTTTCTTCTCTCTGGTGTGATGCTGTAGTGTGAGCTAGATGTTGTGGTACTTGCAATGTACCATGTCTTATTCCAAAAGACATCCAGATGGTTCAGGAGCTGACCCTGAGCCCTGTCCATAAACTGTGTGCAACCGCCTGCAAGCCTTTACCCGCTTCCCTTGCACGTGGGGAAAAGTCACTTGACAGAGATGCTAACTTAGCTGCCCACACGTGCCCAGAGAGACCTCTTGTACGCGTTTCAAAGAAGATACGGAGCAATTCACAATAAAGTTAAGTAGCTATAAATTTAGATGGCTAAGCAAGCAGATATATAGCCGGATTTTCGACACTGCTTGCAGTGTCTTGTACACCTGTGACTTCCATTGACCCTATGTAGGCAAATGTACTGATTTTTTTAAAAATTGTGTCTTTTTAACAGCTGTTGAGGAAGTGCATTTTACAGATGGGAAAACCTGTAGTAGAAGGATCTTTGGAAAGTCCCCCATTTGAGAAACCTAGCATTGAACAGGTAAGCAACCAACAAGTGGGTTTGGTTGGTGTTTTGAGTTTTTTTTATTATTATTTGGTGGGGGTTTTTGAGTTTTGGTTTTTTTTTGTTTTGGGATTTGGTTTTGTTGTTGGTTTTTGGTGTGGGTGCTTTTTTTGTGTGTGTGTGGCATTTTGGTTTTGGGTTTTTTTTTTGGCAAATGCCTGCACTGGTTTTGAAAACATGCCGTTATAGGCAGTTTGCAAATGTTTCTGTATATTACTTAGGACAAAGTAAGAGACTGTAGCAGATGTCTGCTGCTGCTTCTCCTTTAGTGTTGGTACAACAGTTACATTATTTGACTTCACTCGTCATTCATCTTATGCTTTAATGAAACTGACTTTTTTGTGGTTTTAGACAATGAACTTAAAATACTACTTTTATGTGTGGCAGTTCTAATCTTACTTTGTTTCAAGTGATGAAAAATGCTGTTGAAGTTTAGAAATCCAATATTAAAATGACACTTGTCTTCTGTAAATCAATGAAAATGTCACATTCCAATTCAGTGAGATCATAGCCTTCTCTTTCAAAGGGTGCGCAACAGAAAACAAAGCTGAAACCAAAGAATAACTGAGGCTTTTGTTACCCTCAATGGATAAAGAACATATGAAAAATTCAGATTTTGGTTAAGCGAGCTCCTGAGAATGCACTTTTGGCACACAAGCAGGCCCATTAGCTCCAGTGAGGCTGTGCAGAGGCTCACATACCTCACTGAAAAAGGAGCTCAGTGTTTTCTCATCAGTGTATGAATGGATGCTCTATTGTTAAACAGGGTATTTTCAGTGTGAAGACTGTTAGGTGTAGTAATTATTTCCTTGCAACTCCCACTTCTTACAATTTAGGAAAATCAAAACACTTTATTGCTGAATTTTTGGGAAATCTTCACCTTAAGTTTGAGTATAAACAAAGACTAAGTGTATGAAATGCCCAAACACTCCTAGTCCTTAAAATATACTATTAAAAAGGTTTTGTACAATATAGTTTTTTGTTACATTCTTCATACTGTTCAATTTGCTTAAGAAAGTAAAGCGTAGAGGTGAAAGGGTAATAATTTTTTTAATTATTTTGAAATAATTTTCCTTTAAAGTGCACAAATATTTTCAACTCTGGTTTTAGTCATTCAGCAATTAAATCCCACAAAATTGTTTGCTAAGCATCACTATTATAACTGAGTTATAACATATATGTATTGCAGCACTTTTAGTCACACATTTTAATTATCTTCAGTAGTTTTGTTGAAAGCGGACAGTATATGAAGCGCAGTGAAGTGACATGCTTGTGAAATACTGGCACTTCTTGAAGAAATAATATGATGTGCAAACACAAACTTAACCAGAAGTCCACAAGCGCTAGTTTACTATTGAAAAGTAGCTGGAGAGGGTTTTTGGTGCTACTTGGTTACAGAGGAAATAAATCAGGCACCATGGTTATCAGCAAAACCGTGCATATACGAGCATATAGAATATAGCCCCCTGGATCTTTCTCTGTTCCCTGACAGATGTTTTTTATTTTGAAAAGCAAGGAAAAATAAAGAATTTTCCTCTCTCCTTTTGAGTCAGCTGCTGGAGGTGGGGAGAATAAGAACATCTGGATGTACCCGCTGCTGTGTACAGGGGAACCCGCCTGCAGCAGCTGCACAAGTAGCTGAGCAAGGAGTTCATGGTCTCCGGTATTTGTTTTCTTTCCCATGTAATGCAGGTTCAGGGTTAATAAACATAAAGTGAGGAAAGTTCGAGGACACTCCTGCAAAAGTTATGGCTAAACAATTAAATGTAGTTTTCTTCTGTTTTAAGGGTGTGAATAATTTTGTGCAGTACAAATTTAGCCACTTACCCTCAAAGGAAAGGCAAACGATAGTGGAACTGGCCAAAATGTTTCTGAACCGCATTAACTACTGGCACCTGGAGACGCCTTCTCAGCGAAGACTAAGATCACCCAATGATGATATTGCGGGTTATAAAGTGAATTATACCAGGTAATGCTGCTTTTGCTTGTTACAAGTCTTGCTTACAAATATGGCATGTGCACTCTTCAGGACTACGGCAGTGCCTGTACGCCGTAGGTGGTGCGCCTTGTGAATTTTTGCAGTCATGGAGTTTACATGAAAACCTAAGGATTTTAGTGAGACTATATCAGAGTTTCACATGCATCCTTGTGTACTGAGAGGTGGGCTTTATCAGCCAAGAACAGGGAGTAGAGGTCATGAGCATCGGTATCTAATAGGGCTTGTGCACATCCCATTTTTGCAAAGTTGCCCTCAGTCATCTTAAGATATGAGCCTCATGTAAGATCCTTATTTCATGTACTCAGGCAATTTGTTATTCAACTTACACAAAAAAAATAAAGACAAGACAGATAATAACATTAAGTGTTGTAAAGCATCACAGTTTGAAACCAAATCGTGGAAGAGTTGAAAAATTAAAATGATTTTGTAAGTGCTGGAATGCTAAATGGTGAATAGATATTAGAAGGTTCCTTAAAATGATAGTTCTTGTTATAATCTTTTAATACATTGTCAGAATTCAAAGGAATAACTTAGTCACTGCGGGGAGAAGACCTAGGATAGCAGGCTGGGTTGCTCTTAATTTTGCTTTTCTCAGAACGACAGTGTGACACCTATTTCACTTAGCACAGCGACAGCAGTGAAGGTTCACGCTGGTGCAGGCAACAGTTAATGTGCCATCTGTGAGCACTGGCAGCTGTTGGCAAAGGGCTCTGTCAGCGCACGGGTTCCCTGGAACGGCCAGGGACACTTCTCCTGGCTGAGGGTGAGCACTGCTGTCCACCCGCTTTCCTGATGACCTTTCCACTGACAAACCTCAGCTCCATGAAGGAGAACAGCAAACCCTGGTGTGAGTTGAGCCTGTGTCTGGTGATGCAGCAGACTGTGCTGTGTTTGTGTGTGAGTGGGATGCTCTCAGATGACCTGTCACCTCAAATAACTACCTGGCATACAGGACAGTTACTGATAATCCATGGGGCTCCTAAGACCATGTTTGGTGGGTCTTTGACCTCCGCTTGTTTGTGAGGCAGATGTCAGATAGCCAGGGTTGGTTGGAGTCAGCTTTTATTAGGGATCAATAGCTAGCCTTGGCTCTACTTGGTGACTTCTGTTGTTTATCATTTTGTCACTTGTGACTTCTCAAACCTTCCTGCCCGCAGTCCCTAAGGTTCTCTCCGACCCGAAATGCCACTACTTTCCCTCTGACCTAACCTGTCAGTGTGAGCTTCTCCATGGTGTTCAAGGCACTGCTTAGGGTGCTGAGGAACCTGCTGTGTGCCATGGGTGCACCTCGTAAATTCCTGCAGTCACCAACTTCATTTGAAAAAACTGATAATTTGAGTGAAACCGTATCAGGGTTTGACATGAATCCCAGTGCTTTGAGACGTGCGCTTTATCAGCCAAGAACAGGGAGTAGAGGTCAGTGAACAACTGTATCTCACAACTCTTTTGCAACTCCTGCGTTTGCAAAGATTAAGATACAAGAGTTTAGGAGAGCGTTTTGAGACAGGCTGTACTTTGGGCCTGGATGAGAAAACCCGTAGCAGGATCCAGCACAGTCTGTTCACATCCAAATCTCAACATTCTCTTTTCATTTTTTGGAGCTTTCCTAACGGTCGAGGTCTGATTCTGCTAAAGCTGCTGATAGCACTGACGGTTCACTTACATGCAGACACCGAAATCCTGTTTATAAAATTAACAGATACCGTGACCTACGTGGTCAGGGTACTCCTGATTGACCTCTTCAGTACCGTGATCCCTTTTCCAAGAAGAGTAACACGACATGCTGTGTTTTCATATGTACTTCTTAATGCAGAAATCATTACAAAGGGAGTTCCCGGTAAATGAAAGAATATTCAGTCAGGGTGTGATGGGAAAAAGCCAGCTAGTGGGAGAAAAAGGTGGGAGTCCATTCGAGTTGGGATGGAGCTAGTTAAAAGTGTCACGCTTTTTGCGTCTATGTGGGGAAATGTAGAAGTTTAAAGAGGGGAAAATGAGCCAGGCTAAGGGGCTTTGGAGTTGCAGGCAGGAGACGTGGGAGGCTGAATGAATGAGCTATGGAGAGAATCCCTGACATCAACACGAATTTTATGTGATCTGTGATTATTGTCTGCAACAAGAGCGCTTCGTGGAGACTAGACTGCAGAGAAAAATAATATATGGAGACTTAAAAGTACTTGGCTGTCATTTCTTTAAAAAAACTGGGCAATATAAATGCTGCTTAACTCTGTCCAGGCTTGATGTGGAACTGATTTACATGGTCATATAGCTCTCAGCTGTGTTATAAATGATGTGGGTAGTGGTTTTATTGCATTAGTTCATATGTTAGATGGTGATAATTATCTGGCTTTTTTCCCCTTCACAGGTGGCTTTGTTATTGCAATGTCCCTCAGTTCTGTGACAGTCTACCTCGATATGAAACCACCCAGGTTTTTGGTAGGACGTTGCTTCGCTCCGTTTTTACTGTAATGAGACGGCAACTTCTGGAGCAGGCCAGGCAAGAAAAAGACAAGCTTCCTCAAGAGAAACGGACACTAATCCTCACCCATTTTCCAAAGTAAGGGGTCGCAATGTGCCTGTGTTCAAGGTTAACCAGTAATATGCAACTTTGGCATGGAAGTGGAAAAAAATTATCTGCAACTTAAAATATTTTTTCCTTTTATTGAGTAACAGTTAGATACTGCAGCTTTATTTTCTGCCATAGGTTGAAAAGTGTATTTTATGTACACAACTACTTGTTTTTCTTTGTCCTAGGGCTTTATATAAAAGGGATTTTTCATCTTGCTGGGGGATTGTGCATATTGCCTATTAGCAGGTATTCTTGGTCACTTAATTAATTTTTCTGTAGTCCTTGGAAGCAACATAGGTCCAGATCTTCAAAAATATATGCTTGCTTCTGCTTTTGTGATGGAGCAGTAAAAAAGGGAGTTTTTATACAACTAAGAATTTCAGTTTAATTTGACATTGTCATAGGAAATGAAGTAGTCACCCCACCCCCAGAAGAGTTGTGTTCGCTTGACAAAGAGAGTAGTCAGTATAAAGCTGCATCAGGGAATCTTAAACTCATGAATTTCATATTGACTAGCTGTTCCAATATTGGAATATTGATGACAGTCTCTCACAATTAAACAACTATAAGTACATATTGGGGTATGTGGGAGAATGATGTCTCGAAACATGCTCAACTTTGACAGTCCTTAATTTCAAACATTTTACTGATTGTGAAGGGGAGTGGGGGTGGCGACAGGATCATTCATTGTGTGCTTCGTGTTAAAATAGTGTATCACTGCCAAAATATCCTTATTTTGCGAGAGTGGCTTGGCTCTCTAGCCCATATTTTAAAAGTCCATCTCTCCTAACAGCAAAGGAACCGAACCTACAGGAAAGCTGGTGGCACTGATGCTATGTGAACTACTGTCTGGGGCTACAGCTGAGTTAGCACTCAGGGGAATGAAAAATAACATGAGGTTTCCAAAGCTGGGTACATCCAAGATTTGTTGCTCCTAGTGTTATTAATAACAGTGCCTTTTACTTTGAAGAATGTAGACTGTCTCTGGGGTAGACTGTTATGGATTCAGGAATGTTTGTGTCCATCTGGGAATAGGAACATGATCTGGCCCTGAAATAGGCATAAAAAAGGATTTAAGACTGCACTGATAGAAGGAGCAGATCTGTGAAGGAAGGAGGTGTGCACACGCCCCTATGTTTCCACTGCCTTTTCCAGCCTAGATCAGTAATTTGAAAAGCGTTGTTATTCGCTGCAGTTCCTTTTAATATTCTACCAGGGAACAAAAAAGATAGACGAGCACTGTTTCCTGATGATCTGTGGGAAATACGAATAACGTTTTAAATCTTTTATGGGCTGTACTTGTCTGCAGCATTTGTTCCTCTGCCGGCGTTACTCAGAGTGAACCCAGCCGAGGAGCTGTGGCTCGGAGCAGGGAGCCGATGCCTGGCTTCAGCGCCTGCCTCCTGGGCAAAGGGAGCGCCCACAACTTCTGTCTGTGTGTACCTAGGAAATAGTCACCAAGGGATCTGAACACGGAGCATCTGTGCTGCCTGTAAATGTAACCTTGGCTAAAGTTTAATTTGTGCTTTTGCTCCGTCACAGATGATCAAGTAGCTGTGAGTAAGTTTTTAGCTGTTATCAGCTGTATAGGTCACCGCACATTGCTGGGCTTAGGTATAAATGGCCGATATATAAAATACAAGAGTAGGACTTGATCCTGAAAATCCTTATCCTGTTCAAGAAAGTCTTACTCAACAGTCCTGTTGATTTCAGCTAGACAGTTTCTATACATATAGATGACTCCAGAGAGTAAAAAATGTGCTGTGTCAACTTCTGGTCTGAAAACCCCTTCTGTGCAACGTAGGGTATGCAGCTATTTTTCTTCTGAGGGGGAATTGGTGTATTAGCCCTGTGAAGGCAAGCGTGCTGGATAGTCTGATCTGTGGAATTTCTCTCACAGATAATAATACCAAGAGAGGTTTAAAATCATGCTGTTTCTGTAAGTGTACCAAAGTAAGATTAAAAATACTGTTACGTAAGCACAAACATGCAATTAAATGTTACAGTAGCACACTTAAAGGAATGGAAATGTCTTCCTAAGAGCATTGTTAGTAACTAGCACTGGGTTTTTATAAATCTGTAAGAGGCAAGAAGCAAATGCCTCTGCGAAACACTGGTTTGTCAAAATAGATGTATTTTACACTCATTGTGTTACACTCATTGTGTAACACTGAGTACCTTGACATCTGTCAACTCCTAGCTTTTATTAGTGCACAGTTTTGATCTATAAAAGTAATTTGCAACTGTTTCTTTCTGCATGTGCAAATTAGATGAATATTGCTTATAATCAGAGATAAATTTTCATGGGTGAAAGCACTCTACTGAATTAAGGTCCTTAACGTTTACTCTAGCTTGTGGTTTTGTGTGTGTGTGTGTATTTTTATAAAAAGGAATTGGCCAACAGCATGTTCTTACTGAATCATTAAATGTTTTTAAATTTGAAAATGTTGCAAATGCTTATTCTGAAAAAGAACCTGTTTTGGATGAGCGTATTAAGTTAATGTTTCACCTGGTTTTGTGCCTAGGTTTCTGTCAATGCTGGAAGAAGAAGTGTACAGCCAGAATTCTCCCATTTGGGATCAAGATTTCATGGTGTCTAGTTCCCGAACTGGCCAACTGGGAATCCAGACAGGTAATTTGCATTTAGTTACGGGTAAGGGAGCACCTGAATATGAAGATAAACCTGTACAAGTGATGAATTCTAAGCAGCGAGACTTAAATACTCAGGCTATACTGAAATCAGTCTGCCTTGAGTAAGCGCAGGGTATCTGACTCTGGTGCTTCCTCATATAAAGATCCCATTTTGATGATAAAATCCAGCTAATTGAAGGTGCCAGAGGAGCATTCAATTCGTGCCTGAGAGTTCAAACGATACAAGTGCACTCAATGTGGGCAAGTGAGAATGGTCCGTGGGTAAATGGCCATGGTGGGTCACCTACTGGACAGCGGTCCTCTCGCATGAGGACGCACGCCAGTTCTCCAGCTCCCTAGCAGCAGGGATGTAGGGACCTAGCAGTGGGAAAGTAGGGACCTTTCACATTGTCATGGCTTAACGCCAGCTGGCAACTAAGCACCACGCAGCTGCTCTGCTCACTCCCCCAAGGTGGGATGGGGGAGAGAATAGGAAGAGTAAAAGTAAGAAAACTCAGGGGTTGAGATGACGGCAGTTTAATAGGTAAGGCAAAAGCCAGGCACACGAGCAAAGCAAAACAAGGAATTAATTCCCTACTTCCCATGGCAGGCAGGTGTTCAGCCATCCCCAGGAAAGCAGGGATCCCTAACAGTTACTTGGGAAGACAAACGCCATCACTCTGAATGTCCCTCCTCCTGTCTTTTTCCCCCAGCTTTATATGCTGAGCATGATGTAATAAGGCATGGAATATCACTTTGGTCAGCTGGGATCAGCTGTCCTGGCTGTGTCCCCTCCTTGTGCACCCCTAGCCTGCTCGCTGGTGGGGTGGTGTGAGAAGCAGCCTTGGCACTGTGTAAGCTCTGCTCAGCAGTAACTAAAACATCCCTGAATTATCAATGCTGTTTTCAGCACAAATCCAAAACACAGCCCCATACGAGCTACCGTGAAGAAAATTAACTCTATCCCAGCCAAAACCAGGACACACGTCAGATGTTCCATTGCCTTTGCACACATGCCTTTGGTTTTTTTGTGTTCTTTTTTTATTTCTGTGCCTCGTCGGCTATTCTGCAGCTTTACTCACTTTTCCTAAGTTAGGGTACTGAGGTATAAGTTGTCTCTCAAATTGCAAAGAGACGTTGATGATGGTTTTCTTTCACTTTCCCCTTCTCCTCTTCTTTCCTGCTCAAAAGTGTTTAAAATCCTGTTACGCAGCTTAGAGGTTGACTTCGATTTTCAGGTATTTAATTCAATGTTTTATAACAATTCAGAATTTTGAAACAATTGTTGATTATCAGTTGACAATCATGTCTTGCGCTATATTCAATAGTAGATTTCCTAGAGTAGTAGAGAAATTCCACTGTGACAGATACAGGATTATTTTTGTGGGAAATTCCTGGTCTGCACTATGAATTGCTGAATTATGCCTTAGGTACAAGTTCATTGCAACTCTAAAATCATGTTTCTCTGAGTTCATTCTGTCATGTACACTTCTGCAGTGCTTCATTTAATGTGCACCTCTTGAGCACTGGATTCTTGACATGAATGTGGCAAAAAGAGCTGCTGCTGGTGATGACACCAGGATAAAGGCATGCGAAGAGAAAGACTGCAGGTGTCCACACTACGAGCTGTCACCTCAACCCCCCACCTGCCTGCCAAAAATCCTGACACAAGATGATTTGGGATGAGTTTTTTTGGTGGAGTTTTTTGGGTGTGGGTTTGGGGTTTTGCTGAGGTTTTTTTGTTTGGTTGGTTGGGGTTTTTTTAATATTAGAGAGGTGTTAGCCTGTGGCCTTTTAAAATAATAGTTTCATCCCCTTAACTGGTGCAACAACTTCTCCCTTTATTGAGTTTGATGTGTCCAACCAGTCTTAGAACAGCTGAAGCTGAATGATGAGATTTTGCCTTTCAATAGACCCCTACAAAAAACCTTTTCATGAAGCTAAATGCCAGCAGGCTTGTCAGGTATGTGAAGGAAGTTTGTTTCTTAGCTTGTGCTCAGCACTGCAGAATAGTAAAGCCTGATATTTGCAATCTCTGTCATCCAGCAGTAATACAGTCCCTCACTAGGCAGACGTTTAGAAAAATATGTTGAGATAAAGCTTTAATGTCTATGCTTGTGGCATTGCTGTGTTGCACAACGTTAGCTGTTACTTCTCAGGTGGTGGGTGTTAAGTTGGGTCCATGGTCGTGACAGTCCTTCAGTCAGCAGCGTAATGGGTTCCATGTCCTGATTTTTTTGTGTTTGTCTTTTATGCCGTTGCAGTCATCAATCCTCCTCCTGTTGCAAGATCTGTTTCATACAGTGCAAGTCCTTCGTCACTGGAGCAACCCAACAGTGGGAATATGAGTCCTGCTTGCAAAGTTTCTTCTGCCCTTGACCCAAACCTAGGTAATGAAGAGGGACACTTGCCTTTTGGCTTTTGTTGATGTCACCAGTAGTTGCAGTATATGGTGACCATTGCCTTCACTCTGCAATAGCGGCCTCGAGGTGTTTTTGCTAAAAGACATGCACATACATACTTTTTCTCCACTATGGTAATGTTTAACCAGCAGAAATGGCAACTGTATTTGAAAAAAAATAAAAATTGGTTTATTTAAATTAAATTAAGATAGCGAAAGGTCTGCTTGGTGTCAGAGGTTGTTGAAAAACACTTTATTTGGCATACATGTATTATGAGCCATGAAAAGAGGTTTCATTTAAATAAAGACAGAGCAGAAAGGGCCATTCTTTGTTTTTTTAATCTTGCAAGGCACTGAAATTGCATACATTTGAGCAATAAAGAAAAGCGAAAAGACACCAACCAGGTTAAATTTTAAACCTGAATGAGGTCAGGTTAAAAAAAAAAAATTTTTTTTTATAAGAAAAAGTTGTTGAATGCATAAATTCTCCTAATAAATCCTTTTTCAAACACCTCAGGATTAATGAGCCTGTCAAGAGAGTTTGTAGGTCACAGTGATGATCACGAGTTTATGTAAAGTAAGTCCTCAAGGAAGTAGAAATAGCTAAATGAAATCTTTGCCTTGGTGTTCGCTATAGAGGAACTTAAGGCAGCTCCTAAACTGCAGATTTCTTTGAGGGACAAGTTGGGAAATGGTCTTAAAAGTCTTCTAATTGTTCCTAGTTTGTTTTTTTTTTTTAATTACAGGTCAGCAAAATGAGTAGTAAATAGTCACTAGAAAAATTATTTTTTCTTTTTTTGAGAGTTTGAAAAAAAATATGGCATTTACAAACTAATTTTTAAGTTGTGCAGCTGAGCTGTCATTGGAATTGCCCTTGGCACTACAGAATTGAAATACCACAGATGCAAAACTGGTTTTTAAAGGGGTTCTAAGAGAATTCAGGAAAATCTCAATTCTAAATCTCCTGTTTCAGACAATTAGAAAAACAGTAATGAACTGTTTAAGAATGGAATGAATAAATGTGTGAATAATGTGTTGGAAATTCAGTGTGCCTTTTGTAGAACTCATGTCTTGTACATATCTGTGAAGGAACTGGTGAGCATTTGGAAAGGGTTTTGTGTACCTGGATTTCCAGAAAGCTTTTGACAAAGTGCTTCAAAAAATTCTGCTTTAAAGCAAGAAATTAACCCCTTGGGAAATACGAAGGAAGGTCTGTTCACATAATAAAGAACAGGAGTAAAAGTTTCCACAACGAAGGGAGGTTAGCAACAACATTCTGTTTTTAAGAAAACAATTGCATTGCTTGAAAGTCTGAAAAGGAGAATGAACAGTTTGATCCTTATATATTTAGAGCCCCGTAGTGATGGGCTGACAGTCTGTACCATATGTGTAAAATAGTGGGCCCTAAACTATCTGGTTGTTTCAGAAAGAAGATCTTGATGCTCTTTGGATTTTCCCTGGGAGGGAAAAAAAAACCAACACCACAAACAAAACCAAACTAGCATATCTCACTGCTAAGTGCTGATTACAAAGGCAAAATTCTGCATCCTGGCTCTGACGTTTAGCAAATCTGTAGGGAAAAAATACAGGAACAAGTTAACCATGGAGTGATATTCCTGTTTGTATGCTTTCCTAGTGTTTGGCAGTTTGCTGCTTGGATAAATCCTGAGAGAGCAGTTGGCTCTATCAGTAGTATTGTACCTCTTTTAGTCCTTGGTGGACTTTTTTTTCATAGGGGAAAAGAACTAGTTGCTTTTGCTATATTACATGTTGGTCTGCAGTTAATAATTAACATGGTGTATTTTGATTTGGAAACTTTATATGGATTTTTCTAAGTCAAATATGTAGAGAATGTTGGACCCTGCATGCTACTTGGTTTACAAAAAGAATGAGAGAGATCTATAATGGATACTTAATTCAAGTGAATCCCAAAATGGGATTTCATGTTATCCGGAAGTATGTACTATAATGTGTGTATAGAGCACTGAACTTCCAAGAGAGCAGCACAGAGGTTCACTGCAGAGGGTGTTGAAGCAAAAAGGAAAAGCAAATAGTTTCGCTGTGAATTTACAGAGGTATAGGAGAAGGAGAGGTATATTCATCCTGCTTCATGCTAATATACCTGTGCAAAGACAAAATTGCAGCAGTGATAAGTATTGTTTGGATTTCATTTATTTCTCTTTTTCCCTTTCTATAGGGAGTAAAAAAACCAACCCAAAACTTGCTAAAGAACGTAACAGGAGTGCTAGACTTCATAGTGCTAGTCTGTGACAATTTGGTTGTTTCTAATTTGTCCCTTTTTTTTTTATAGGGGAAAAGAGAAAAATTAATGAGCCCTATTCTCTAGAGGATTCCAAAAGACCAAGGGTTGTAGGAGATATTCCTATTGAGTTAATCAATGAAGTAATGTCAACAATTACAGATCCTGGAGCAATGCTTGGGCCAGAGGTGAGAAATATAGAGACTTGGTGTTGCAAAAGGTCAGTTTGTAAATGTTCTGTTTTTAATAAATGATCCACATGGATAGTGTGTGATAAGCTAGGAGTCCACAAAACTTAGCATGCTGTCAATAAGAAAAACAGAGACTTTCAAAGAGTATGATTATGGGAGCAAAAAATATTGATTAAATACATCATTAACATGAAGAATAGTTATGTAGTTGTTCAAATGCATTGTGTGCTGTTTGCAGAGAGACTTGGAAACTAGTGATAGTAATAAAGTAGATCCCAGGTTATGTTGCAAGGTACGTTTGTTACTGAACAGCTCCAGAGTATGCTTTTTATGGTTAATCATAGATGTAGCTCATAAGACAAGGTAAATTGTGTTCAAATATTGCAGCAGAGTGAAAGATCCAAAGTTAAAACCTCTGTCTAGTGCAAAAAGGCTGATCTAAACTGTTATTTGCTCTGACTTCCACAGTTGCTCTTTTTTTTCTGCTGGGAGAGGAAAACAAACAATTGCAGAATTGTGCTATGTACAGAATTACACTTTTTTTTTTCTTTTTTGGCTGGCTTTTCCTCCTTCTGTTCCCTTCGCCGGGCTGTGTTTTGCCAGCAGCTCTTGTTTGCCAAGCTTTAGCTAGAGTCTGCCGAAGATTTGGAACCACCTACATTTCTTACTCAAACTATATGCTGTGACTGATGGCTCTGCATATTACAAAAGCTGTGCCAGTCTGGCTGTTGGGGCTGGCAGTGATTAGAAACCCAGCAGCCAAACTTTGCTCTAAAAAGTAAACAGTATGTGCATGCAGAGATGTTTTGGCATTGTAAAATGATCTTAAAAAAAAAAGTTAAATAAATTGTATTCATTTCATTGCTATTCAAATATATGGATGCAATTGCTAGGTATGTAACAGCAAAATGAGTAGGAATTAAATGTTCTTTTTAGGCTCTTATGATAGTGGTGTAGACAGTGTAAATCACTACTAAAATGAAAAAAAATATGACTTTGCCTGCGCTGCCTTTAAAATACGTGATTTGCAGTATGCGTAGGCGAATCCACTGCTTTTGTCCAAGCTGGCTAGACTAAAGAAAATATGAAGGCTTAGTGGCATAGGCTTCAGCTGGGTGAGTGTTGTCCCCTGAGAGATGTTGGAACTTGTTGAGTCATACCTTCACTGTTGTTACCTAATCTTTACCAAAAGAAGTTTGAGTAAATCTTTGTATACTGTAGTGTAGACTTATATCCAGCTTATTTGACAGTGTCACTTGTGCTAAAAAAAGATAATCGTTGCCAGTTCTTTTTTTTTTTTTTAAAAGATGGCTTGGAAAAAAGAGGAGTGTTGGTTTGTTCGTTCCTTAAGAGGATTTGAAATCTCCACAATGTGATTTTGTTCCTCTTTTGTGTGGCACAGACCAACTTCCTCTCAGCGCACTCGGCCCGGGACGAGGCAGCGAGGCTGGAGGAGCGCAGGGGGGTGATTGAATTCCATGTGGTTGGCAACTCCCTGAACCAGAAGCCCAACAAGAAGATCATGATGTGGCTGGTTGGTTTGCAGAACGTGTTCTCCCATCAGCTTCCTCGAATGCCGAAGGAGTACATCACGCGCTTGGTCTTTGATCCGTGAGTGCCGCTGGGGAGGGGTTTGGTGGGTGAGACCGAGAGGGCCTGGTGCTGGTGGAGAGCGGCGGTGCAGGAAGGTGCCAGCTGAGGTGGTGTAGAGGGCAACTCTGCCCTTTTCCCATCTTTACAAGCCCCCGTAACTCCTGGCCAATCTCACTGGATTGTACCTAAATACCATCTCGGTGGCTGTATTAATGATTTGTGGCTTTTTGCTGTGGGATGTGGGCCTCCAGGAAAGGCTCCTACGTATCTTGTACTTTTGAATGTTAGAACTGAAAGTAAGAAAGTAATTGTGGTGCTTATTAGTAGTTTCCAGAGCCCTACTAACTTGCAGGCTGCTTCATCCTCTGTCTGTGGAGATCATGAACCAAATGGCAGCAGAACTGAGGTTTCTCAATGAGAAGAACTTGTGGGATTTATGAAGAAAGCAGCATTTAAGTCAGTGTGCGGGAAATTGCTCCTCCCCCGAGCACATTGCTTTTCACTTTATCAGTGCAAGTTTCCTTGCTTTAACAGTGCAAGTCTTGGTTTGGGTGCAACTCTACACTGCAGGCACCTGAAAAGAAACACATTGGCTGTAGCAGCATTCACAGGTTGCACGTGGTCCTCCACTTAACCTAGTGTCTGGACGGAATTGTGCCTCAGCAGCTCAAGAACAAAGGGAGGTTCTCCTTAGAAGTGTTCACTTTTCCACCATTGTGTTTCCTGCAGAACCTGCTTTCCTAGTTCGTGGAAGAGCCTTCCACCACCACTGGCGATATCAGCCTGTTTTTGTGGCCAGTATTGTAGCTGCAGCAGTTATGAAAACATTTCTGGAACCATTTCCTTTCCTTTTAGGCTCACTAACATTCCCCTCAGCAATGCTGCTGCTGCTGGCTCCATGTGGTCCCTGAAGCATGAACAGCTCAATGCTGGGGACTCTTGGACAGAACTTTGGTCTCCAGGCACAGGAGACTGATCTTGAGGTCTTCCTCTGGGTTTTTCAGAGGCGAACAGCACTGTTTTCATGAGGGCCAGCACCAGTTGAGACTCTTTTACCTCTCCTGTGTTGGGGTAAGAGTCGCTCAGTTGGGAGAGAGATGCAGCACCAGGATCTTGTCTGAGCTTAGGAGCTCAAGCAGAGGCTACTGGTAGAAGAAGCCAGGTTCCCTCATAACAGAGCATCAAAGCAAAATTTTGAAGTAGTGATGTTGAACCATGGCCTTCTCCCATATTTCTCTAGGTCCTCCCTTACTGGGGAAAGACTCTTCTAGTAAGCCGAGAGGAACTGCTCGTATTTTAAGTGCTCTTCAGTATAGATATCTGAGAGCAGTCTGTGCTTGAGAAGAGATATGGATATTGCTACAGCAAGAAAATGCTCTCTTTATGTGCCTACAGCAGACAGTTGACCCAAAGGAAGCAAAGTGCCCTGCCTGGACAGCTCAGGGAGCCCCAGCATCTGCTATGAATGAATCTGCAGGGACACACCCACTGGGGACCTCTGCTGAGTAGTGGGTACACACAAACCTACATCAAATAGGAGATACTGGAGTCCAGCAGTTTTCTTCCCAAATTTCAGCTATTACCTTACTTATTATCACCTTTAATGTTCTTATTTCTGAAATGACCATCTTTACTGAATCTTGTAGCTTAAGCAAATCAAACGCGAGGAAGCAAAATTAAAAGCATAAGCTACTATGTTGTTGCGGTTGTCTCAAATAAAAAGCAACAAAACAAGAAAAAGAAGAATTTATAAAATGTATAAAAACTCCTTCAATGGTGGCACATAAAATATAAGTACTCTTCAGACTACCCTTTTTTTGGAAGGGGATCACTTTTGGCACCAACCTCAAGAACCCTCCGTGCCCCACAAGATATCTTCAGTAAATTTACTGCATTGTTTCTGCAGTTTATGTGTCGAATAATCTAGAGAACAGGTGCAGTGCAAACCTTTCCAGACCTTGAGGATGACACTAATATTCTTAATCCTCAACACAAGAGTTCAGATTGCACCTTGTTAGATCTTTCCTGGCGCTCAATGTAAATGCAATAGAAATGGATATTTGTTCTGATCTAGATTCCACTAAATATGAAATATCACTTACTGCTTCATCAGCTGCATTTGAAACTGATAGCTTAGCTAAAGAGAGTGCATGCCAGGAAATAGGAATCTCTTAGAAAGGACTTAACTGTCCTGTAACTCCATTAATTTCTAATTTAGTCAGGGTAAAATCATCCTGAGAACTGCACAATGGCATAGCTGTTAGCAACAGAATCAATGAAAGCAATGCAACTCTTATTTTTTGAGCATTACCCCAGTATCTAGGAGTACTTGGCAATGCCAGGATCTTGCTGCATGAATGATGAATTTTATGGTAAATTCAATGCATGATGTTAAAATAGCAACTCTTCTGTAGATACAAGCAACTGACTTAACAGAGGCGTATACAATTGCATTAGCAGGGTGGAAAGAAGTGAATCAAGTTTCCGAAAAAGGAGGGTAATGGCACATTATGTACTATGTACATGAATTAAAGGAACTTATTTTTGTCTACTCAGGAAACACAAGACCCTGGCATTAATAAAAGATGGTCGTGTTATCGGTGGTATCTGCTTCCGGATGTTCCCCTCCCAGGGATTTACAGAGATTGTTTTCTGTGCTGTGACTTCCAATGAGCAAGTCAAGGTAAAAGTAATTCTCTACTAGTGTTCACTAAATGTATTTGAGTACCACTTTGCTTATGCTCCTAATTTCGTTAGTCACATTGAATATATTGCAGAGTTGCCAAACAGAATTTAAAAGATACTGTGATTCCAAATATACTACACAAAAGCTAATGTGCAGATTTAGAATCATCAGCATAATAGTAGGAATAATAATAATAATGATAATGATTTTTTTATGATTTTTTTTTTCCTCAACACAAAAAGAGTGGTCAGTTTTCTCCCATTCCTGGATTATTCGCTCCTCTGTCTTCAGCAATAGTAGTGTAACACCTCATGGTTGACCAAAATAAGTGTTGCTTGTGTGTGACAGTAATTCGTGTTCAATCACATTGTGATTTTACATTATTTGAATGAAAATGAGATTAACACAAAATTTAGGTATAGTTTTTCATCTCAAAATAAGGACATGCACAATTCTATAAGCTTTTTGGAGTTAATTTTACAAAATGTTCTCAGAGTATTGAGAATTAGCTGCTGTGTTGAGAATTGTAGAGCACTGTGAATACAGGACTACAGGTAGATCTATGACCATTTGATTCAGGATTTTGCCTTTAGATGGTGCTGTAGCTTTATGTTTTTCAGCTGAAATTGTTAGAGCTGAGATGTGGATTTATTTAGAGTTTATAGCGGTTGAACATGCAGAAATTCTGTGCCCTACTTTGAAGGAAAGGTCTCTGAGTGTGGAAGGGTAACACAGTGGGATTGAAAGACTGTGACAGTTTTTAGTACTTGCGTTATATTCGATTTTATTTAACTCTGGTGGTAAAGAGCAGTGGCTTGTCGTAAAAGTATCCAAGTGTTTTAGCAAATGTGAACAAAAAAGGAGCATGTTTTAGGTATATCTATTCTAAACTCCGATAATTCGTAAAAGGTGTTTTCATTCCACTGAAACAAGCAACTGCACTGCACCAGTTAAGCTGCCAGAGGTGTGTTGCAATTCTCTAGGAATAACCTTTCAGGATATAATGGAGCAAATAAATCTAACCTCTCGGAGAGCTTGCCTCGGTTGCATATCCACATATAATACACAATTTCTGTTGTTACCCTCTGGGCGCCTTGCTGACTATTTCTGAAAATAAGCCTTCCCACATTCCTGTCTGAGTAAGGTGATTCCTAGCAGCAGGTAACTCAGAAAAGCTAAATGTTCACACATGGGTGAACCGCCTACTCTTGGGAAAAATAAATTCCTATTTTAATTCAGTTTGAGGCTGGAGTAAGAAATAATGGGTACTCTTTTCTTTTATATGTGATATTTAAAGGTTGGATTGGTTTTGAGATTCTTTGATCCCGTGTCACAAAATTATTTTAAATTCTACTGTACGTGGCTTAGTTTCCTTTTAGGATTGTTAGACTTTGGCAAGTGTTTCTGAGAACGAATAAATCCTGTGAAGGTTATAAAAATAATAGGTCAGCATAAAGTGTTTGAAGTAATTGTCATCATAATTGCTGGAAGTTCTTTGAGACACAAAGCTGACATTTCTTGTCAGAGGTTAGATGCTTTAAATTACTGGAATGAGCTGCAATGCTTTGGTCTCTCATAGGCTGTGCCTTTCACCCAGCTGATGAGAAGGGAAGGGAGGAGCTTGGCTAGCTCCTGTACTGCTAGCTGGCATTTAAGGAAAACATTTTTCATTCAAAGTTTTCATTCAAGATTTTCATCCTCTTCAAAGAATTTGAGAACTCAAATTTTCAGTTGGAAAGTCTCTTCATTATCTTGAGCACATCTGAGTTCTAAGAAATGCTGTGCCACTTAACATGTTGTCAGTTGTCAAAACACTTCTTTGTATTTGATGCCATGCATGATGTGTGCTACTTTATCAAGTGAACATACGGCTTTAAGAGCTTCCTTCACTTCAGAAGTACTTATTTTTACACATATGATGTCTTAATTTCTAATATGAGGTGCTCCAAACACGAGCTGGAAAGGAAGGACTAATGTACAAATCCTGTACCTAGATTGGTAAGGTTTTAAAGAAAATGTATCATTACTCAATGTTTTGTATCGAGCTTCAACAGGAACCGAACTTATTTTCATCTGGCTATTTTCATGTTTGAGGCTATTAAATTGTGAATTAAATCAGAACTACATATTTTCTATTTTATTTTTCTGGCTTATGTACATAAGTAAAAATTTCCCCAGTTTTCAAGAACAGAGTACCCAAAAACTTTCTGTGTATATTTCTGTAAGTGTCTAGGTATTCTCCAGGACGCTAAAATTGGAACGTACGTAGATACAACACATTATTATGGGCTTTCCTGTCCTTTTTACATTTCTTCGTCTCACGACAGAAGGGACTATAGCATACTTGAAAATGTAACTAAATGGCACCTTTTGTTTACTTTGGAGTTGAATGAAAATGGAAATTATTCCTGTGTGCAGTCAGAAGGCATAGGTATTTATTTGATTGCGGACTCAATAATTTTCTGCTGCTTATTATGGTAATAACTATTTCGCTATTCCCTTTCATAGCCTATGATAAGTTCAGATTATAAATCTTTTGAGGCAGAGGCTCTTGTTACTACAGGTGCACAGAACAAAGTAAAATGGAGATCTCGTCTCAGAATGGCTTCCTCTAGAAGGAGAAATTTTGTATTTCTATTGCTTTGCAGTTTTTAAGTGATAAGGCTAATTATTATTACAATATACATAGTTTTGTTATTGGTGAAATATGTGACTATTAATAGTTGATATCTAAAGGAAAAAAAAATATGTGCACCTTGAATTACAACTTTCAGGACAATATATCTCTTCAGAATCACGCTTTACTCCTAGAGGAAGTTTAGGTTTTGGTCTCTTTTAGGTTAAAAGTGAATCAGACCCTAGAAGCTGTGATATTTTACGTTCCCTGTTGGGTCACAAAGATACCCTCACAAGGCTGAAGAGAGTTTGATCTTCGGTACACTTCACAAAGTTAGTTAGGAGAAAGTCTTTAAAATAGGCTCTAGAGAAAAGACTGCACTTTGAAAAGCAGGCTGTAAAAACCTTCGGTTCACAGTTTGTAATACAAACAGTCTCCAAAGGCTTTGTAATGGCTCTTCCCTCATGTTTCACACAGGGTTATGGGACTCACCTAATGAACCATCTGAAAGAGTACCACATCAAACACAACATTCTCAACTTTCTCACATATGCAGATGAGTATGCTATAGGCTACTTCAAAAAACAAGTAAGTCAATGCAAGAAATTACTTGGTGCGAGAAATTAACATCTAGCAATAATGAACCAAACAATTAGACATTACAACATAGTTGGATAAAATGCACAGTGCAATTTTATGTGTATATTTTTATCTACAAGATATGGTCGGTGTTCATCTTGTGTAATGAAATTGGCTTATAATGCATCTTTCTTTGATGGAATAATCTGAATATAGGTGTATGACATACTGTAATTTGTTGAGTCTCAAAACCAGTCAAATATGGGTTGGCTACTGCTTCATTCATTCAGTGCCTCCACTGATTCTGTGAGAAGTCTAAAGAAGGACCAGATGTACCTGCGGCAGACTAGAACTTACCTGACCTGTGCTCACAGCTCCTCCCAATTTGAAGTGTGAGGTTAAAATTCAGGAAAGATTGTGATGTCTAATCTCTCAAATAGTTTTGACAGATTAAGCAGGTGTCAACTACTTGGTGAGATGATAGAGCGAAGATGGTGTCAGACTATTCACAGGGATGTACGGCAGTAGGACTAGTGGCAATGGACACAAGTTGGATCATGGGAAATTGCAGCCAGACAGAAGGAATATTTTTCTTTTCTTCCTGTCCTAACCCTGGTGAAGTACTAAAGTGTTGCCCAGAGAGGTTGTGGAACCTCTGCCCTTGGCCATCTTCAAGACTAGACATGGCCTTGAGCAACTGGATCTGATGAGAATCTGCTGTGAACAGGGATGAGGCTAAATGACCTCCTTAAGTCCCTTCCAAGCTCAGCTGTTCTAGAATTCTGTATATAAAACTGATACAATTTGCTCTTGACACATTCAAAATGAATAAAAGCTGGGCTTGTGATAAAAGCAGATCTGTGCAGACAGACGCTTTTGACATCTGAAATGTCCCTTCCCCAGTTGGAAAGTGCTCAGTCTCCATGTAAGTCTGAAGCCTTTGATGGTAAATTGTGAGGCAGGAGTGCTGACTGGGTTCCTGATTTTTCCTGAGGTTTCAATAGATACCACTGCAACAAGGAATAAATTGCAGCCAAAGTGAGAGTCCTACACTGCTTTTCATTGTCTTGGTTAATTCGTTTGTGGGTTTTTCAATTAACTTTTGAACTATATGAAGACTGTAGTATAACTTTTGAACTTTTAATAAGATTTGTTCTCTTATTTTTTCCACTTGAAATACAAAAGGAAGAAATAATAATTGTTTTTTTCTTGCGATAAAATTTCTGTCATCACATCAACTTCAACAGCAACTTTCTTTGATTAATGACTAGAGGATTGGCATCCTTTAATATTAAAATAGCAAATTTTTGAAAAAAATCCAGGAAATTTGTCCACAGTAAAAATCTTTTCCTCTGTCTCTTTATATCCCCTATCTCCCTTCTTTTCCTATACATATAAACAATTAACTATTCATGTATCAGGTGGCTCACACAAGAATGTGTTTGTAAGACTATAAACCATGGTCTGTAACTCTTTCTGTTGTAATGTCTGTATTTTAACATTAAGATGAATTTGGTTCTAAACGATCATAGCATTTCAGTTAAATATAAAAGGAAAACGGCATCATGACAACTTGAGTGTTTTTTCTTCTTCAGGGTTTCTCCAAAGATATAAAAGTACCAAAAGCAAAATATGTTGGCTACATCAAGGATTATGAGGGTGCTACATTAATGGGCTGTGAATTAAATCCAAGGATCCCCTACACAGAATTTTCTGTCATCATTAAAAAGCAAAAAGAGGTAAAGGCTGAAATGAAACACTGAAAGTTAGAATCTAATCAGATGTTTAGAAACAATGCAGTCAGTGCCAGGTTGGGTCTCTACTGTGGTGCTTAAGACGTTGTAAAGTATACTTTTATTAGTTAAAATAATTTTTCCATTCAAGCCCCAGTGCGATAACTTTGCAGTTGAAACATTAAGTTCTATCTTACTAACTTTACGATAACAGAAGTGTTGAAAAAAAATTAATCTAAATTTTGTTACAGACGACAACTAAGAAAAATCTTGTGACGTTGATTTGTTCTGCTGCTTTGTCAATCTTTTTCATTTCCCCCCCCCAGTGACATTAGAGTGACTTTTGAATGGAGTGTTTGTATTGCGTGTCCTGTATTTACTTGAAAGGAAAATAATAATTTTAAAAATGGTATTTATTTATTTATCTGTTTGTTTATTTATTTGTTTAGCCACTTATTATACAGACCAAGGGTGGACTGTGTTAAATTCCAGGCTGTCCCTCTTTGGAGTTTACATGGGATGTTCTTTATTCAGTCCATAATAAAATTCCATATAATGAGACAGTTTATTGGCAAAATAATTAAGATGTTTCCAGTTGTGTTTAAATACATTCCTTGGTTTTTAAAGAAATACAGATTATAAGGATGATTTGTTCTTTCAAGGTTGGTCAAATCTAATGACTTTTTATTTTATTAAAATGCTTCTTCATGGAACAATCATTTTCCTTCCAGCAGAACTGTTTGGGCCATGCTTGTGGAAAGACACTACCTCAGTGCTGTACTATACGTCTAGTTTACAAGGTTTCTTAACTTCAGTCATTGGCAAAGTTTTCATATGCCCATACAACATAAATTGTAATGTTTTCCCTTTCATTTCTGCTTGGTTGGGTTTACTCTTCAGATCCCGGTCTACTGCTGGATATGTCACCTCCCTTCCCATCCGGGATGGGATGTTGTCAAGGTGGGCGGATAGTGGATTACTGCAGTAATATACAGTTCTAGCCCCAAACCATCAACAAGTCACTTCCAAAAACTTGTTAGTTTTTAAGGTTTGGGCTCTGGGACTGTTTTATTAGCATGTTATTGTGCATTCTTCACACTTCATTTGGTGAAATGTCCATATTGTTCCAAAGCACTTGGAGACACTCCACTTGGAGATAAAGTGCCTTGGTCCTCCAGACATCTCATGTCTACCTTTATTAGACAGAAAGCTGTTGTTATACACTGATCTATGCTGCTGTATCTTCTCTGAGAATAAATATAAACACCTTTGAAAATCCATTTTAGGGTTGCCTGTTTGACACTGAAAACATAGATCTGACTTTTTATTCTCCCTGTTCCAGGGAAATTTAGAAATAGCCCTCACAGCCTGCAGCTTTATGAAGAATGTTCACTTATCTGCTCAAATCAAAAGCAGTGAAGATAGTACCTAAACATAAGTAGAATTTTGAATGTTGACAATGTGGATTACACACTGATTTGGTTTGCTGCTGGTATTGGCCAGTACTGGACATCAGACTTCTCTAGTCGTGTTCTTACAGAAGTGAAGCTTTTCAGGGGATCTCAACTTTTACTTAAAGAATTAGAAGAGATGCCTATGGCTCTTGGGTGACATGGTTTTCCAACACTGAGTACCAGTCACAAACCAACATCTGTGAGTTTGCGGTGCCTCATTTGTAGCTTATTTATGGTCATTCTGAAAAATACGAAAAATCCCTTTATGCAAAGTTTTGTGGCCTGTTGACTTGTGAGTAATCAGTGTTACTGATTGAACAGCTTCTTTTAATCAGGAAGAGCCTAAGAGTTGCTAAATTATAAGAAGGGTTTAAGGTGGATTTATCAATTAGCTTGAAAGTATTTTGACAGTATGCTGGAATCTGGCCATAGTGCTGTTGAATACTGTATTTCTCTTAATGTAACCTCTATTGGAAGTCTGATTTTTTTTCTTTTCCTCCTCTTTGAGAGAAAATACTACCTGTGTGAGAGTGAAGGTCCTTAAAAATAGAAATATGTCCTTTATTATTTCCAAAGAAAATAGTCTCTCAAACCGTGGCAGTCTGAATTGCTGAGCATCTGTTTGCTCACAGTTATGACATAAGCCATTTTGAAAGTCCCGTATTCAAGACACACAAAGTTCAGGTAAGCGTCTAGGTGTGTATCAAGAGCACCAAAGCAAATTACTTAGAACTGAGGTAATGAGATTGCAAAGCAGAACTGAGTGTACCCCAGAATTGGAAAAGCCTTTCCTGGCATTTTCAAGCGGAGCAGAATTTTGGTTCCAGAGTGGCATCGTTCTGACTTCATCGGGAGAAAATCTTCAGTAAGAGTATCTCTGACTGGTGTCTAAGCAGCTCCTATGGTTATATGGAGACTTTGAAGTGATCAGGTATTTCTAAAATTGTGGAGTATGGGCATATATGTGCATTGAAATATTTGCATTCAGAAGCACCAGCGGTTAGAATTAGAGCCAGTTCCCAAACTTGCTTTCAGGAAGTTTCCTTCCCTACCTCTGCTGCCACCTTCCCAGGAACTGTGCAGCTTGTGATGGATACAGCAAGCAAAGGCTCCTTCTCTTCCAGATTTGTGCC
Source organism: Psophia crepitans (assembly GCA_013399095.1). Classification (NCBI taxonomy): domain Eukaryota; kingdom Metazoa; phylum Chordata; class Aves; order Gruiformes; family Psophiidae; genus Psophia; species Psophia crepitans. Next base: position 93,063 of record VWZZ01007123.1, read on the forward strand.
TGAACAGGCAGCTGAGAGACTTGGTAGGCTCATCTGCAGAACCAGTGTGCAGCCAGGTAGCTGACCCCTTACCAGCTTCAGTGGATCTATAAGGACCATAAGATGAGGAAGCGGGAACATTTCGGTTCATCGCGGTTTTGCATTAAGCCTCTGGGTTACTTTTCAGTAAATCGATTATTTTTTGTTTTCTCTGCTGCTTTATTGCAGATCATTAAGAAGCTAATAGAAAGGAAACAAGCTCAAATACGAAAAGTTTATCCTGGCCTTTCTTGCTTCAAAGATGGAGTACGGCAGATCCCTATAGAAAGCATTCCTGGAATTAGTATGTATCAACCTTTTTTAATGTTGAACAGAAGCAGAACAGCCCAAGAGAGGTCTGGGACTAGAAATACTAATGTAGTCACGTATTTCTTTTTGATTAAAATCTAATTGTTTTGGTCTGCTGATTTGATTTCTATGAAGATTGTTGTGTTTCCATTACAATTGCTGTCTTTGAGATTTCCCCAAGGCATCCCAGGCTGATCCTCTTTTATGTACATGTCTGTAATTTTATTTATATGTGATCCCTCTTTGATTTGTATCGCAGTGTAGTCAGCAATTTCCCTCTGGCACCACTGTTACACGCTGCACTCCTGTACAAGGTTGAGTTCTGTGCTAAACATGGACTTATGGGACAAAACAAAATTAGAACATTTAAGTATTATCTTTTGGGGGATTTTTTTTCAGCTGTGCTTTTCCGCAATTTATTCTCTGTCCCTCAGGAATCAAATTAGATAACTTTGACATCGTTATCCTTTACAGAGGTTGTGGTAAAATATGTATTGAATTACTGAAAATGTGTTTCGTGTAAGAATATTTTTAGAATCTTTTCAACAGTCTGGAGGAAGAGGCACGTAGGAAATTGAATGAGGCTGTAGGCTAGATGGTTGTGTTCTTTATTAGGAGTAGCTTTTATTAAAACAAACCCATTTTACTGCAGCAGTGCTGAAATGGCTTATCTTTTTAGAGTTGCAATAACACAGTTAATGTTTTGACCTACTGTAGTTCCCATGTAACCTCTCATGTTGTTGGTGTACAGGAGAGACTGGCTGGAAACCGAGTGGAAAAGAAAGAGGGTAAGTGCTGCGCAGTAAAATAGGAAGCAGTTTGGAGATACCTTTGAGAAAAGTCTTTAAACAATGTCATTTTATATTTCCTTCCATCCATTGGAAAACAGATAAATAATCTGCAAGGGATGAGTTCTTAAGTGCTTTTTTTTCGGGGGTGTTGTGATGTAGGTTTTGGGTTTGTGGGTGGGTTTTTTTTGTTTGTTTTTTTTGGCTTTATTTTTAGATTTTCTTTCTTCCATAAAATACTTGAAACTTTGGAGTTGCTTTTAGGTAAGCTGCACATCACAGGAATGAAGATAAGTGATTCAAGCTAATCTTTCTGTATTCATCTTTTCTTTCAAGTAAGGAGCCCAAGGATCCAGATCAACTTTACAGCACATTAAAAACGATCCTGCAACAGGTGAAGGTGAGTGCTAGTTCTAGTTTACCTTCTGTAAAGATTTTGAAATGATTTCCAATATAGAGTTTCCATATTAGATACCTTACTTTTTTCTTTATCAAAGAGCCATCAAAGCGCTTGGCCCTTCATGGAACCTGTGAAGAGAACAGAAGCTCCTGGATATTATGAAGTTATAAGGTTTCCCATGGGTAATGCCATTAACATTTTTTAAGTATAGAGTTTAAAAATCTTTATAGCTGGAGACATAGCAGATAAATTGTAATCTGATTGCTTTATGTTAAAAGATATGCAATACTTGCAGCTGAATGGCTTGCATCTCTGAAGTGCCAAGAGTACGATGCTGTAATTTGAAATGTATGACTGCTCTGTGACATTTGTGAAGCATCTGTAGTGTGCACATCTGAAATCTTAGTACGCCCTAGAGAGCCCTAGCAAGCTCTTAAATGGTGCAGTCAGCTAGAAGCGTTTGGGACTGAGCTGGTTTATGCGAGTTGTATGAATATGTTCTTGTGTGTGGTAACGGGTCAGTGCAGATGCTACTGGTAACAAGGCTACTGGCTACAAGGCAAACTTGCAGGAAGACCCGAGCATTTGAATTGCTTTGAAAAACAGATTTAAGCTTACTAAATCACATAGAGCCAACTTTTTCCAAAGTACCAGGGTTTTCTAATTAAGTTTTACAAAGTTTAGGAAAACGCTTCATGTAACTGATGGTAAGAGAACTTTTATCTTTGTATTTTAGATGTGCCAAAGTTGACCATGGTGGTTTATTTGTTTGTTTGTTTAAATCATGCAGCTATTGTTTGTGCAGGGTTACTTGCAAAGGGAAGTATAGAACTGCTAATAACGTTTTCTTCCTTGCTTTTGACTGCTGGGTCATGTAAATTCAATGATGATTCAGTGCTGTTCTAAACAGACGCTTGTTTTGATTTGTAATGCAGAAGATTTAAAACTGAATCCTGCTACCCCTTGATTTTTTATGCAATACTCACCTCCATCTTTCTGACTGCAGTTTCTGTACCTTTCAATGTTATTAGAGTATGAAATACAAGTTCATTGGAGGCTACTGTCAATCAGTTTCTCAGGGAATGAAAGTGTTTGTTCATGTTGCTTTGCATAGGCTCCTAGCCTGTGCGTACCAATTTGGCTTAATGATTTTTTTTTTTTTAATTCAACTTTTCATTTCCAAATAGAATATATATGTACACTTCATAAAACAGCAGCCGGCTTCCTGTATCCCTGACACAAATGCATTTTCTAGCAATGAAGAATGTTGACACCCTTCCGTGGCAGAGTTCTCTCTGCCTGCTTTTCTAAGCAGGGGATAGGTCTAGATGGCCGTTTAATCTGGACAGTGGTTACCAAGAACGTACTGCCTGGCTTGGCAAACCCAAAGTAGGAATGTCGTCAGTCCTTTCCTTGTTCCGATGTATTACATTGGAGGTGCGGGCAGCAGCTCTCAGTTCAGGGTTAAGCTGAGGTTTAGTTTTGCTTTGTTTTAGGAACCCAGCACAACTAAACCGCGTTTTGATTCACGATCAACTTCTGCTTGCTTTCTGTTCTCACGGCCAGCGTGCTGATACTGTACAAAAATCACTCAGACGTAATTTCAATTGAAAAGAAGCAGCATTGTCTGTCCTTATGCTATCACGTACAAGATACAACATTTGTCTTTACATTTGTATACAGCCTATATTGTACAATACTTGAGAGGTATGGCTGTAGGTTGTTTTTTTTTACTGCCCCCTAAGGTAAATTCTCAGGTATAAACACTTTTTTTCCACTGTTTTAAGTGCTCTTTCAGCTGCTTATTTTCAAGAAATACTGTTGGTTTGGTTTTTTTTCCTTTTCATCTGCAATACAAAAGCTGTACAGCAGAGTGACAGATGGAGCCAAACTTACACTGTAGTTAGAGGAGGACAGTTTAACTGCCCAGCCAGGCAACATTTGCTTTAGGGTGAGCTGAGCACCCTTCTCGGTTGGATGCTATGTCTATGTCTATGGGTATCTAGTTTAGATGTAGCCACCTAAATTCCAGACTTAATGGGAGCTCAACGAGCCTTTGCTTTTGCAAAATATTGTGCAACACTCACGAATGGCAAGTTATATGTCATTGGAAGAGGTACTTGAGAGCATCCATCAAACTTTACTGAAGTAATCTCCTCTTATCAAATTGATAGAGGTTTTCTCTATTTTACCAGTTAAATCTCCCTTACAACAAAACAACAAACCAAATCAAAAATACTCACAACTGTATTTTTAAATCTGAAGTTTTAAGGTTTAATTCCTTTGCACTGGAGGTCTTTGGTCTCTGCTTTCCTTGCAATACTTGTTGGCAGTAAGTCTTCTCCATTTCAGCTGTTTCTGTTACCGTTTCACAGAAGTGCTGCTGAAGCCTGGCTCAAGCGTTGCTAAAAAAATAGTTGTTGTTAGAGCTTCTGAGGTGAGAAAAGCCAAGGCACCCAGCACACCTCCCTCTACTTCTTTTCCTGTACTCGCTCCTAGAACGCTTGTAATGTAGACAAAATTTTTGAATGCCTGATAAGAATTACTGGGAAAGCAATCGTGTGGAGAACACTGAGGTGATTTCCATATTTTATGGATGACTGTTTTTAGCATAAAGGAAAGCACTCCTTACAGAACATTCTTTAAGTGAAGGTTGTACATGATGCATTGAAAGCTGGAGAGACCTATTCTCACGTGAGCCTTAAAAAGAGATACATAAACTTTGAAGATGTAATTAAAATATATGTAAAGCATGGAACAAACTCTTTTTTCAAAGCTGCCGGTGCTGCTTGCAGCATAGACAGATGTCTCGTCTCTGCTGTGTTTGCACAGAAGCGAGGAGTTTAGGTTAACACACGTGTTTTGTGGTTTGAATTCTGTGCTTATACAGTCCTATGGCCTCCTCCAGCAGAGCAGTGAGAGGACAGTTAGGGACACCTCACAGCCACTGAAAACTCAGAGAAGTATGAGAACACAAAACAAACAATGCTGCTTTAATTTTTAAAGAAGTAAAAATAAACTCTACACAAAATCATTCGTACAGTGAAATATTGCTTAGTTCCAAGGGCTTAGTTGCTGTCGAAGCAAAAAAAGGGACTGCATCTTACCTTACATGAAGGAATGAGGAATTCCAGTTCCTAGCTTTGCCAGCTCATGATGTTAAATGGCAAACCAGTCTAAAGGGATATTGCATACAAAAAGTATTTGAATCCAACGCTGTTAATCTATTTTTCTTCTGTACAGATCTCAAAACAATGAGTGAGCGACTCAAGAATAGGTACTACGTGTCTAAGAAATTATTCATGGCAGACTTGCAGCGAGTCTTTACAAATTGCAGAGAGTACAACCCCCCCGAGAGTGAATACTACAAATGTGCCAATATACTGGAGAAATTCTTCTACACAAAAATTAAAGAAGCTGGATTAATTGACAAGTGACACTGTCTCTTTCACAACAATCAGTGTGCCTACTTTATGGGCAGGGAAAGCCGTTATATATCTGAGTTGTGGGACTTTTAAGGTTTCAAGAAACTTCTGTTTAATACTTAGCACTTTTTAAAACCCTTTTAGTTTTGCAAACATGTATTATACTGAACTTAGAAAAATTATTTTATTAAAATGCTTTATAATGTATTTAATTACAGAAAATTTCTTTTGTGTGCCCATTACCGTATGTTCATAGTAAGTTTATCAGCTACAGCCTCAGAAATCCCACAAAACATGTGGGAAATTGCACATGTTTGGGAATATGAAGAAAATTCTCAGACAACAGATGTTATAGCTTACCTAATGCAGTACCTATTTGATAAAGTTTTATTATTTTTTTCCAGTAAAAAAAGAAAACAGTAAGGGAAAACAACAGTTGGGGGGGAGTCTGAAACACTTGTTTCTTTGTAGAGTCTTTTTATAAGATATTATTTTTTAAAAGAAACACTCAGCTGGTTGAGAAGCTGTGCGAGAAGAGCAGCCAGTTCTGAAAAAGGACTGCCTGCACTCTTTGATAGATGCAAGTTTTTCTATTCATTTTGGGTTTTGATAAGTATTTTACCTGCAAATTGTAATCTCATAACCACTATTTAAAAAAAATAAATACCTGGCTAGATATGTAATGTCATAGTGACTTGGCTTATGCAGGACATAAGTACCCAAAATCACTTCAGAGAATCTGACTCACATACACTAGACAATTTCAATTGGCTGAGTAGAGTTAAGGTTTTGATGCACTTCATGATCCACCCTATTTACTACTCTTCACTGGTAAATTCTCAAATATTCAGCAGAGAGAAGACTATTCCTCACGAAAGAGGTCAACATATGACAGCTTCTAGCTTATATACTTGGCTCTGTGGTAAACTGGATTTTCTACCAAGCGTTATTGTAAATGGTCATTAACTGTGATTATTTAGACCCAGGAACGTATTAACATTTTACAACTCATGTTAGTATACCTTCCAGTTGAGCACTTATATTTAATGTATGTATTTTGCTGCTTACACTACATTTAAGAGGTACACCTAACTTTCTATGGAGATCAGTACAGGCCAAAAAGTTGTCACTTGACATTTTCTAATTAGAGTTTGTAACTGTAAATCATAATTGCTTTTGTGAAAACCAGATTTAACTTTCATGCTTGGTGTTTTATATTTACAGATGTTACACTGGTAAAATTCAGTAGTTATGTGACTGAAAACAAAAAACCCAAACCACAACCAAAACCAATCCTGTGCTGTGTCAAAGACTAGAATTCCTGCAAAATGCCTGTGCAATGCTAAATCACAAGTCGATTCAGCAAGTAGATGTCAGGAACTACCTGGAAGTAGTAAATGTGGTACACAAAGTATTCAAAATGTTAACACTAGACTTGCCATAGTGTTTTGTATGAGATTAGTCTGACCTACATTTGGCTCTATAACAAAGGTACAGTGCATTTATTTTTTTTTAAATAGCCAATACTGGATGCTATTATCCTGTTTTGTAGATTGGGCCTACAGATGCACCTGTTAAGCTTGGTATCCTGTGAAATTTTGTTATTTTCAGAGTAGATTTTCTTATCGTCTTTCAATCAGATTGTCTCTTCTATATTGAAACATTTGTTTTCTAATTTAAGAATTAATATTTTCATAGATACTGTGCAATAAAGTTATGGTAGGATATGTGGTTTTGCAAATGCTTTAACAGCTGATGAACTTTACATTTGTAAAATTAATATATTGTACTGGTACAGAATAGTTTTAAATTATATATGTACAAAACTCTACTTATTTTGGTCTCTTTTTTTCATTAAATAGTTCTTGCACTACAACTATAAACACTAAAGCGATTTCACAACTGAGCCCAGTGAAGCTACAAGAGTGCAATTAGTGCACCTTCCAGGTACACTAGAAAGTACACAAAAAAGCCTCAGAGTTCACTGAAAGGGTGATGTGCTCAGCTGAGCTTTCAGTGTGGAGAGCTGTGACCACTCCCAGTATCGTTCCCAGCCCCACTGTCACTGAGCCACAGCGCTGTTACTCCAGTCTCTTCAACATCTCAAAAAATTCTCTGACTTAGGTATTCGGAAGTTTTGATTTTTCACCTCAAAGCATGTTCCTGCTGCTCCTTCATTTGTGTCTACTGGAGTCCTTTATTCACAGGACACAATTTACATAGGAACAAACTACAGCCCATTTTGAACTTGTGTTTACCTACCATCACCGTGTTGTTCCTCAGATGGTACACGTACTTTGCATACCATAAACGAACCCTGAAAGAACCTGTGCAATACCTGACCAGCAATTAGAGGGTATGGAGGAGTTCGGTGGTTTCATCCCCTCCCCGCAATTAAGATTTAACCCTGTGCCACACCACACAGAAGTGCAGCAAACAGTAGTCAAAAGAAGCGTAAGCCTTTTTCCTAGACACTTCTAGGAGTATCAGCTGAGATTAGCTGAGCTAGACTCAGATTCCTTCCTGCAATTCTGATGCAACTTACTCTATCCAAAAAGCCACCAGTCCCACATCTGCCTTGGGCTGCTCTGCCGTTCCTGATAACCAGCTGTTACAGGTTTGGTTGCTGAAGGCAGAGCACCAAAGTTTAATCATTCTGCCTAAGTTCCTACAGTACTCAAGAGTTTCAGAATGGAGACTGTAAAGCCCAGAGCTAGAATTTTAGGGTCCCAACAGAGGGTTAAGCTTCACTTCCACACCCAAAGGCTACACTGCGAAAAAATATCTGCAAACACTCAATAGCTGCAGCTTTTATTATTACTGCTGAGAGTGTCATGTTAATTACTGTGGTACTGGCAACTTCTAACACTACACATTTTTATTACAGAAAGGGAGAGGTCTTGCAACTGTTGAAGTTGGGACAAGCAAGACCACCTGTATTTTGATACTTTCCCATTATTTATTTTGAAGTTCACAGATAATTGAGTTTAAAATTTGCTTTGTTCCTGTTTCACTCTCATTCATAGCAGTACTAAGCAACCCTATTTGCAGCTTTTGAGAGCTCTGGCTACATGATCAAATTACAGCTGACAACCTTGTTTCTGAACAATGCTTGCGCTGCATAAAATGGGGGCAGGAGGACGCTGACTTGCAGCATGCACACAGCTGACACTGCTACCCTTTTAAAGCAACTAGAAAAACCATGCAAAAAGAACCCGCTCCAAGCTGTTTCCACGAACTAGGATGTTTATTATGAGCTTCAATATGAAACTACAACCATAACATAAACAAGATCTGTACAAACATTGTTATTAAAAAAAAAACCCACCCAAAACCAAAAAAACCCACAAAACCATTTGATCTTAAGTGCCTAAAGTTCACCTTTGCCAACCACTACGAGATGAAGCGGGATGTAAGTCATAAAATTACATTCACCATCTTTCCATCAGATATTTCTGATATACTCACAGGTGCATGATGGAGGGATGCCTCCTCTCAAAAGAGTTTGAATGGAATCACCTTAGTTCTAAAAGTAGTCTTGTGTCTTCTATATCATTAAAAACAAGTCACTGCATTAAAAACAAACCTCCTTAATTTTATATCCTTAATATTAGACACCTAGAAATAGCTGCATATTTGTGTGAGATACTGTGCAACAATAGTTTCCTGGACGAAAGATTTCCTTTCTTCATGGAGCGAGCACATTTTGCTATCACAACTGGAAATCTCAGCGACAACCAACAAATTTCTCATTGTATTTTGACAGACACTCTTTCTTAAGAGAACGGCGTTTAGCATCTTTTTTCTGCTTGAAAATTGGAGAATTCAGAAAATTTGTGTCTGTAAATGGATCACCTCTCCTGAGTTTCCTGTAACAAAAAAACCCAAAAAACAACACAAACATCAAAACAAAGAAGGCAAAATTAAGTTTTGCTTCCCACTTCACTTAAAATATTACCTCTCAGCTATTAAGTTCAATTTCACATGACTTATTTTGTATTACTAACCTCTCTTTGAATGTTTTTGTTAAGAACTTGCTTCCAGTATTTAAAAATAATCCCCTCAAATCCCCTATTTCATGGGATATCACGAACTTCATATCAAACTGGAAAGTAAGACACCTACCCTGCAATACTTGGTTCTTTGTAGCTCACAGTAAGAGTACAGCTTCGCTTGCGTTTCAGAGATTGTGGTGCTTCACCACCTGGGACAACAGGCACATTCCCAGTGCTGGGGAGCAGTGAAGCGGTATTGGTAACATCGCAAAGATGACCACGAGATGGCTCAGTAGGCTGCCCTGGGAAAAAATAAGGCACATTTAAGACAATTTAGGCAAGCCAGCTTAAAAGAGAATGTCAGTGAATGTACTAGATGTGAAGTAACTCTCAGCTATAATTATCTTCATCTTTCCACTTAAGTAAGAGTATGTAAAAGGATCGACATGTATTCAGGATTTTAATTTGGAAAAAATAGATTAACACTAAGCACTGCTAGGCACAGTATGATTTGTTATTCCACTTCTCTTGCCATTTATACTCTTGTTTGCATCATCTTCTCCTCAGCTTTAATATGTTGTTAAACATGTCTAAAAATACAGTATTAATTCATTGTTGACCAATTTCTCAAACAAAACATATCTTTGATTCCAATTTCTGCTGAAGAAAAGGTAGACAAAATAATGAATCTAATGACTAACATCATTCTCTTTGTATTTATTAAAAAAAAAAAAAAGCAAGCTAAAATAAAAAGCTTAAGTCTCTAAACAATATTATCTCTCAATAAAACCAATTACAGAATGCTTTCTGCACTTACTGATAGACTGGCCACTTGATTTATTCCTTTCAGTCTCTGTTTCATTAGGGAGTTTCTGCTCACGCTGTGCCAAACATCTTTTAGATCTTGGCCTCACATGGACTGGCGAAGTATCTGTCTTGTCCACTGAACTTCTCCTTTTTTTTGATTTACTGTTATAAGGTTCATAGAGGCTGTCATCTGACTCTTCTTCAACATCACTTGACTCCATGGTATTAGTTTCAGACAACTCATCTTTGTCGTCCACACCAGTATCTCTGTCATTCACCTTACTTTGCCGAAAAGGTGTAACATGGACACTCTCCTCAAAATTAAAGTCATAAGCATCACTGGAGCCACCCAAGAAATCCAACTTCGCTGTGGATGCCTCTTTACCCTGTCCTTTTTTCGGTCTTTGTCTGGAAGTATTTTTAGGCCTTTCCGGTTTTTCCTTCCGATGCTTCTCTTTCCTTACTTGAGAGTCTTCTCTGCTTTTACACTCACGTTGTTTAATATCAGAATTATTGTCCAAGTTTGCAGTTTCAGAATCTATCTGCTTTAACACCAGCTCTGAACCCACCTTGTTTTCATTCAACTGAGAAATACCTGAATTTATGTTTTCTACTGTATACTTCTGTAGACTTTCCTCAAGTCTAACTTCATCCTGTTCAGAAAACTCTCTTGTCCAGTCACGTGCTTCTGAACGGTCCAAGACACCAGTGCAAAGTTCATTGTGTTTTCTCGTCTTTAAATATTGACGCCTGGTGGACACACTTTTTGGTAGCACCTTACCAAATCCATTCTCTCCACTTGAAGAAACATTTTCCAGTTCGGACCCTATGTCGTCGAGATGAAAATCAGATGTTTGCCCTTGTAATTGAAGAGAAAAAGTCATATTAAAGCTAAACAGCAACAAGCTGGAAAGTTTTTGTGCAAGTTCTGAACCTGATAAAAATTAAGACAGGTTAGAATTTTCTCCAGATTTGTATAAACCAGTATATGGCAATCAAAATAAGCTCCGTTTCATACAGCTTCCAGACCGAAAGCAGTTAAGTATACTACATTAGGATTTTTCTCTAAACTATTCTGTTTGGAAAGGTTATCTACAGGTCATTTATTTTTCTGAGGATTTTGCTTTCTTAACAGTTGTTGACTTTATAAATGATAATGCATGACTAAAGATGAATTTGCTCTGTTGAACTGTTTGGTCAATAATGAAACCAGATTGCAGCTGTATAGAAGACAAAACATTTTCAAATTCCTCTCCCATTGTCCTAGGCATCTTCATTCAAAAAGTTTACCAGTTGCCAATGTTAATATCTAACTTTTACGGTAAGTGGAAAATTAGTTGACAGTTACTTCAAAAGCAGGAATTATGTTTTTAACTTATACTCACACATTTTTTTCCTGATTCAGAATACAGCAAAGTCTGACACTTTGATTTAGTTACCTTTGTCTGGAACCGGTTTGATTAAGGAAATGGCATTGTCCGATTCCTCACAGAACTCTGACACAGGATGAGCCAGCTCATTTCTGTCACTATCAGCCCCCATCCCCCTTGGAAGTGCTTGATCATCTCTATCAGCAGACTGTAGAGGTCCTCTAGAGAAAATAACAAGGGTAGTATTTACTGAATAGCAATACATTTTATGACAATGAACAACTTCATTACATTGGATTTCTTCCCTTTTTCCAGTCAGTCAGAAAGTTAAGCTTACTGTAACAGAATTTTCAAATATAAATGGGGATTAATGAAAGATACTTACACTGAACTTACTTGTCCTACAACACTGGAACTATTTTCAGGAACTGAAGAAAGCACTCTCTGATTCTGTCAAGAAAATAAATTTTACTGTGAATAAATAGCTGAAACAAGCTTGCACTATAATGCAAATTTTAGACAAAAGCCAAGTTACCCACAGAAAGGCCAAAGAGGCCCATGACACTTTCTTTCTGGCTGGCTAACGCAAAGTGCTGCAGGATCTCACATACACAGCTCCTGCAAGTCAGCACATTCATCACCAGCCCAGTCACACAGACAGCGGACAGGGGAAGGAACTGTGAGGGTGGTACGGGGAACAAGATGCAAAACCACAGAAAACCAGGGTGCCCCAACCACCTTGTAGCAGAGCCTCAGTCCCACTAACAACCTGCTACACACCCCCCCCGGCGGGACCCCATGTCATACGAGGAACTGTGGGGACTATCCGCACCTCCAAATGAAGGCTCAAATCTCAAAAACTACGTACATCTGTGCTGGGAGGAGTAAGGGGAAGAATGCCCCTCAAGAGGAAAAAGTACTTACTACACATATGGAACACAAATTCTTTACTGGGCCAAGGAGATCAATTGAGTCCAGTAAATTCTGAGAAACTTTTGAAATTATCTCATTCAAGGCTGACAGTCGATTCTATTAGACAAAGGAAGGAATACAGCACTGTTACTGACATACTCCAGTATGAACTACCAATGTGACAACTTCTTACTGTTATTATGAGATGACTAAATTCTGAAGATACTTGTGTCAGGGATAATAACACTCACAGAAGATATATTTTAATTAAGCAGAAAAAATAGCCACAAAAATTATTCAGGTAATGACTAGATTAGGTGAAAATATGAAAAAACTTGTTTTATACAGTGAGTTAGTTTTTTAAGAAACATGCAAATCCAACTGGTGACCGGTTGCGAGTGGTGTTCCCCAGGAGTCGGTGCTGGGGCCCATCCTCTTCAACATCTTTGTTGATGACTTGGATGAGGGAATTGAGTGCACCCTCAGTAAGTTTGCAGAC
>VWZZ01007124.1:0-76354 GCA_013399095.1 Psophia crepitans
TCTATATTCCCTTTTGTTTTAATCTTTAAAGTGAGGATTTCTGTTCAGAAGGCAATAATATGTTGATTAGCAGCCGGAGAAACTGTATTCAGCCCTGTGTGGACCTTTTTAAGTGCAGGGCTCTGCTAGGGATGGGCGAATCTGCAGCTGCTGCTTTCACTCTGTGCTTTAGCTTGTCTTTGGCTGTGGGTTCCCTGTGCCACCTGATCCTACCTGCAAATCAGGGGGCTGGCGTTCAGGCCAAAGAAGAGAAGAGAGTACCAACACTACTTAATTACAGGAGCTACAGGTGATATAATGGACTGAATGTGTCTTTCACAGCACATGTCATATTATTTTGTACGAACCCTGCTCAAGAGCCTCTTTCATATTCCAGAGGTGACTAGGTCTGGTTTTATAGTGAACGTGAGATTTTTGTTATTGAACTAAAAAGTGACTTCAGACTGTGCTCCAGACTGTGCCCAAAATGTAGTTAAACCTTTTGAACATACTTATCTGAAGAGCGTAAAACCAAAGCCTTCAGGCTTGGCTTTGTCTGTAGCATTACCATCTGCAGGTAATAGCTTCGCATAATGTTATGCTTATATAATAGCAGTTACACTTAATGAATATTCTGCGGTGAAAGTCTGGTTGGCTTTCTCATTCAAGGTGTAAAACCCAAACCGAAATGTGGAAGTGATATTTTAATGCAAGCTTCAGGGAGAAGGAGGATGAAATAGTTTCATAACATTTAAACATGAAAGATAATTTTTCTTCTCTATTAAATATAAATATGCTAAGTTAAGTAAGGTTTGTACAGTTGAGTTTGGGGTGGTTTTTTTTTCCCTGTTGAGTGCTCCAGACTGATTAGCCTAGCGAAGAGAAAATGTTACTTTACAGCATTAATTTCAGGTTTGGAAAATAAAGCTTCTGATATTTTAGCCTATTACTTGAAGATATCTATTTAAACTGCTTTTGAACTTGGATATCACAGCTTTGCAGTAGAAGGCAGGGTGGTATTTGTATACTAAAAGACAGGCTCTGGAATCCCATTAGGCAGCAGCTAACCAATTCCAGGAGATTTTAAAAAGAGAAAGCTAAGTGGATTATAATTTTAAAATGTCATTATTTGGATTTTGAAAGTGATGCAGATGAGCTTGTTAGGCCTGTGGCTTTGAGATAAAAGCCTCTCATTGTCAAAAATCCTTTTGCCAGATTAGTATCATCCTTTAAAACAATTAATGAAACCCAGTGGCACGCTTCTGTTTTCTTGAAGACCAGACGGGAATTGTAAGAAACAGACATTTAACAGGTAACATGACATCATCTAAATCTGCTTAGGGCATCTCTAGAACGGAGTGCATCAATTTTATTGGTGTTCTTTTGAGATGATGCAAAGTTTTGTATCATCAAAATATAAAAGGTAGCAGTTCTCAGAGAATGTTTTTGAATTTGCATACCCAAGTGTAGGTGACTGGATGTGGTGACTGTGGAGGTGACCTACTCCTAGACATATGTGGTAAATGTGGACTTTAAATGTCTTGTCAGCAAGAGGCAGGTTATAGCTACTGTGCAAAGTCACTTGGTTTGGATGTCTTCTGGAGACGATTAGTGTAAGAGAAGAGGAAAAAGGTACAGGGGAAATGCGTAGAACCAGAATGCTTTTAGATGTAGCAGATTAAAAAGTGCATCAGAAACTAAAAATATTAATCATCTGCCATATTCAGCTGAATGTTGATAAAATCTCAGGCAACTTGGTATTACGTCTTTATCAAGTTACATATTCCTTACTGCTATCCTACACTTCCTGAGTCTGGAGAAACTTCCTTTTACCTTGTAGAACCATTTGCTTGTGCGTATTCTAACTTTAATAATTCCTATGTTTGCGGCCAACCTTACTAATGCAAACAGAAGACTCCTGAGTATAACTTTTTTTCAGGCAGCATCCCATACCTGATGCTTGCAACATTCAAATGTTTCTTTTTCCTTAGAAACCCCAAGATACGCATACATTTACACAGATAGAAAAATAAAGGCATTTAAGTTTACTGCTTACTTGCCTAAAATGTTTCTTAATCATTATGTAATTTGTTGACTTTGGAGAAATGGGAAAAGAACAAGAGTGACAGCGTGCCAAGCTGTCACGTTCTGCTTTGCCAGCTTGTGGCAGGTGGGTTTTGGGGTCTGATACACAGGGCTGCAGGTGGAAACCCCTGTCTTAGACGGAAAACTTGTCCGTCTGAAGCATATGTGCAGTAGAACCACAGTGACACACATACTTCTTATGCTAATTATATGTATAATTGAGAAGCATATTTAAATAATTTCAGGTAGAAATGTTTTATGTAGTTTATTTTGCTTTTTTGGTGTCAGATTTTTTTCGCTTTCCCCAGCCCACTCCTTCTAAGCTGCTGCTATTTTACACTTACTTGTAGTGGTCTCAGGTAAGATTTCCCCCTTTCCAATATGTTCTGAGTGAGTGCTTGTCTGCAGCATATGGAATTGTCTAAGTAATATTTAAATACGAGTCTTCATTATATGACAAACCTTTTAATATAGCTGCGAAGGCGCAAAAATGTTAGTAACTTTTCCTGGAGAGAGTGGCTAACCAGAATAAACGCTTGCATCCTTAGTTTATAGTCTTTCATATCTATCATTTAATTTGCAGCATCTTAACTTGACCATCTATAACAGTTGGTTTTTTTCCCCCCTCTCTGAACAGCCTTTTCATAGATGAAGGTAACATTGCAGTGCATGTTTGTGTGGGTATAGCAATAACTGAAGTTCTAGTTTACCTCTTAAATATTTTGCCAGTGTATTTCTTTTATAAATTAAATCTGCCACATGTCATAGAATAATGTCTGTGTGTTGGACCAAGCATGATGGGGACAAAAGTTTTTATTTTAAGAAGTGAGTTTGTTGTATATTTCAAAATACTAGATAGTAATAGACCTATGATTTTGTCAAAGGACTTTTAAACTTGGTAATCTTCTTCAACGTTCACTAAAGAATAATGTTTCTGAAACAAAAAAAAAAAAAAAGGAATACGTGCTCTCCCGTATTTGAAAAAGCCCTAATCATCCACTGTTGAACACTTCTGCAAGCATCAGTAGTGGCTCTCCAATAAACACTGTGGCTTAAAAATCATACTGAATTGTCACGAGCAGCAGAAAAAAAAATCCTGAAGGAAATGGGAGAAGTGGAAAGGAAAAATGTAATAGTGAAGGCATTTGAAAGAAGATTATAATAGGGAGTGGTATGCTGCATATTCGTCAGCTTTGTTGTGCGTTCTTCAACTTGTCTTGTACTTGAGCTGTTTGAGTGCTCCACAGAAAAAGCAATCAGTAGTTTAGCTGTCAAGGTGCTGTGCTGTCATGTCAAATGAAGGTGTATGAAACTTTTTGCTCTTCTAAGAAAAGCAAATAAAAGTGTCAGTGTCTTCCCTCCCTTCTATTTTGGATGGATTGATCTTTTTCGTAATAGGATGGTTGTTTCTTTTGACAATGGTCATGTTAAAATTTAAGATGTGAATTGCAAACCCTCTCTATTGCTAGGCGTTCTGTGTTGGGATCCTGTTGGCTTTTAACTCAGTCCAGGAGTGTATATGTCTGTTTTCAATGATCCTTATCCCAGGATAGAGAAATTTCTGTATTTAGAATTGTAAAACCTTATAGGATCCTCAATCCTGTTTATTTCCTGTGATACTCATTAATTCTCCATAAAAACATTTGTAATTTATTTTTTCACTTGTGCAGTTATGGAGCGTGCTCAGCCCTGTGCAGGACCTTGCACTGTGTCTATACTTTGTCCCATGTCACTTCAGAATCTAAAGCAACGTACGGGTGGAAGAGCATTTTGGACAAAAGTCAAAAGACATTTTGGGAAGGCTTTTGTTTTAAACCATTTGCATTGAAACAAATTAAAGTTCATAAATTGTTTGACCCCTGCCTAGAAAGAAGCGGATATGGATAAATGAGAACTTGTTGATCATTATCACTTATTTTAAGGTGATTAAAATTTGATATGGGTTTGATCCTTGGCTGACATAAAGCCTTAAGTGTCACTGCAGTGTTGGGAAACTTAATTATTAACTCATGAACCAGAAAGAGTCCAGACATACTTGGTCATGTACTATGTCTTAATGTATTACTGCGGTGAAATATACTCTCCAGCAACACTTGCAGTGTTTTTCATATTTTCTTTTTTAACTTATCCTATAGAAATTTGCAGAGTAGTGTAAGTTATAGAGGACATGCTAGAATATATTATCGTATAGTCTGTAGGGTACAGTTCCAAATGCCATGGGAAGACAGGGACAGGTAAAACCAGAGTGTGACTGGAACTATCTGACTTATTAGGAACATAATTTTCTATTGACATGTATCTTTTGCTGGATAAAATTGCATACTAATGTAAGGGAGAGCAAAGCGTAAAGCATTTCAATGATTTTGACAGGATAAGTATAAAATATTAGTGACAGAACTAAGATGCTGCTTTTTAGTTTTCAGTTTGCATTGTGGAGAAATATTTAAGATTTCATGAGTAAAGTCAGATAAGACATGATAGTACAGAAACTTGTATAGATTCTGTTAAATTTCAGAACAAGCTAAAGATTAAATCAATGTCATGACTATGTCGTATTTAAACATTAAGCGTGTCTGCTATTAAGTTATCCATTACAAGATTAGTTTTTAGTGGCCATGACAATTAAAACACAGTTTATCTGATTATCTGTGATCCGCAGGCTGAGTTCTCTTGTGGGTTTTTTGGTCCAGTCATATGTAATGTACAGTAGAGATTTCTGGTTAGAATTAGACAGTCCCCTGCAGCTTGGTTGTAGAAAAACGGATGTTTAAGGCCAGGAATGAGGAGGCAGTGGTATTACTGGGGGATGTTTATACCTACTGCATGCAGCTTGAAATGAAATGGAAGATACTTTGCATAATGGATGATGGTAGATTAGTCAGGTTATTGCAAAGATTTGATTATGCTGCTTTGCCAGTAAATTGTGGGTACTTTTGAGTTTATTTGGTGGGTGAAAGGAAGATGGATTATGCTTGTTTTGTAAATTAAGAAACCAAAGGTTGAGTTACTAAAGGAATCAAGTGTTGAGTTTCAAGGATGATAATAGTAGCGATATGTGCCAGCGTCTCAAAAATGATAGGAAGATCTCTCTGAAGCAGTTGACAGAGAAAAAGATGGAGAATTTGTTCAATTGAGGCGGGAGAAGAATGTTGGAAAATGAGAAATTATGAAAAGGATCAGCTTTGCCTAAAATATCTGATTTCATAGCTGTTTAGGGCTGTGACTGGTCTAGTGCGAACTGGGGCAGAGGGCATGAGGGAAGCAGAGCATGGAAATCAGAAGGCGGGGAAAGATCCTTTAAATAAAAAAAGTTAAAAGAAAATAATCTTTGAAACTCTGAAACTTAACTCATCGCATGGTCTCCAGCATTCTGCCCCCTGTGACCTTGCTTAAGAGAGAAGATTATTCCCCAAAGTTTTCCCTGACCATAGTATTTCCCATCACTAGTTTGTGCAGTGGTTGTATGTGTGGTGATAGGTTATAGGTCTGAAGAGTGTGGGAGGTATTGGATTAGATTAATGATACTGCCTGTTATAGCAGAAATGGTTGGTTGAACAAGCGTGGAACAACACTGAAGCCTTAGTGTGAGATGGTGAATTGATGCAACATCCCTTCTGAGGGAAGATATTTGGATGCAAATGTTAGACAGATAGATGTGCCTTTTTTCTTTTGCAGCTATTCAGTCATCTTGGTAGGGTGTTAACTTTTTAAGAAAATCATTTAAAAGAATTGAAGAGTGAAATAAATTTCTGGCTCCAGAAAAAAAAGGACAAGAAATGTTCAGCTCCAGTGTTCCAGAAAGGAAGAAATAAAACCAAAACTAAAAAGCATTTGTGAACACAACCTCTCTCTTTTGCATTCAGTTAAAAGGTTGGGCTTTCTGGCTTTTTCTGGTAGGCTTGTTCATTGCAACAGGGACGATACAGGGGCTTGAAAGAAATTTAGAGTCAAAATCTATCCAGCAGCTGCCCAGCAGTGACAAAGTGTCAGAACAAGCACTGGTTTGTGTCATACCTCCCGTCAGCCTTTGTCTCCTTATGAGCACTTCTCGGATGTTTTGGATCCTGATGGAATTTAACAGCTTAGGGAGCAGGGAGTTTGTATAATGTATGTGTAATTGGTTGTTACTTGACTTCATGTTAATCCTGTGAAGCATAGAATTTTTCAGCTTTTCTGGAATAGGTGGTATGGAAACCGTATAAAACCTTGTTCAAGTTCTTTGCATAATTTCTCTGGGGATCAGTTCTGCCAAGGGAAACGTCTCCTGCAGTGACAACAGCTGGCTCGAAACGCCTGCTGCTGCTCAGAGAGAGTGCCTTGACCTGGGAAGGCTGGCTGCTGAGGCTGGGAAGGAAAACTCTCTCCTGGACTGGTGCAGGAAAGGCTGCATTAGCATCTTCATCTCTTCGGTCTGAAGGAGAATCTAGTCCTGATGCTAACTCAAGCTTAGGCAAGGAGAAGTTAGCATTTTAAAATATAATTTCTCAGGGCTATAAAACCCAACACTGACTAAAAGCATGGAAGCCTTTATTGATTGGTAACTTGGCGGCATTCCCCACTTAAATCTATAGAGCTACTTGTTAACTTGGAGTGGGCTGCATGCTTCCAGACGTAAGTATGTTGTTGTGTCTTTGACTAGTGATAAAAAATTGCAGTACAGGTAGCAATTTTTTAAAAATTATATTTGGATGTTTTCTCTGGACTCAAGCACATTGAATAAAGTATGTGTCACTGGTCCTTTGTTTTCCTTTATGACCTAAGTTTCAGATAGGCAATTGTGATAATTTTGTCTGCTTGTAAAAAGAGGTTTGTTAAAGTGTAAAAAGATTAAAAATTAAAATATAAAATATAAACAGCTGTTAAGAATAGAATAGAACAATAGTTGTAGGTTGCCTGTGAGGAACTGTAAATGGTACTTGCTCTTTGTGCTATTGATTTTACATTACTTCAATTCACATATTGATGTCTAGATTGAATTTCTCATATAATAATTTTTTTCAGTTTTTTCACATATGGCCTATAAAAAATCACAGCATCTTGCTGGAGGTAACAATGTTTGTCCATAGAACCACAGAAGAATCAAGTTGGAAAAGAGCTCTGGAGGTGGTCAAGTCCAAACTGCTGCTCAAAAAAAGGTCTACCTGCAGTTGGATTAGTTTCCTCTGGACCCTGTCCAGTTGAGCTATGAAAGTATCTGCTAATGGAGGCTCTCCAGTCCCCTGAGCTGGAAAACAGGGACAGGGAGCAGAATGAAGCCCCTATAATCCAAGGGGAAATGGTTAGCAGTCTGCTACACCACTTGGACACGCATAAGTCTGTGGAGCTGGATGGGATCCACCCAGGGGTACTGAGGGAGCTGGCTGAAGTGTGCATTGTTTATGTGTAAATGTCATTACTAATAATAGTTATTTATTAAAATTTGGTGCAGTCATCTAAACATACTTGTCTTTCAGAATGGCCATAGCCAGTGTTTGTCATACATATGTAACGTTTTGCTATTTCAGTTGAAGATGTAGCAAAAAAATAGGAAGTGTCTTTCTCTTCTGCATTTTTATGAATAGCCTGCAGGGCGCTTTTTGTTTTTCTGAAAGAAAGCAGCATAATGAACAGTCCCGTAGCCTTTGACTTGAGCTTCCTCAAACTGTGAAACCACAGGAAATTATTTTCCCCCCATTAGTAGCCTCCTGCAGATTGCTTCTGCAATTTCAGAGGGGCAGGCAGTCTCCAGGATCCCTTGCCTGCCAGGAGTCATGGTGGAAAAACATGATTTATTTTTTTTTGTTGCTGGCGTGTGTGTCTGAGTTCACTGCCCTCCTTCTGCCTGGAATGTACGAAATGAATACTGGAAACTCTGGAAATCAAATCTTTCGGCCAGTGAACTTATTCAGAGACTCCTGATATCTGTAAGCTGGGCAAGCAGTTGCCATTAAAGCTCTGCAGAGGAAATCTAGCTTGAAATAAGATCTTACTGTATCACTTTGTGCTTGTTAGGATTTCTAGAAGTTGTAGACCATGGTAGAACTTGAGCAGAAAATATATTCCATTTATATCACCAGAGAATTAATAGATACACACTGAATGAGTGTTTTTATTACCGGTCCAGGCCTAAATGCTTTCTGTTTGTAGGAAGTCAAGAATGGCAAAACTCAGATGATAGGAAAAATTGCCTGCCATTTGCATCCTTCAAAGCTCTTAATAAGGAGTTATGTTAAAACAAACTAACTGCAACTGGGGATAAAAGAATCTGAAGTGCTGTCTGTCCTACCTGGCAGTTTTTGATGTGAAATATAAAAAAGATGACTTGATAGGTACCATATGGACACAGACGCTTAATTCATATTGAGAAATGAGCTAATTCTGTCTGTGTGGCAGTGGTTGGAAAGGACCTCTGAGATCATCAAGTCCAACCGTCAACCTAACACCACCATGCCTGCCTACTTCTAGCCACATGTCTCCTTTTGTATTTTTTCTGCCGCTCAACACTGTCATTTAAAAATGGAATTAAATTTTGAAACTCTTCCTGGTTTAAATTTTGCATTCTCCACCAGATTAAGTTACAGTGCAAGCTCAGATTGCTTTCTGAAGGCAAAACATTAGCAGTGGAGTCTCTGAATTTAAGATGTATAATGTATTTTAAATGAAGATGAACAAAAATTTGGAAATGCCTCCAAATGTGCATCTTTTTAGAGATCTCTTTATTCCCATGTATAAAATGGCTTCTTCAGAATTTCTGTTGTAGGAGAAATATAACAGTGTGGGATGGATTGGCAGTGGCGACAATCAGTGGTAGTCAGGAAGTGAATATAAGTGGGTGATCAGGAGGAAAGGAATCATTGCCCTATAGAAAATAATATGATGACAGCAATTCAAATATACCAATTTGTTAATTAGTGGATGAAATCTGCTTTTCTCATAACTTGTATTAGTTACATTGAAACCAGTAAATATTCAGTCATTTAAAAAGCAATTTTGTATGATGGACAGTAGCTGTTACAGGGCAACCCTGTTAGAGATTTCACATGTGTTAGCCAGAGCTGACAAGCTTGTTTGGGTACAGTGCCCTTCTGTTAGTCACATACAACCTGCATGAAAGGTAAGCTGAACCGTGGTCTTTATTCCACTGACTATATTGACTGGCTGTTCATTACTGATCTTCATTAGGGAGGCTTAGACATTTTACTTATATGTAGACATACCCAATTAGGTGATTTAATCTTGAACTGTATCTGGTATTGAGTACCTGAGATGAGTGTACAGGTCTTCTGAATGGTGTAGAGAAAATATGCTTGTTTAGGAGCATCCATGTACTTTCAGTTTGTGTGGTAACACATTCTTTTATGTCTTCACTTTGCAAGGGAAGAGCAGCATGTGAGCTTGTTACTTGGATTTCCTGCCTTGCCTGGAAATCACACAATCATAGAATTGTTTTGATTGGAAAAGACCTTTAAGATCATCAAGTCCAATTGTTAACCGAACACTGCCAAGTCCAACCACTAAACCATGTCCCTAAGCACCACATCTACACAGCTTTTAAATACCTCCAGAGATGGTGACGGCAGCCTGTTCCAGTGATTGACAACCCTTTTGGTGAAGAATTGTTAATATCTAATCTAAACTCCCCCTGGCACAACCTGAGGCCACTTCCTCTTGTCCTGTTGCTTGTTACTTGGGAGAAGAGACCAGCACCCACCTGGCTACAACCTCCTTTCGGGTAGTTGTAGGCAGTGATAAGGTCTCCTTTCAGCCTCCTTTTCTGCAGGCTAAACACCCTGTCATGGTTCAGCCCCAGCTGGCAACTGAGCACCACACAGCTGCTTTCTCACCACCCCCACCCACACCCCTGGCAGGATGGGGAGGAGAATGGGAGACAAAGACAAACCCTTGTGGGTTGGAATAAGGATAGTTTACTGGGATAGCAGTGGTAGAGGGAAAAACAACAACAGCGCTGATAACAGACTGTACAGAACTGGTGATACACAATGTGGTTTCTCACCCAATGACTGTATAACTCAGACCGCATGCTCAGACCCATCGCGAAGGCGGACTGTCCCAAGACATCCATCCTGGAGCTGCGTGCTCCTCACCGACTAGCCACCCTTTTATGCTGAGCATGATGTCACATGATGTGGAATATGCAAATGGGCCAGTTTGGGTTACCTGTCCTGGCTGTGTGCCACCCTATCTTCTCGTGAAAATTAGCCCTATCCTACCCAAACTGAGGACACCCCAGTTCCCTCAGCCGCTCCTCATAAAACTCTGTTCTAGACCCTTCACCAGCTTCACTGCCCTTCTCTGGACACGCTCCACCACCTCAGTGTCCTTCTTGTACTGAGTGGCCCAAAACTGAACCCAGTACCTGAGCTGCAGTACAGGAAAACAATCAATTCCCTGCTCCTGCTGGCCCCACTATGCCTTATACAAGCCAGGATGCTACTGGTTTCTTGGCCACCTGGGAATACTCCTGGGTCATCTTCAGCAGGCTGTCGACCAACACCCCCAGGTCCTTTTCCTCCAGGCAACTTTCCAGCCACTTCTCCTCAAGTCTGTCATGTTGCCTGGGGTTGTTGTGACCCAAATGCAGGACCTGACACTGAGCCTTGTTGAACCTCATTTAGTTGGCCTTGACCCATTGATCCAGCCTGTCCAGATCCCTCTGTAGAGCCTTCCTACCCTCCAGTAGATCAACACTCCCACACAACTTGGTGTCATTCACAAACTTACTGAGGGCGCACACGATGTGTTGGTGTTTTGTTGGTGGCTGAAAACATAAGTTGGAACTTGCTAAGTATATTTTTCTATATACTATATCGTACATATAAAAGGAAACCTCTCCAGCAAACTGCATGCAGTAGTGGTTGTAATGCCTGTATCTTCACTTTGAAGTGATGGCAAGCCCAGCAAGCTCACTTGGCTATAGTTCAGACTCCAAGCACCTGCATAATATTTAGGAAAAGCAGTGCGTGGTGTGCCTGGCCCTGTCTCTGTCAGCAAAATGGCCGTATTCTGGTCGTCATGGACTCAAGCTTTCTGTCCAGGGAAAGCTGAGACTGAGCATAAGCTTGTGTGTCAACCTTGTGCATGGTAGGTTTGTGTATGGTGGAGACTGAAAGTGCAGACATACCTAACAAAAATAGGAGATACCTCTGGATTCTGAACAATTCACTAAAAAAAATAATCACATTGTTCATGTTGCCTGTGTATTTTCATCTGGGCACCATGAGTTTCTCTTGTCAGTTTTTCTAAACTGTAAATATTTGTTTGGACATCGATGCTGTTTTTTCACCAAGATAGGTGCATTTCAGTAATTGAACATTTCTGTTGGGTGCAAAAAACACTGTGATTTCCAAGGCTGTAAAGCATGATTGTAGAATAATCTTTATTATGGAAACTAGCTTTGAAAGGGAGGAGAAAAGTAGTCTTACTGTGAGGACATAAAGGTAATTGGTTCTCTGTCCGTTTCCAGGTACTCCCATTGGAGAACAGAATGAAGGACACCACGCGTTTCCCGCAGGCGCTGAATATTGGCATGGGAATAGTCATGACCTTGTATATCTCATTAGCCACTCTGGGGTATCTGCGCTTTGGGGATGAAATCAAAGGCAGCATAACTTTAAACCTGCCGCAGGATAAATGGTAAGTGCCTATGTGACTTAAAACCACTAGTCTAGAAGACTCTGCATGTGGGTTGGCGCAATCCCAAGCACAACTACAGGCTGGGAGAATTGTTCGAGAGCAGCCCTGAGGAGAAGGACTTGAGGGTGCTGGTTGATGAAAAGCTCAACATGCGCTGGTAGTGTGTGCCTGCAGCCCAGAAAGCCACCCGTGTCCTGGGCTGCATCAAAACCAGTGTGGCCAACAGGGTGAGGGAGGTGATTCTGCCCCTCTACTCCGCTCTTGTGAGACCCCACCTGCAGTGCTGTGTCCAGCTCTGGGGTCCCCAGTACAGGGAAGACATGGAGCTGCTGGAACAAGTCCAGAGGAGGCCACAAAATTGATCAGAGAGCTGGAGGACCTCTCCTACGTGGACAGGCAGAGGGAGTTGGGCTTGTTCATCCTGGAGAAGAGAAGGCTCCGCGGAGACCTAACTACGGCCACCCAGTACCTCAAGGGGCCTCCAGGAAAGCTGGAGAGAGGCAGTTTACAAGGGCATGGAGTGACAGGACAAGGGGAATGGATTTAAACTAAAAGAGGGGAGATTTAGATTAGATATCACAAGAATTCTTTACTGTGAAGGTGGCGAGGCACTGGAACAGGGTGCCCAAAGAAGTTGTGGATGCTCCTGGATGCCTGGAAGTGCAGGTTGGATGGGGCTTTGGGCAACCTGGTCTAGTGGAGGGTTGGAACTAGATGGTCTTTGAGGTCTCTTCCAACCCTAACGATTCTGTGATTCTGAAAATGTTGCAGAGGTTGTTCTGTGCCTCACTGCTGTTATGCTTATAAATGAGAGGTGCTCAAACTCTTAGAAGTGTACTGTATACACTCTCTCTGTGCCTTCTGTAGTTGAGTTATTGTTCTGCCCAGCAATTTCTTGCATATTAAAAGGAATTACATATGGAAACAGATCAATGATCTTTAAAGAATTCCATCTCTAGCAGGATCTAGTTCCAGGTGGATTGGAGGAGGAAATATGTAGCTTGCAAGCAGCTATATTGCTGTTCTGAAACCAGCTAGTTTTGTCTTTGATATCTTGGTAATTTAGTGACCTTTTTAATGGGATTACTGGGTTTACCAGGTCAGCAACTGGAATAGAAGATACCAAAGCTGAATAGATTTGTAGTTTAGATGTAAATCCATGGATAATGCATAGTAATGGCTATCTATCAGGAAAATGAAGTTTATGGTTGCCAGTGTCTCAGGGATAGATTTTTTTATCTAGCTTTTTTTTTAATGCTACGAGATCTCCACATGTCACTTGCTGAAGAAGCTCTGAATACTGTTTCAACTGTTGTTTTGTTAGTTCTTTGTCTGTGTATGGATGGATATATATTGTAATTATTAAATACAACTTTTTATACTTTATGTCTGATGCGCCTAAAATTAGGTATATCAGTAGTGCACAAGTGAAAAGCTGAAAAGTATTTTCATGTTTTCATTCTGATTAAGTAATGTCCTACATCTTATATGCTTACATTTACTTGTTTGGTGTCTGTATGATAGCATATTGAAGTAGGGAAATCCCCAATTACGAGAAACAAACTTCTTTGCTAAACTGAATTGTGACTCCTTTTTTACTCTTTGAAAAAGAGTAGAACACGTTTAAAGAGGTTTCTTTAATTTGCAAATGTTACTTTTTTCACACTCTCTTCTTCCATTTTCATTCCTTGGAGTCAGTATGAACTATTAATTTTTAATATTCTTTAAAAGTCTGGTTTAATTGTCTGACTGATTCCAATGATAAGCACACAAAATGATAATAAAATGGGTGAATGTTTTCCTGGTTGTTAGAAATTTCATATATCTGTTTTTACTTTTTTGCTTGTTTTGTTTTTATATTGTTGGATATACATCTGTATTGTTCAACTGTTTCGTTGGATATACATAAAAAAACCCCTAGAAGTCTTCAAACATTTACTGCATCGATCCTGTCTTATACGATGCATCTGAAAGGGAAAGTAAGTCTATTTGTAATATTACATGGTATTGCTCGCTGTTGATACAATCAGTGTAAAGTTTATTCTAAATGGTAGACCTGGGTTTATTTGTGCCTTAAGAGAGGTGCTCTTAAAAGAGGAAGAGGGAGAGGAATGTGGAATATAAGGTAAAGTTGCTCACTCTGTTGCTTTTTATTGCACTCATGCAAGCAACAGGGTGAACTTAATTCTGCTGTAACATTCTGGTTTATGCTGCAGCCCTGGTGTCTAACAGGGCTGTTCAAATAAGAGTTTTCAAATAGCTCTTGGCTACAGTGCAGATGTGATGATAAGATGATATTTATCCTGATGGCTTTACAGACCCTAATGCAAAGGAAGACATAATAAAAGAGATGGAAGCTGGTGTTCTATAAGGTGGAGAACTGGCATTATAAGTTTAATAACCTCAGAGCTGCTCAGCGCACATATGTAGAGATAACAGTCATTTGTTTTCTTCTTCCCTTGGATACTACCCCAGAGCACCAAACAAAATTAGGAGGAGAAGCAGCTCAGTGGTACACCCATGGGTTGTGATGTACGATGCTATTGCTGCGCAGTACTGTGGGTACAGTACCGATGAACAAATGTGTGCAATTAACTGTGCTAGCAAGACAAATTTCCAGTGAACCATATGACACTGTTTTGTTATTTAGCCTTCACATCAAAAGCCAGTAAGTGGCTGGATTGAACTAGAGAAATGCAAGGAGCGGATGAGTTTTTGTAAAAAACCCGTCATGCGAAGGAGCCTGGAATATAGCTAAGCGGTGAGACTTGGCTTATGTGTTTAATTCCAGCTGGACAATCCGTGTCTTAAAAATAAGCTTTTCCTGACAAAGAAAAGAAAATTCTGCAGTTTTCTGAGTTCTATTTGATATTCTTGCACATGAGTTGACGAGAAGGCGTACACAGGCCCTAGACCTGTTAGGGACTCAGGTTTAATTTAAATAGAAGACTGCTCATATTCTTAAAAGCGTTCTGCTAGATTGGAGCTTTTGGAGAAGACACTTGTTGTGGTTCTAGTTTTGTTTGTGTTTTGCAGTACAAGTTGACACTCAACATAATGTATTCTTTAGAATCTGCTGAAAATTGACTTTATTAAAAGACTGTAGTTTTCAGCTTGGTTTTGCTGATCTTTAACAAAAACTTATTTCTGGAACCACAGAATTCTATTTCACTGGATTAAATAATTTTTCTTTTTTTACATGCAGTTATGTTTACCTGCTTGGAATATCTTAGTAATTGTTTTTCATATCCTCAGAAGTATGCAGGGTACCTAGTGAGACGAATCTTTTTACTTAGTCCATTGCTGACTGAGGAGAGGACACACAGACACAGAGTATAATTTACCTGATTTATTCATGATCACTAGGGATCTCCTGTCCCAAGCCAAGGAGGGGCACCATATGCCTGAAACAGCACATATTTATAGTCAAAAAGTACATAATTATTGTCACATGACCATCAGTTGAAACCAAGTCCTGCGATGTCTGCAAATGTAGATTATGGAAATTCTGCTTTAATTCTTAGCAGTGTCTTTGATTGGGGTCTCATAGAATCACAGAATGGTTTAAGTTGGAGAGGACCTTTAAAGATGATCTATTCCATTCTTGGCATGGGACATCCTCCACTAGATCAGGTTGCCCAAAGCCCCATCCAACCTGGCCTTGAACACTTCAAGGAATGTGGCCTCCACAGCTTCTCTGGGCAACCTGTTCCAGTGCCTCACCACCCTCACAGTGAAGAATTTCTTCTCTGTCCTTGGCTGTGGTCTCATGTCCTTGAGGCTGAAGGTTCTTTCCTCCATCTGTTTTTTCATTAAGGTATGAGTGACATTCTTTGTGAAACAGTTCCCTTACTGTGAATCCCAAAGTTTAACTACCGTACAAATATTAGAGCATATTAAAATTCAACAAGATGTTACATGGTACTAGTTCAAGTGGAAGCTTAGCATAATAAGTTCCCTCTTTGGTCTAGCTGTATTGATATGCATGTTTTATTACATTAGTTTCCAATTTTTTCCCTTAAAAGAGCTACAACAAAATCTAAAATGTTGAATTGAAGAAAGGTAGATTTTTGTTAACTTCCTTTGGTTCATACAAATGATTTAGAATTTGTGTAATGCAGATGCTTACTTTGAACGACTGTATTTAAAGCTTTGATTTCTGTTTTCGAATATCTTTTTAAAATTATTTTTGTAAAGGTTTGGGGTGATCTGAAACCTGAGGATTACATGCTAATTGTGGGTAGCTGGTCAGTTTTTTCTTTTCGTTAACCAGATAAAAGCCATCTACACTTCTGGAATAAGTACAGTGATGCAGAACTGACAGAAAAGTGACTTTTTTCCTTTGAATTTCTTAAAACTGCTCAGCAATTAAAAGGAAGGGTGTCACAAAAGCTATCTAGACCATTACGTCACCATGTAAAGTGATGTAATGGTTTTTCTGTCTCTGAATATGTCTTTGGGGCTTTATTGAGTAGTGTACAGTGATGGTCAAATGTTTGATAAGAATAATTTAGGACCTGTTAATCAAAATATATTTTTAGTCAAAGGGTATTTTTCTTTTTTCCCCCATATCTGCACTTTTAGTTCCCTCTGTGTATTTATTCAGCTAATAAAGCTGATTTTTTTGTTAGCAGTCTTTCAAGATCATCAAAAGTGAAAACTTGATGAATTGGCTTGCAGTTGTGAGATGAGAAGCATGTAAGACCAAGCTGAAAAGGCCATTCAAGTTCATCAGCTGTGCTCAAAATCACTCAAGTCTACCAAAACCATTGCTGACCGTGTGTTCAACACTTCCTTCGGAATGCTGAAGGAAGGATGGTGGAGGCGTCCTGTTGTGGTGGGAAAGAGCTGAGCTATATGGATACAAATTTTGCCATGCCGTGCCATTCGGTAGCCACAGAGTTAGGGGCCAGCAACAATCCTGGCTGTATTTTATTTACCAATAACAGATACAAGCTATGATACTCAAAGGGGGAGTGCTTGTGTGATCCCTGCCAGGCTTTGAGAGATACAGATGGGGATCTAGTTTGTTCTTTCCATGCTCTTGACACTCTTTTCTTACGGTTGCAACTTGCCCTTGCTGTCTGGTTGAGTTTGAACCTCTTTTTGAGGATTGAAGCAAATAATGGTAGTGAGTGCTTCAGTCTGCTTGGCATCGTCTGTTATCCCAGGTTTTTTATGAGACATTTATTCATCTCTTATTTGTGAACTCACAATACCTCATGACAAATGAACCAAAACTTTACCCCAAAAGCTTTGATCATATTCTTAGAAAGAATCTAAAGAATCTAAATAATACCAAGAGACTCTTAACTTCAGTCAGTTGGCTGTAAGCAAACCTATGACAAATGCTTGTAGTTTATGCAGCATGGATTAGAAATGCATCTCAATTTAAAATGGTTGGTGGCATGGATAATTTTTTATCTCTTGTTTATTCAGCCACAAGTAACAGTGGTAAGAGTGTCCACACATCATGTTTTTGGAGGATTTACTCTAGTTTTTTGAGAATTTAATGAAAATTCTCAAACTAATTTCTCTGAGACCTCCTTCTGGAGTAGATCTGCAGACATTTTGTTTACAAAAAGCTGGAGGTGTAGGAAAACCTTCAGACACGTGAAGGGAAAAACAATACTGGTACAACCATATAGCAATGGATTTCACTGCGTTAAGTGAGATAAGAGTATGAGCATGATATCTTAAAATCCTTAACTATCTTGGTGAAAAAAAAGTATTTGTTACCTAGAATTTGGTAAGACCCTGACAATATATAGGTTATTTTCCAGCATAGGTAAGGAAGCAAGATTTATGAGTCCATGCAAAATTATATTGAAGTTAGGCTGCCAAGCATTTTTAAAAAATATTCTCCTTATTTTTTATCTGAGCCTTATAGCTGCTTTTGTTATATTTCTAACTGAGATATAGTTTATATGAGGGTAGACATGAACTTTTTTAATGGATTTTTTTTTTTGTCTTCACCTTTGATATGACACTTTTTTCTGATAAATACTAATAATCTTTTCCTTTACTCACAGGATAAGAGTTTTTGGTTCTGCACAGATCTGAAAAAACCCCCAAGATTAAAGCTGGATGATCTCAAATCAGTTAATATATTTGGAATATTGAAGCGTATTTTGAACCAATTTAGGCAGAAAGAAGTTAAATGTAGCTGAGTTTTATATTGTTATAAAGAAACTGTCCACTGTGTTGCATTTTCTGAACATGTTTATCTATACTTTGATGACATGCAGGGTTGAATAACACTACACAATAGAAAGAGATTAATAAGAATAGAAATTCTTACTCATTCTTAAAATGTAACTTGTGCCTTTTACCAGTCTGTGTTGAGATAACTTTGCTTTTTATGTAATTGAATTCTTGGAGTGGTGCAAGACAGCAGCTTGTCTTTGTCTGTCACAGAATTTAAAAGCGTCCCAAAGTAACTTTTCAACAAAATACACAGTTTCTTAAAAAAAATATAATTATCTTGATCCTTAAATGTTTGTCTAGTTACAGCAGCTCTTGTCCTCTATGTTAGGAAAGACAGACATTCCTGCACCAGAATGAACTCTCTTCTCCAGGCATACTCTGTTCTGCTTTTGTAAGACCCCACCTGCAGGACTGTGTCCAGCTCTGGGGTACTCAGTACAGGAAAGACATGGAGCTGCTGGAGCAAGTCCAGAGGAGGCCACAAAGCTGATCAGAGGGCTGGAGCACCTCTCCTACAAGGACAGGCTGAGGGAGTTGGGCTTGTTCAGCCTGGAGAAGAGAAGGCTCCAGGGAGACCTTGCTGCAGGCTTCCAGTACCTAAAGCAGCCTACAGGGAAGCTGGAGAAGGACTGTTTCTTAGGGAGTGTAGTGACAGGACAAAGAGGAATGGCTTTAAATTGAAAGAGGGGAGATTTAGATTACATATTAGGAAGAAATTCTTTACTGTGAGGATGGTGAGGCACTGGCATGGGTTGCCCAGAGAAGCTGTGGATGCCCCATCCCTTGCAGTGTTCCAGGCGGGGTTGGATGGGGCTTTGGGCACCCTGGCCTAGTGGAAGGCATCCCTGCCCATGGCAGGGGGGTTGGAACTGGATGATCTTTGAGGTCCCTTCCAACCCAAACCATTCTATGATTCTATATGTTCTTTTTCTAATATCTTTTTCTTAGTAACGTATCCTGCCAATCCACCACTGGCGTAAGGTTGGGACAATTTGGAGCTGTAGAAGTTGTTCCTCCTTTATGTTGCTATAAACCCTATGAAATACCATCATATGGCACGTTAATGTGATGCTACTCTGTACCTAGCGGTTTTGAAGAGGAGAGTGTGGACAGCAAGGAAATTTGGTTATGCATATTTTCTAGCCTTAGAAGAGTGGGTTGTTTTGGTCTGTATTTTGGTAGTTGGCTTATCTTCTACAACAGGCAGTTATAACTCGCAAGCAGATAATGTTATCTTCTTGTTTGCTGGGGTGGGGAAGTATATTTATGTACAGCCTTAGTGCCATTAGCAAACTAATTTTTTTTATTAAAAGTTTGTCACTTACATGCATGTATGTAAATGTTTTCAACAGGTTGTATCAGTCTGTAAAAATTCTGTACTCCTTTGGGATTTTTGTGACCTATTCGATTCAGTACTACGTGCCTGCGGAGATTCTCATTCCAGCTGTCACCTCCAAAGTGGAGCAGAAGTGGAAGTTACTCACTGAGCTTGTGGTGAGAGCACTATTAGTCTGTTCAACCTGTAAGTATGTGCGGAACACCCATAAAACCCCTTGCTATTACACATTGTTGTGGCTAGCTTATTTAAATGCGTGTTTTGTTATTTATTTTTCTGGAAGCTAGCTAACCTGAAATTTTGTTTCAGTGATTCAGTATGTTTTGACTTCCATGAACAAGTGAATCTAATACTGTGTTTGTCTTCTAACCACACTTTTTTTAGTAAGTGTGACCAATTATTTGACAACCATATCTTTTGCCAATAGCACTCTAAAGCTGCCGACTTGAAAATAATTTTCGTAGAAAAAACAGTTTCAATAGACACGTTTTAGAGTTTCATGTCAATATTCCTCTATGCAATCTGCAGTACATGCTGCTCACAGAGAAATCCTTTTTCTGTTCTGTTGGTCTGAGGATTAAGCCTAAGGTGTGCTGGTCTTTATCCATAAACAGCACTGGCTCCCTCACTGCCTGTTACGCCAATTGTTTTTCATGCTTTTTCCCTACTCTTCCCATCCCTCCTACTATGTCTCTGCTTTTCTCACAGCTAGTGTAGATATCATAGATACTAGGAGTAATCAGCAGTGCTCACTGAATAGTGAGCATGGTCTCATCTAGGAATCAATATTCCTGAAGATAATGAACTGAGGAGGACATTTAAGTTTGTCTTTACAGTTCCCATCCAAAGTGCTGATTAACATGGGAAGCTTTTCTCAAAAATGTTATAAAAAATCGTTTCTAGTGCTGAACTGGCTTCTTGACTCGGCCATTTGTACTGAAACGAGCTGTTTACCTTGAAAAGAATCAAAACTACCAAACAAGGAAAAAATACCAAACCTTATTTTTTAGGGGGTAAGTATTGATGAGAGAGTTTAGTTTCTGTTGGATCTGTTATCTTGGTGAATGCTGACCAGTGGCTAATGTGCTGGATGGCAGCTAATAATTATTTATTGTCAGAGAGAACTTGAACATCCAGTGAGACCTTCTTAAGGTCAAGCCTGTTGAGAGAAACAGTTAAATGTCGGTGCAATTTAGTCACTGCAGTAAGCAAAGTGAAATATCATTGATGTAATAACTTGCTGCTCTGAAAATACATCTGCTATGTGAAATTTTAAAAAAATATAGTGAAAAACTTTCTTGTATAATGACACACAAATTTCCAGAAGCACCATATAGCCTGTGTTCTGCTTCTAGCGTTCATGGTGCATAGTGAACCTGTTAAGATTTTAAGACTGAGGATAGATGAGTAGCTCCTGTAATGCCTGAGAGACATCTAGATCAAAACGCTTCTGGTTCCAGAATGCTTTCTAGTGTCTCTCCGGGCCCTCAAATTCCACTCATTCTCTGTTGCCCTTTATGTGCCCCTTATAACGTGCTCTGGTAATAATATCACAACAGATTTGAAAAGCTAAAATTCTTGTAGATCCAAACTGTTGTTTACAGCTGAAGGTTTTGAGAGTTTAGAGGTGAAAGAAGTTTTCAGACTTGTGTCTGATGAGAAAGGCTTGTGGTGAATAGGTTTAAAAGTGCATTTTCCTCTTTGACTTTGGAAAATTATGAATGACTCCATGATATTCAGCCATAGTTTGATTGTTTGTTTCTTTGTTTTCTCAGTTTTATTATTGAGCTTTGCAATTACTGGGTGGTCTGGGAAGGCAGAACTGGGGAACAGTCTCCAAGAAAGGTAGAAAAAGAAAGAAAACTTTAAAATTTGGAAAAAGAGTCTGTAAAAAGTAAAAAGAAATGTAAACAAATCAGAAATGGTGTACCTTGTGAGCAGGACTTGAAAATGGAGTGGTTGCCTATTGGATATAAGTAACTACAGTTGGGTGAATTGGGACAGGAGGAATCTAATCCAGCATGAATTATGGTGGGTCCCTTTTTCCCAGAGATATGTTGGCACATATTCATTCTTCTTTTTGTTTTCATGCAGTTATGCATTGTGCTGCTTTTTTCCAGGTTTTCCATTTCTTCACAAACCAGCAGCTAATGGCCTTTCTTTTCTGAAGGCATAATAAATACTTCAGAATGATTCAATATAAAGTGAATGCCGTATTTCTATTTATTTTAAAAAAATGTATAAAAATTTAACCTGCTTTGTGCATTCAAACTTCTGGTTTGGGCATTAAAACATATCTGTGATGTGAATCTGTAAAATGAACCTGCTGTGTTGTTACTGATGTTACTGGAATACTTAAGAGCATTAAATTGTTTACTGCAAGACACAAAAAACTGAAATTAAAAGTTTCCTCTTAAATGTTTGATATTTGCCAGGCTGTTGTGTGATATGTTGTATTTATCTTAGCTGTCATTTCAGGGTGTTCTTAGGGTGGTTTCCGGAGATTGTATGTATGTAGTATCTGTAATACTTTTTCACCAACAGTTGTGTGTGTAAGCTCCCAGGCTTACACTTGTCCTCTATCATTTTTCATTGAAACACTGGTTATAAACAGAATTCATTTAAATAATGCTTCCCTTTGACTAAGTGCAGAACATGGTTTCTTATTTGATTCAAAAACTGTTTCTTTAATAGAAAGAAAAAAACCCAAAGCTTTTTAAATTGAGTTTTAAAAATTAAATGGTTTTGGTATCAGTGACAGAATATGTTGTAACGTCTGGACCATTCAGGGGTCATACACTGATTGAAGGGAGTCCACTTGCTTGAAAGTAATTCTCTGAAAAGGGAAACTTCAACTGTGTTGCTAATAATGCATTAGCTTTTTAAGGGAAGACTTGAAAAATCAGTTATTACTAATTTTTGGGGCTATTGCATTACTCAAGTAAAAATTAGGTCATTGTTTTGTCATTGCAGTATATCAGGAACTTTGCTGGTAAAAAGCAATGCTTGGGGTGGATTTTTTTTATTTATTTAGTTGTTTGTTTTTTTTCTGGGGAAGTTTGTTTTAAGTTAGGACGTGACAAATGACTGGAGATGCAACATTAGTCCAAAAGCTCATATGTGTTTCTTAGGGTTTTTCATTATTTACTTGCTCACTTTTGGGCACTTAGCATTGCAGGATGATCACAAGTATATTATGTGGTTTTAGAGTTGCATGTTCTGCTTCCTCTGCTGTTGTTTCACAAAAGAGACCTTATCTGAAGCACTACAGAAAATGCACTTGACCCCTAATGTCACCAGTCGGAGCCAAACCTTCAACTTTGGGGTGCTGAAGGAGTGTACCCAGCACTGGGAAGTGTGCTGCTGGGCTCATTGGTTGTGGTCTTGGGACTAGGTCACTCTTGGCTCACTGAGCAGTTCCTGGGGAGTGGTGAGATCAGCCTTGACTCTCTTTCTAGACAGAATTGGTAGTTAAAGCTGTTCAGAAGATTGTTTTTTACCCTATTGGAAAGGAATTTACAAATAAATTTAAGAAAATGTTTGCAGGAAGTGTCTGAAATTTCACATCTGTTCTTAGCAACTTTTTCAAGACTGACAGTCTGTTATTCGTGGTAGAAGCAAATAGTAAGGAGTATTTTTGCTGGGAGAGTGCTAGACTGGCAAAAGCATACTTTTCCTTTGGTTCCCGCCCCTTGTTTGTACTTTTTGAACAAGGAAACAGTGAGTGCAAATGACTTGACAGGCCTTGTTTCCTACTGCTTTTCTATCTTTTTCTCATTTAAGAAATTTTCTAATCTTAGTATTGCATGGGTGAAAATGCGAGTCAGATACTTTTGAATTTTAAGAAAAGGGAAGGGATTCCTCTTCATTTGATATTAAATACTACTCTCCATTTCATTTCCAAGAGAGGTACATCTATCTCTTCCTCTTCACTTGGATTTCTCTGTGTATGGTGTACCAAGTTGGAACATCACACCGTACTACATAAGTCATAATTTCATAAACTAAATGGTTGTTTTACAAACTCAAGCGAGCACCTTGTGCATTGACTGGAGGGATGACCTAGGCTTCTGGTCAAAGTCCAGACTAGAGCTGGAGACTGGGTTTGGTAGTTGTTGGAAGCAGGTGGGAGCTAGTCTTGTAGCTAGCTAGGCAGAAATATGGTGGAAAACTGGACTAAACATCACTGGGGAGGACAAAGTTAGGCGTTAGAAACAGATACAAACAGAAGGAATGGGATGAGAGCCACCATTGGATTTGGAAAGCGCTGAGAACAGATGTGGAGGTGAAGCGTTGTGTAGATATTCCCTGGCTGTCCTCAGGTTGTGCTTGGAAGTTCATCACTACAGGAGTCCACCAGGCACGTGCCTAAGGACTTCCTAAGCAGTTGGCTGCATTGCAGCCGCTGCCTGATGACTTGCCAGCTTTGTCCTTTGGTGGGTCAGTTCAGCTCATCCTAACAGTTAAAGACACTTCTTGTACGTTATGAGAACAGAAAAATCTATCTGATTGTGCTTGGATAGTACAACCACATCCTTATAGGTCCTGTAAGTGTTGCATATGCATTTTTAATTGAAGTGCAAATGGTTTATATTTATTTTCACACACATTTTACTTAGTGTTTATCATATTTGAATGTCAGATAACTTCAGTACTTTGAAATAACTGTCAAGGTGGAATTTTTATAATGTTGAAAGCATTTACCCTGATTGTATATCTTTTTAAAACACATGTCACAAAAATAGTTTGGATCCGTGTTTGTTGTATCTGCTTGGATATGGTTGGACACCATGCCCATGGTTCAGCCCTTAGCTGAGCCTGTTATGTGATGAGATTGTGGCTACTGCACGTTGGGATTAATTATTTGAGTGTGAAGCCTTTTAGCTTGCTTCTGAAGGAACTGGACCATCCTGACTGAATTTTTAAAAAGTTTTGTTAATAACTGTACATAGGACAGTGTAAGTTTTATCTTTTGAGAGACCAGTTTGGGAGAACAAGACAAAAACTTTCTGCCTAAATGAGTCCTGTTTAGTCCATTGCTTGAAATAAGCTGCCATTATATCATGAGAGTCTTTTAGTCTTACCTGCTTATCTGGTACTGAGATCGCAGTCGTTCTGGAAGGGGGAAGAGTTTGGAGAGGCTTTGCTGAGCCTAAATAGTTAATTCTCCTGTGCTAACAATTTCAAAATATGCTGAGCATGTGGAGATTGAGAGGAGACATCACCAGCTTCAACTGCTAAGCATTAGTCAATATTGATGCTAAATAACATCAAAGATACTCACTTCTGTTGATGTCTCTCAGGGAAAATTGTGGTTAAAAATTTAGGACAGGACAAGAAAATAAGCTTCTAGTGGAATGTAAATGTAAATGTCTTGCTTACTGTCTAGCAAAGGCTTACTTATGTTTTCTGCCTGAAGGGCACTAAAACTAAATTGTACCTACTGGAGGTGTTGGAAGAATTAAAAAAAAAATAGTATTGAGAAAATAGTTTTCATCTGAGTGATGGCAACAAATCCATGAAGAAGTAAAGGAATAAAATGGAAAAGAACAATTTAGGCAGCACTTTAGTTTTTAAATAACAAGTAGCATTTGATTTATTAGTTTCAAGATAGTAGTGAAATGATTTTTTTTATTTTGTGAAACAGTAAAAGCTGCTGAAGAGCTTCAGCAAATATAATGGAGAAAACTGGAGCTGAGAGTGAATAGCATCTTTCATCCACACGAGAAATAGAGATTTTTTTTTAATAGCTTAATTTAGGGCTGCATTCCGGTGCTCCTGTTAAAATGAAAAATAAGGAATACTGCATTTGAATGTGGGGGTTGGGATACCGGTTGAACTGTCAGCTGTTT
The DNA here is from genome assembly GCA_013399095.1 of Psophia crepitans. NCBI lineage: Eukaryota > Metazoa > Chordata > Aves > Gruiformes > Psophiidae > Psophia > Psophia crepitans. The sequence continues at coordinate 25,093 of VWZZ01007124.1, forward strand.
TGATTGTTAGCTTAAAATGAAACAAATTGAATTGAAAGGCTGATCAAACTGAGCATGAACTGAGCTGTTATTGAGCTGCTTTCCATTAAAAAAAAATTAGCCTGAGCTTAGTGTGTAATTTTACTGAGAGAATTAAATGCATTATTCAGTTGAACTTCTCAGTTATGCTTGTCTAAATATTTCCCCATTGTAACTGTACCTAGTTTTAGGAAAGAACAGTTCTTGATGCTGAAAAATCAGACACAAGATAGCGTGATGTTTACCAGTTATCTTAGACTGTTTACTGACATTGTGCCCATAAAATACTTGCTCAGAGTAGCTGCAGCAGAGGTAACATGAAGGAATTTTAAGATCTATCTAGATTTTAATACGTGCTTTTAGGATTAAGTGATAATCATTTATATAGAAGTGGTTTGTGTATCAGTATCAGATGTATCAGAGACCATTTTTTTAACAAGAAGTTGTTCATTTTAAAGGGTAATGTGAATGACAGATAAATTGAATAGTTAACTTTGTGATTTAAAAAAATTCCATATGGGATTTAGGATATTTGTGTGGACTGTTAACAGACCCCTTGAAGTGGGCTTAAACACAAAATAATTGTTTATGAATTGCCAAAGGAATAAAATCAAATATTAGATTAATTTGGTTTTTTTTTTCAGTGTGGGTTTGTATATTTTTTTCTTGGATATGGGTGGCTGATGATCCTGTGCTGAGGTTTTCAGTTGAGAGGTGAGAACAAGCATTGTTGTGTGGTTTTTAGGCATATGTTTAGGCATGAGAAATAGATATGTGAAATCCAGGTTCTTCCAACCTGTTTGAATATCTTTCCAAGAAGAATGGATCTCTCAATATCAGGGTTGTGTCCTGATTATGGTTACCTTCTTTTGATGTGCCATTATGAATTACGGGACATCTTAGGAATTGCTGTTGGTGTAGGCATCACTTTATGTACATATAATAACTAATGTTCTTTCTCAAAGTACAAATACTAAACTTTTTTTTCACCTCATTTTAACATATGAATACCAAACGTCTGTGGATTATGATTAATGGCTAAACATTATGGAGTATTGAAATGGTGGTAGATGCATTTCTTTTTGCTGGTTGTTCTAGAGATGTTATCTTGTGAATACGCATTGTATGAGATAACAGGTTGGGGGTTTTGTTTCTAAACCAATTACTGATCCAGAAGTAACCATAGGGTCCAGCAGAATAGTCTAGCGTTAGTATTCAGCAAAGCCTTATAAAGCCAACTGGTTTCGTTCTTCCTTTCAGTCCATTGCTTCAGCTGACATCAGATCTTCTTTAAGAGTAACTCTGATGTGGACCCGAACAAGATAACACTTGCAAATGATTTTTAAAACCTTAAGCAGAAAGTTGAGGTTGTGAAGTAAATTGTTGAAAACTTTAAACATGTCCTGCTTGATTTATTTTTTTAATTCTGTTTTAAATTTTTTTTTTAATGCTGTGTTGATTGGACCTCCTTTGGTTCATATGTTAATTACGATTCTGTGCATAAATACAGGTTTTGAAGTGCAGCAGTTGTCCAAATTATTTTTTTTAGGTATTGGACAGGAAGAAAAGTATGGGCTTTGTGATTGAGGTGAAAAATAGCAAATTGTAGGAGATTGGTAATAAAAATTAAAAATATTTTAAAATAACAACGTCTGTCATAAAAATTGCTTACTTTTTCTTTTTGAGACATTTGTTGTGTTATTTTAAAAAAAACACTTAAGAACAAATAATTTAGCAGTGCATTTATGTACTCTGAAATAGTTGATCCTGTTCTGGGACTAATTATTTTGAAGAAAACAAAGCTTATTGCTTGCCACAGTTTAGTGTTGGCATTAAATATGTATTTTACAACTCTGCAGGAATTCTTGTGGAAAAGTGTTATCGTATTTTAATTGAAAATTGGATTATACCAAAGCCTTTCCCCCATCCCTTTTTTTTTAAGTTAGGATTCCTTTTACAGATTCCTTTGCAAAATTTAAAAAAATTAATCTATTCCAACTTGCTTTTCACACTTTTTTAATATGAATTTTGATGATGTTTATTTTTCTTATTTCTGACTATGAGGTTACCTTTTCTCTAATGGTTTATGAATTTTGTGCCAGGCACTGATACTCGCAGGGTTCCTCGGGACGACTGGTGACGGCTGGGTAGTAATGGCACCGCTGGGATGGACTGTTGGATGGGAGTCTGGCCTATACAGCACAATGAAGGCAGAGTTGCATGGCACTACACTCTTAGATGCACAAGTTTATCTTGTAGATGTGTAATTCTAAATGAGATTAACTTTATTCTCCATGGTTTATACCAGTTTCCATCTGACAGGTTTCAGTATCAATATAATTTTAATCTATAAAACGTGGAGCTTTCCTATCCAATACCACAGCACTATCTTTTTGCTTACTCCCTATCCAGTATCTCCTGAATATCAATCTTGCTGATTTTCAGTGACAGTTTAGCTGTAAAAATTTCATGAATCTGGCGTTTTCTAAGTTTATGACTTGAACCTTTGGAAAAAAGATGGGAAGTTTAACTTTTTTTTTTTTTTTTTTGGTCTTTCTCCCAAAGTAAGTTCTAGCACTGCACACTTCTAAGCTTGACGAGGAGAAGTAACACATGTGCTCAGTTATCCTGCTTCTGTTTAGGAGAGATGGGTTTAGTTTTAGGCTGTGACATTCTATGTTACTTCAAGATCTCAGATGATCTTCCTGGGTATAATGCTTAGTATTTAGAAGGGTTCCAAAGCCCTGTATTTACTATGAGATGGTCAAGTACTGCGATGAGAGTATAGTAATTGAAATAGTGCAACAAATGTAGATGCCATTGTGTAATACTGAATATCTGGGTGTTTCATATTTGGATCTCAATAAGGATTCCTGCATAGGGCATTAAGTTCTTCAAATGCATTAATAAAATCACTCTGTACATGGTGAAAAGTGTTTTTTGTCAAAGCTAAGACTTACTATATGGTTTTGTAATTTAGATGTTATTAGTGCAAAGGAAGTCAGGAAAAAGATGAGAACAGTTAACTGTTTGCTGAACAGTTTAGAGATTCCTTTCTAACTCATGCTTTCAGCAAATATAGCAAATAAAAATTACCAGACTGTGCTTACTAATTTCAAATATTTTTAGTTACTTATGCTACAGTGGCACTTACTGTGAAGTGCAAGTTGAAGACTCATGATACCGTTTACAGTGTAAACCTATGTGCACTCCATGCCCTAAAGATTTTAGGTGACGTATGGCAGAAGTTGCAATGCTGCATGGGTTAAAAATCATCTAGTTTAGCATGCAGAAGTCTGTTCTCTGGACCTCTACACATGCAGTGGTCATCCTAGCTAGATTCCTTGTAAGCAAGGGAGAGAAACAGGTACTTGGAAGGGCATGATTCATCTGATCTATTTTACATATTTGCTTTTAAACAAGTTGAACTGGGCCAAAGAAGTGCTTGTTTCCTTCTTTGTGCTATTTGAAGGAATATAGGAGAGAAATACATCTAGCATTTGGCATGATGAATCCTTCTCAAGAGTGAGAAGTGATGCTGAATGCCATGGTCAGTTGCCTGCAATTCAATCCCGTCTTTCCTTTCTAACAATTTTAAAGCTAATCAAGCCTGCTTTTATTTTTTGTTCCACTGTATTTTCCATCTGTATGCTTACAAATATAATGAAATGGTAATATGGCAATTCTTTGTCCTAGTAACAAAAATGTGTGTATTCTTTAGCTAATCAAAAGTGAACTTCATTTGCAATATGTTCATGACTTTGTATCTCTCCATTATTTTGGTCCATTATATTTCTATGCATGAATTGGCTTAGAAGAGAAGGTCATTATGAGGTGTCTTCTTCAATGTTGTGCAGGAGCCAATGATTTTCTGTCATGCTTATTGAGTGAACAGCTATTTTTGCATGTACTCCTTTTGCATTTTACATCTATCCAGTGGTTCCTAAACTTGAAATTTCCATAAGATCCAAAGATTCCCAAGGGGGAAGTAAAGGAAAAGGCAGATGGAAAAATACCCCTTCTTCCTAGTGTCCAGTTAAGAGGAAATAGCTAATGGTGCTTGACATTGTTAACAATCTCCCCATTATTTTAAGGAGATTGGCATATGTCTTCCTTCCTGCCTTTTGATACACAACAACACAGAGTTGTAAAAGTATATTGTGATAATGGGAATACCAAAAGTAATAGGCTGCCATGCTATGCTTACTTGGTTGATCTGAGTTAAATATTATTAAATATTGATCTGTACTTTTTCACTTCATAAAGTCCCACAGTGTACATGTAGTGATAATGAGCAACATTGATTTACAGTTACAGAAATTCTAAGGGACCTGTAGCACAAGTGCTGTCCCATTCGCTTTTTAATCCTTATGTTTTCAAAGTCATGTTCAAGGATTCATTAGTTTTTTCTTTACTGCTGCATCCTGTAAACTTCTTTTTTTCTCTTTTTCTTTCCTCATTTTTTCCCCTCCTTTTTTTTTTTTTAAAACCTGGAATTTTTCTTAGACCTGATTCGCACTGTGGCCCCAGACCTTTGTCTTGGCACAACCAGAAGTGCTGTATTCTACAGTTTAGGCAATGAAGGGAGGAAGAGAAATATCTTTACAGTATGATTTTATGATACATGAGTCAAATTAACAGCTTACTGCTTACAAATTAAGGATATCTTACTCTTTGCCTCATCTCTCTTTTTCCCTTTATGCTACCCTGACATGTAATGCCATCTTCCTCATGCCATTCTGCAACACAGCAAAGGATAAATTCTGCGTCTTGAACTTTGAAGTTAAATTCTGGTTTATTTCATGTAAGTTTTTCTGGTAAGGTTATTTAAATTAAATTACAGTTCTTCCTTCAGTAAAAAGTATCTTGAATCACATACTGTCCTATACACTGGCAACTCTTTAGCAAGTCATTTCTGTGGTAAAACAAAACATACGTAACTGATAATCAGACAGTATCAGACAGTCCCATTTTAATTATAAGCTAGAAAATTGCAACAGACTCCTTTTGAAATTTTATGTATTCCACAGCATTTCAGCTGAGTGTCCTATGTACTGGTAACTCCATGTTCTCAGAGGGCAGTTTTGACAAGATGACCGAGCACAGGCCAAGTGCAGTTGGGGTGCCTAAAGCACGAGAGGATGCCAAATGATGTTCTTCTGTAAACTTCTGACTGGAGCTGTTCATTGGTATTAATAGTTTGCCTGTCTGGCCTTTGTGCTGTTTTGTATATGTACTGGAAGCTTTGATTTTGCATTATAGATGAGGTGCCTTAATTTGTGTGCCAGTTTGGCTGAGTTTTGGGGCAGTGTTTCAGACTTACTTTAGTAAGAGAGCTTAAATGAAAAGGACATCAGAGGAATGTCCGTGCTGTGCTAAAAACTGCACTTTAGTATTAAAGACAGTTTTCTAGCAAAGGAAGATGTAGATGAATTTTCAGATTAGAGCAGCATTAACATGTGGTGACGTCTGTTCACCATAGTCCTGACTGGCCAAGGAAAAAACCTGTGTATGTTTACTCACCTTCCCAGATGGATTTGGTTTCCACTGTTGCCAATAATAAGGAGTGGTAGTAAGACTAAAATCGTTCTTTTGACCCTTTTTTTTTTTTTAACCTTCAGAAACTTTGCCCTCCGATGGAATCTCATAATGTGTTTGTCATGCTTAAGTTGGTATCCAGTATGTTCTGTAATTGCAGGTGATGGCATTGCTAGCCATAGGGCATTAGTTCTGTTACTGCATCCTATAGAAAGAACAAAAAGGGAGGAGACAGCAGGTTGGGGTACGAGACCAGAACACTATGTATTGTTTCATTCTATTTCTGCGTTCTCTTGGAGGAAGTCAATTTTAAAATCCTCTTAGCAGATATTCTCTTATTTTCATCCTGGTGCTTTACCAAATTTCAAACCAGTTTTATAAATGTAATGAGTCCTCAATTACAAAACCAAAATTACTTTAGGACGAGTAGCCTGACTGTGTAGTTGTTTTTACAGAGCATGATTCATAAAGATAGTTGATGCAAGACGGCAAACTGAAATTTCTACAGTTTGAGTCAAAAAATGACTAAGCTTTCAGGACAGAGGTAGCCTCTGTCTTCTCACAAGTACTAGGATATCTTAAATGTATGGTGTGAAGCAAATCAGGGAATTGGTCGAATTGCCATTTTCGCTATAAGTCTTGGATATTGTGAGACCTTTGACATTCAGAATCAATTATCCAGGACTACCATGACCACCGGTATGACTGTTGAGTAAGACCTCTCATTATCTTATACACATATGTCACACACTTATTTTACTTTTAATTGCTTGTCAGTATTTTTGCGTTCTGTTTTATTTCATTTAAAGCTTATTGCTATGGAAACGACGTAACTGGTCTAAGCAAAGTTAAGAGGAGTACACAAAGTTATGCAGATCTGAAATGGTTTAAAATTTGTTACGATTTGTGCAGTAGTTCTATCAGTTTAGTACTTTCTTTGACATGGCATTAAGAAGGACATTCATCTATTCTGGAAAAAGGAGAGGAAACATTCTTGGAGGAATGTTCTTAAAAGTTGGTTGATGGATTATTTTTTTATATTTATTTAGTTTGGTTTCATAGTTTTGTAGAACTTGACAAGCAGTTAAGGTATTTGCAGTAACATTACATTTGTGATATATAAAAGAACGTTTTATATCTAAGTCTAAATACTTGTGTTTCAGTTTTGAAAGTCAGTATTTCAAGTTCTTTTTAAAGTAACATTTTGGTTTCTTTTTTCTTAGACTGAGTATTTTGTAATTTTGTAAATGTGAATGATTAGCCAATGTAATGAAGAGACTTGCCAGTTGCATTCTGCTTGAAGTGCAAGGTAATATGTTCAGGCAGATTAGTAGCTTATAAAAATAAGGGAAAAGTAGAATAATGTACCAAATGCCAAAATTGTTTTGTATTGTGAAGAAGGATGCAGGGCAGAAGAAATGCTAAGCAATTTCTTCCTGTAGAATCACTTGCCCCGGCTCTAATGCCTGGGGCAAGGTTATTAGCCTTAACACTCTGAAACAGTTTAAGAAAAATCAATTAAATGTTTTCAAGGAAAGTGTGTCTAAACAAATAAGATGATTTAGCTACAAACATTGATTACTTTGAAACGTAATTTCCACTACTGCAGGCTAGTTGCTTCAAAGTCAGGTTTCCAAAAGTTAGGTGTATACAATTGTTCCATCAATGTACCCCCACAAGTAGCTTTTAAAATCATAGAATAATAGAAGGATTTAAGATTGTAAGGGACCCCTGGAAGTCATCTAGTCCAACCTTGTGTGCAAAGTTAGCCTAACTTCAAGCTTTTCAGCCACTTCTGAAAGATGGCTGGTGATCTGAGTGATGACTTAATTAATGTAAGTTTTTCATAAAACTTCAGTATGGGTTGGAGAACAGGGTGTTTCCACTGCTGGGAAGATGGGTAGAATTTACTATTGTGTGTTCTGTTCAGCATTAGATGTTTAGCCTGAATGCTCAATTCTGAACTGGTAGTAAAGTATAATGCTTGTTGGGAGGGCAGTGGCGACCTGTGAAAGAGAAACTGGTGGATGCAATTTGGGAGGAAAAGTTAGAAATCCAGGATAAAGCTGAGTGGAAACAGTAGCAGAATCTCCTTTCAGGAAAATGCTGAGATAGCATATTTCATTTTGATCATTCATGCGTACATGTCCTGTAAGAAAAACTCAGCTCATATTTTACAAGCTAAGGAGTAAATACTGTGCTTTGTTCTCAGGAAGGTTGTTGAAAGTTGCTGTAAGCATGCTGCACCCTGTTATTAGACTCAACAACAAAAAATCCTAATACTGCCTCCTGTGCAAATATTTCGATGAAATTGATGAGTTCCAATGTCAAGTAAATCAATGAGAAACTTGTTGTTGGACAAAAATATCTTAAAATGGGAAAATTTTTCATGAGATTGAGTAACTTGTATCCAAAGACCTTGGGATGGTAAATTTGGCTTCAGAATCTGGCTCCTGCCTACTAGGAGGGAAGGAAGGCGAGAGAGCAGGTAGATGAGGATAAGTCTTATTTATGTGATTGATTATATCATATTCCAAATGATGGTATCTAAAAAGATTTAACTTGTGCCTCAGTAACAGAGAAATATTTGCATCTAGGTCACTTACCGAAGGCTGTCATTTCTGAGAACAAGGAAGAGTGGCATCCCAGTGCATCTTTTTCCCTTTTTCACGTTTTTGTGAGTGTGGCAGATCAGGAGCACTGGCTAAATCTAGAGCTAGTCATCTTTTTGGTTACTGTTCCATCTCTGCAGCCTGTTGACAGTTCTTCTAGTAGGAGTGCATCTTAGGCAGCTGGGAGTTACTACATCTACTTTTAACAATTACATCTTGTGATTTTAAAAAAATTAATAAACCCGTACATAGTCTAATATAATATAACCAAACACAATGAAAGTCATGCTCTGCAATAGCTTAACTAGCATATATATACTGTACTAGCATATATATACACATACTATATGTATGCCATATCGTAGGTATTCAGATTTTTGTTCTCCCATTGGCAGCTTTAACTCCCTGTTTACTCCTGATGGGATTTTTGATATATCGCAGCAAGTTTGACTGCCCTCTTTGTTAGGAATAAATCCAGTTCTCTTGTATCACGGTCTCACACTGCTGGCTCTCATTCCCTCTTGCCTGGCTCCCAGTGTTGCTTCTCATGCTCTAGGTTAGCAGAATTCCTGTCTTCTTGTCATGCGTCTTCCTCCATAGCCTTTGCTACACTTTTGCCCTCTGTCTTTACTGGATTAAGGTCAGACACCACATTTATGTTCCTCTGTGCAGTTCAGCTCTATTTCTGTGAGCTACTGCTTTTCCACACTGCTGGTACCTGCCCATGATCTTGCCAATTGCATCCTTCTTGACCTTTCAGATCTCTGCCTCCATTTTTGCTATTTGTTGGAAGTAGCCACTTAATCTCTAGTTCTGTGTTTATCCACTGTTTCTCCAGTATCCAGAAACTTGCTTTGTAACTTCCCTGCATTTATTTTATTTTTTCATCTTTATTTGTATGGCTTTCTCTTTATGCTTTGTTTTAATTGTTTGACATCATTCATCTGTAATACCAGATAAGGAGTCAGAGCATTATTAGTATAAATGCATGGAATGAGCCATTATTATTATGTGACAAGTAGTCAACTTGACACAATATATTCCAGATCTGAACTCTTAAGTGTTTTGGCTAAGACAGCTGCAATTACGTGGTTTATGTTTCCTTTAATTACCCCTATTTGATAGCTACAGACTATATTTCTTACTGGAATGCAGAGGCAAAGTGATTGCAAATATTTGTTGCAATGTGTATCGCTGAGAATATGGTAGTTTAATTTTAAGACCTCATGCTTAGAGGTGTAGACTGGGCTGAAAAAATTTACTATTCGGTTAAATGTAAAAGGATGCATTCTAAATGTGTGTGGAGTTGGATTTAAAATCTTTATCTTCTTTCAAGATTGGTGCCTAGAAGTTATATATTTTGTGGAAATGTCCAGTAGGGTTAGTATGCAGCTCAGAGACGTGAATGAGTTTTTGATTGCAGAAGCACATATTCTAAGTTTGTCACTGTGGGGAAAACAGGGCAATCATTTTGGATATCATTGCTTAAATTAAAGCCCTGTCTCTACAGTGAAGTAATTTTTTTTGTAATTTTTTTTAACATATTCAATCTGAAATAATATTTAATGAACTAGAAGGAAATTGCAAGGCAGCTAGCTGAGGTTAAGGAAAGGTTAAGGTATCATGAATAAGAACTAAAATGATTTTTGTGGCTCTATTGAGCTGAATATCTTAGACTCAGCTTTGTGCCAAATAAACTGTGGAGCAGTGATAAATTAAGCTGCCTCTTGAGAGTACAGCAGTCTGATGTGATATTATGAAAACCTGTGAATTGCTTGGCAATGTTAACATTTCTTCAGTAGAAAAAAAATGGGTCCAGAACCCTTTGTGTTTTAGGTCTTACTGGGCACCTTTCCATGAATCAGTGTTTTAGAAATGGCTCTTCTCTTATATAGCTTTTTTTTAAGTGCTAGAAGGAGTCGCCGTCCTGTGTAACTTTCGTTGTGTCTGCTTCAGAGCAGAGAGTACTGCTTGAAGCGTCAGGCCTATCTGTCTTGGTTACAAAGATCACTGCAGTGGCTTATTACCCATGCTATTTTATTTGGTTATTTAAAACTTTTCTTTTTTTTTCCTGTTACATGTATCAAACTTCAGATTTTAGTTACTGTGCTTGCTTACTGACTGTCTGCTAGGTTTCAGAACCCTTTCTTACCACATTTTTTGTTCCACATGTTAATGCAAGCAGGCTATTATTAATTTATAGTTGGTGTACTCTTTGGTAAACTAAATAGGCTGAGTGTAGGAGTCATTTTCCAATCCATCTTGTCTAAGATAATCTTCTTTTATGCAGGGTATAAAAGAATACTCGTACAATCTCTTTCACATCTGCCAAAACAGAAACAGTTTTCAGTACAGAGCAATAACTTCTCTATTTTTACTTATATTCTTTAATGTTAATGACTATCTGATCATTTTTAGTTATAACATCAGCCTCACGTTCACCTGGGCAGCTGCCATGGTTCCCAAAATGGTAAGTCTGGATTAGTCATGGATTGCCATGGTTCCCAAAATGGTAACTCTGGCTAGGAGTCCTAGGGCTGGATCAATCCCAGTTCCCCCAGCCTCTCCTCACAGGGCAGCTACTCCAGCCCCCCAACCACCTTGGTGACCCTCTGCAGTTTATATAAATGTCTGTTTTTTTGCCAAGGAGGCCTAAAACTGGACACTGTGTTCCAGGGTAGTCTTTGTAATGTAGTTACACTGCCACAGGATCACTTTTCTCTGTGACATTTCATCCTCTCTCAAGCGAAAATTGGATTTTTTGTTCTGAATGTGAAGTATATGCGCAACCATGGGACTGGAGGAATCGTGATCACTAGTTGTGAGAGTTACCTCTATTGGACACTCACTGATGTCACTGAAAGTTAAGTCAGGCACAAATTTGAAAATTCAAAACCTCAAGGTTTTGACTTATTCATCCCAAGTTTTAATATACAATAAAATATTAACTAAATTAAGTACAGTCTTTTTTTTTTTTTGCTAAATAATTCTTTCAATGTCAGCATTTCATTTTTAAGTGTCATAGTCCCATTTAGCTAGTGTATTGTTCTTTCATACAGCAACTAAATTGTGCGGTTAGCCTGTAAGAGTCCTGTTCTTCAGGAGTACTGAGTTAATGCGAATTTCCCATAAAGGTGGGTGAGAACTGTGCATCTAACTCATCGCGGTCTCAGCAGAGAATAAGCCAGGTCCTTAGACGTGTCATATGCTGGTTATATTCTCAAATAATGCTAGTTGTAAACATTCCCTAATTACTCAGTGTCACAAACAATTCTTGTTAAACATCTGTTGGTGACAATTACTGAAGAGTATTGCGTAGGATTACTTACCGTAGGACAAAACGCAATTACTGCTGAGTTCAGATGTGTTACTACATTCCGGAAATTTTATCCTATCGGTCAGACTTACTGGTAACTCTAATTTGGTCTGATTGTAACTCTGCTGTACTGTTGTGTTTACTGTTAGTGTCAAGTCTGTTTTGTCCTGTCAGATGCTCCACACTGGTTTGGTGCTGCCCCAAGAAAACGTTGTGAATTAGATGTGACATCTCTGCTCTGACTTCTGGTAATACATTTAAAAATTAAATTCTTGCAGAAATGCCTATTGTACATCTTAATTTTATGAGGTATTAGGGAAGAATAACGCTATTGTGTTTTTAAAAAATAGAATTTATTTATTCCTATTTTGTTTATAACTCATTTGATAGTACATATTTTAGAATATGGAGAAGATAACTTACGGTTTCTTTGCGAGTCTTTCTAGCTGTCTGCCTTAGCTTTTAGTAAGTGAGTTAATAAAGACTATGTGCTGTGACAGACTTCAATGGTCTTTTTAGTAAACAAATCTGGGCTAACATTTTATTTCTCTTGCAAGATTCTACATCATTCTACGTCATCTCTGATTCTACCTAGATACTCTATTTATTATAGCTGCTTCTGATGTCCTTTAAGACTCAACCAGATTTATTACTCTTGGAATTTTGAGATTGTTGATTTTCTACAGAGTATTTCCCTCACTTAGGGCGTAATACGAATGGTACTTTATTAACAAACTGCAAGTCATTGTCTACTTACCCTTCAAATCTAGTCTGGAAATTTAGTAATTTCCAAGGTCTTTTTTTTTTAACACTAGTTTTTACATGTATTACAAACACAAATGTGTTTTCAGAATTTCTACAGGTCAAGTAAAAGGTGAGACTTAATAAGAGTGTATACTAAGTGCTCTTTCATTGTAAGTGCTCAATTTTAAGCATTTAGAATAATATTTTTCAGATTACTTGGCATTATATAATGTAATGCTCTTCATGTGGCGTTGACACAGATTCTATTGCCATCCGCTGCATCTGTAAGTGCTCTGCACCTCTGCAGTCCCCCCTCCCTTCACTTGAAACGCTTTTGTTATGTTTTGTTTGGTACGTAAGTTCTTGGAGGCAGCATTTCTGTGGTCTTATGCATAGGTACAACACTTGTTCTCATATAACTTCAGAGAGGGCTTAAACTCAAAAGGGGAGGATGGTGTCTAATGGTCTAGTTAGATCCTCATAAGCCTCATTAGATTTACACATACTCGCATGTAAATGTGACAGAGATCCTACGCTATTTTAAGGATCGTTATCTTTAATTCAACCATAAAGCATAAAGTTTTCATAAACAAACTCAGTCATAAAGCACAAAAGTCTTATCAACCAGTTTTAAATACTGGAAGATTAATCTAGGAATGCAATTTGTCTTGCATATCTCTACATGTGTTTACATCTAAGTTAGTTGCATTGGTTCGCACCACTGTGAAGTAAGTTTTAATCCATGTGGTCAGTGGAGTGTAAGAGCGTAGTGTCTTGCTTTCTGAAGAGGAATTTCCTATTTCGTTAGGTAAATTGTATCCAAAATTTAATTTACTGTGTTGACTGGAGCTCTACCTCGTATAATGGAGTCTACACAGCCAGCTTGTCCGTAGGCACACAGATTTAGGTGAGAAGAATTCAATTCTACTTTGTGATATTGGTGTGGGTTTCCTCTAGAAAACTAAAGACTTGAGCTAACTTCTTTCTGTATTCCTGGTTTTCTCCTGAAAATTCACCTCAGAGCCCTGAAGAAACTTAGTACTAAAATGCAAAACTGTGTGTGAACTAGTATTACAAACAACCCTTGCACCATAGATTGGCAGGCTGTCAATCTAATTTCAGTGTATTTAAAAATAAAAAAAAAAAAGGGTCTAATGGGGATGGATCAAACCTTGTGGGTAGTAGAGTGCCATGCCAATGGTGAGGAGCTGTTGAAGGAGCTTGCAAAGATGCGAAGCTTGCAGATAGCTGGCAGATGAAATTAGTGTCAGATGAATTGTCAGGTGGTGCATCAAGGGGAAATTAAATTGTGCTTCCAATAGTGCTGGGCTTAGACATACCCATTAAAACTTGAGAAGGGTCTTGGAGTTCATCATTCAGAGGTTTCTGAAACTGTCAGCTCAGTATCCAAAAAGGCCAGTGAAGTTGTCAGAATGAGAAGACACAGGGCATCGTTTTGCTGCAGTATAAAACTTGACTACCCATGGCTTTGAGTATCAGTGCAGTTCTGATCTCTGTATTTTCATAAGGATGTACTGGGGTGAGAGAGTATGTGTAGAAGAGCAAGTGTTCTCTAACTTCAGCCCAGGTTCAGCTCTGGGGGATTCAGTTTCTTACTAATACATGCTGGAAGCCATTCCTTGGCCAAAAAAATTGATAGTTAACTGCAAAAATAAATAATACAGTAGCTATTTTTTTCATTTTACTATTACAATTTTTATTGGCAATTTTCAGAGGGATAAGAAGATAACTTATAATTTTAATTTACTTTTTCATTCTTTTCATAGTGGGTTTTTTGATTTTTTTTTCTTTAGTAGGTGATTGAACCTCAAGGCAAAGAACAGCTTAGCTATTAAAATGGTCTTTATATGCATAACTTTGAGAGCTCTACTCTTGGAATGAAAGAGCTGGGATGAAAATAATCACAATAAAAATAAACACACAAATTATTCTGAGCAATTGTTTTAGCTCAGATAACTGTCAACCTCTATAACATAAAATTACAGGGAATAAGCACAATAAAAATAATTGCTATGATTAAATATGAACAAAGTGCTTGATAGCAAGATAAAGCAAGAACACAGTATTACTGATTCGGTTACCAGGGTGCAGGGTAGCATTTTAAATTCACTAAAGATCGTCAATCTTCAAGTTCTTTGTAACGAAGACTGCATATAAGAAATAAAAAAAAATAATAGCGTGATGGGTTTTCTGAAAAGGATCTTAGGTCCTGTCATTCTTGGTGCTGCAACTTGAATCTAAAAGCCATGAATCTAGTAGCATACATGGAGTGAGTTCAGATCAATTCACAGTGCTGGGTATTGCCCATCTTATTTGCCAGGATATGGAACAGAATAATGAGTTATATCCTTAGGCAGACAGGCAAGATAATGTTTCTACTTTGGATTGAAGGACCTTTCTTCGGTAAAAGGGAACAGAGAGAAGCTACGGCTAACTTTTTTGTAACACATTTCTTCAGCTCTGTCACGTGGAAAAGCTGTGCTTTGCAAATGCAAGATCCTGGAACAACCAGTATGGTTATATTCAGCATAGTTCATCTGAGGTTGATTTTCTGGGTATTGTGTTGGCAAACACTAGACATGCTGAATCTCTTTTGATGCTTCAGAGGAAACTGGAGAAGGAGTTTCTATTTAGGGTATCACTAATATTTGCTGTTCTGAAACATGTGNCAGGATATTTTGAAGGCGGTTAGCATTTCCATAAAGCTGCCTGCTGGTTTATGTACAACTATAAAGTTATCCCACAAGCTGAGAATGAAAATTTTTTTCTCTAATAATATCACAGTGAAAAAAAATTGCAGACTACATTTTGTAATGGTTTGTTTTGTTGCATATATTCAGATATATGTCTGTATATCTCTCATGCAGACCACAGAACATGAAAGAAAGAAAATTTATGAAGCAGACTCTAACCACTCTCGTATAAAGACAGGTTCATTCAGTCTCTCACAGAACACTAGAGAGTAAGTGAGGTTTTCTTGCACTATAGGCTATAGTCTATAGTGTATTGACTAAGACTATAAATCAGCAAAATAATGGCTGGTATCAACAGCACACATAATTGCTGAAATTATAGTTAACTTTTTCCCCTAATGGGTGGTAAGCTTGCATGGCAGCATTTCATGCCCTAAAATATCAAGGCAGTTTGTGAAGTTCTCTTCCAGTCTTTCTCCTACCTTCAGACCTCTTTTCCTTGACCTGCTTAAAATATCTATAGTATTTATACTAATAAATTTCAACAAAATTGCTTGCTCAGGTACCAGTAACAATGTGTTTATCTGATGCTGAAGAATTTAGGATGCATGTATTTTTATATATTTATATGTATACAAGAGGGGGAAAAAAGTTAGATAATAGGGAGCAAAGACATCTGACACGTATTTGGAGCCATTAAAAAAACCCCAACGTGTAATTTCAGTTTCATCATTGTCATCTAAAGGAATGTCCATAGTTTTTCCTGTTTTCAACCAGAGGCAGTTTATGATACCTCTCTCCTTTCACAAATTGATTGTACTTAAAAATGTTCCAATATTAGTGGATATTTGATAATGGATACTGGAAAAGATAACAGAATAAAATATTGTGTATTAATAATTGGGGGTTTGTCCCTTTTGAAGGATGTGGCCAGTGGTGGTGGGTATATTAAGCTGGAAAGTATGATGAAGGGCAAAGCACATGCCATTACGAATGGTAATTTATGTATGAATGGACTATGTTTTATGCACAGAGAACAACATATGTATCCCTGTCAATAAAGACTTCTGATCTCAATAGAAAAGCAAGAACAGGCAAGAAAACACGCCTAAGTAGCTACCCAACAGTCGTGCATCACACACTTCAGTGCTACTTGAAGTCTGTACACAGAAACAGAATCAGGGCTTTCACTGACTTCTGATTTAACAAGGAATCGCCACCAACAAGGGACATCTTTTTCTCATGAGCCTGTCTGCCCATAAGGAGAGATTTCTGGTATCAGGACAGTGCTATTTGCAGATTTTTTAAAGCAAATTTTACAATTTCCCTTTAACCTCATACACCAGAGGCAGCAGAAGCTGTTGCTAAACAGTTCTACCATCTTTAGCACCTGTAAGTTTACAAAGCTAAGCTTAACTCTCTTGCTTTTCTCCTTTTAGAAAGAAGTCCTTCTGTCTTGATTTAGTCTTGTCTTGGGATATTTTTGCACACAGTGCTGTTTAAATTTTGGAGCAAAGGAATTGTTTTGATTTGAGTGTATAATCTTCTGTTTATAGACAAATATTAACTTTTTGAGGTTCATAATTTCATTATCTAGTTAGTTACTTTTTGAACTCTAAGGTTGCACCAGAATCTTGGGACTTGTTTGAAGTGAAAAACCAATGAGTTACTTAAAATGTAATTAGTTTGACCTTAAATTGATCTAGAACATACAATGAAGTAGTTTACTGCAGCTCATAATTAAGAATTCATTTTTTTATCACACAATAGCTTTCTTTAAATATTCATAGAATCATAGAATCACTAAGGTTGGAAAGGACCTCTGAGATTGTCAAGTCCAACCGTTAACCTAACACCACCATGCCTACCAGACCATGTCCTGGAGCGCCACATCTATGTGTTTTTTGAACGTCTCCAGGGATGACGATTCAACCACCTCTCTGGGCAGTCCATTCCAATGCCTCACTAAATGAAACTGGGTAATTTGGTATATAATTGTAGTTCTCTTAATTTCATAATTCCATAGCCTTTTCTGAAGGTTATACTTAGGTTTAGATCACAACTTTTTTTTACTCAGTATAGAGCTGAAATGGAGCAAACTATAATGCAAAGGAACAGGATTGTCAAAAAACGCTGGTAATTTTGTTTGCTCTCTAATAGCGGGTGCTGGTATTGACTGCAGCACCACTGTGGAGAGCTGCAGAGTAGGTGAAGTATTTGCCTGACCTCTGACTTGGGGAGGAGAGGAGAGATGATGGCAAAGCTTAAAACTGTCTTCTGGGGATTTGGGAATTTCTGGAGCTCAGGCAGAGAAGGAATGTATTACGAGGAAAGGTTATGCACAGGGAAGTGGGACCAAACAGCTGAATGGCAGGAGGAAAACTGAAGCAGTTTAATATAACTTTCACTTTTTCCTGGAGACCTGTTGCCTCCGGGAGTGCGGGAGTGCTGGTGTTGCTGGAAATGTTTCATTCTGATCCCAATGAACTCTCTTTCCTTGTAATCAACTGGTATTCAGACAGACGGAGAAACTGAAGCAGTTGAATATAACTGTTAGTATTTTATTTGCTAAGCTGGTCAACGCATGAACTGATTATCTCAGGTGGATTTAGCTTCTGTTTTTACAAGTACAAATGTTTTGTTATTCTGAACATTATTTTTTTTTTATGCTTCTACATTCCAAAATTTAATTGCATTATCTGCTATGTTTATTTGGAGATAAAGACACTAAGTGCACAATCTACTTCAGTGTTGTACTTATGCTTTTGGGGACAAACCCATTTGGACCTTACATTTTGCAATTGGATAACTCATTTAAAATAGAAGTGTAGACTTCAGGGTCTGAGCTTTTCTTAGGTGGGAAACAAACATTCTACAGTAGTATAAATTATGATTAAACTTCTGTGATCAGTAACGTATTTCAAATAACTTGTTTTACAGGTACATGTAATAGCTTATCCTTCTAAGAAGCAGCAGAGGACTGAAAACTAAGCAACGCTTTTCCTTGTAATAGTCATTTGATTGGACCCAGGGAGGTGGTGGAGTCACCATCCCTGGGGGTGTTTAAAGAAAGGTTGGATGTGGCACTTACGGACATGGTTTAGTGGGTAATAGGTAGTGGGGGGATGGTTGGACTAGATGATCCTTGAAGTCTCTGCCAACCTTAATGATTCTGTGATTCTATGATTTTTTTCAACTATTCATGTTGGGACTTAGATTAGTTTTCATGTACTAGAATTCCTTTCCAGAGTGTGTAATGCAGAGATTAGTCCAGGCAACACTTTTTTTTCTTTCTCTTTTTATTACCTTCCAGCTTTCCATGATTTTGCGTGTTTCAGGCCAGTAAGTCCCATTCATTCCAGGTTGTTTGTAGGGTACATATGTATGGTGGTTTTCAAATTTTATTCTGAAATGTCAAGTGCTGTAGTAGTGTTGTACTAAAAACACTTCATAGACTTCTAGTGAGTGACTCCCAACCTGTAAACAAAATACCTGGGGGCCACCTGGACCAGGGCACAAATCTCACTTGACTTCTAGCCTTGTGGTCCTCAACAGTACTATCTGCATCTCCGGCTTTCTAGTGCAGGGCTTTGCTGTCTCCTGAAGTTTGTCTGTAAGTTGGGTACTACTGCAATCTTGGACATGTGAGAATACTTTTTAAAAATTATATGATCAATTTTTTGAAAAAAGTGTATTTCAGTATGAAATACAGAGTTCTTTTAAAGACAGTGCCTTCACAGTACAGAAGTGAAAGCAGAAAAAACAGTCAAAACTGGGCTACACTGCACAGAGCTGGCAGTGGCAGAGTTGCTGCAACATCTGAATTAAGTCTTGTTTAATTACCCTGTATTTATAGTGAAATGCTGTATAATCAGATAGTAATTATGTCTTATGGATCGAATCGCAATTATCTTTAAGTTTCCATCTCATTCCAGTGATCTTCATGTATGAGAAAGCTGAAAATTACAGTGTAATCGTAGGGTTTTTCTGTTCCATAAATGCTGATGCTTATCAATAGATAGAAAAAAAAACACCTTTAAGTAAATGAAAATTTTAATTAGTTGTTTAACAAAAATAATCTTCCTAGCTATTGGCCTGATCCCAGGCCAATGAACTGAATGAAGGGTTTGGGACTGAGGCTTCATGCGTGTTTTTTTATAGATTCTGAGGCATAAGATGGGTGAATAAATCTGGGAGCTGTAGCAGTTCCCTGGGGAGGAATGGGAAAAGTTGAATCCTTATTTTAGAGAAGAGAAATGTATTCATTGTTAAGAAGGGACAAGAGTCATAGTGCATGTAAGATGGCATGTCAGAAAGAAAAGTATTTAACAGCTACTGTAAGTAGAGGTGTGGAGGTGGACTAGCGTAGATGGCAAAATGCTGTTGATCTGAATTAAATTATCTGACATTCCTTCTGAAACTATCAGTGGTTTAGCTTTGAAAAACTACGTGCAGTGTAATAAGACTGAAGTTCTGTGATCAATAACATCTTTTTTATTGTGATACAGTAGCAGAACACATAATGATACATAGCGTTGGCTAAAGTCTTGATTAGAATTTATTCTTGAATTTCATTCTTTTTTATACTCAAATTTTGCTACGGGCTAAGACAGAACACTTTATACACAGATGCAAGGATTTAATAATCAAGTCTAATTATTGTTTTATGTGTGTAATTAAAATACAATGCAGTTGTTATTAGTCCAGTTACAATGATACTAACACTCAGTCCAAATTAAGTATTACAGAAAATCTATACACAGTGTGAAATTGCTGCAGACAGTGTAGGGTTACTCAGTAGATACGCTAACAATCTAGTAAACTCATGTATATTGTATTCACAGAACTAAGCTAGAACAAATTAGGCAAAACTCAGTTTGACTGATGGCTCAGTTAAAACAAGGTAAAATCAGCTCAAGCTAATAGAGTTCCAGACAGGTCCAGAGACCCTGCACTGGTAGTTGTGTACAAGCTTTCTGGTAACAGCAAAATCATATTTAATCATTTAGGTGTTTAATTAAATTGTATTTTAAAGTGTTGTTATGGATGCAAACTAATTACATGCAAAACTGTTGAAAACAGTTACTTTAAATGTTTCAGAGGTTTTAGATACTCAATACTACTTCTTATTCACAACAAAATTCTGTACCATCTTTTTGTAGAACAATTTTCTCTTTGCTTGGATGAGAAGCCTTCACTTTGTCATTTCCTGACTTGTAAAATGTTCTCCCATGTTCTCATATTATGATATTCTTTTGGGATATGATATATTCAGGGAAGAACTGAACATTACATTCCACTAACTAACCAGATGTTAGTTTTGAGGCTTCATCAAGGTTAAATCTCATTTTCATTTTTTTCATGTGGACAAACAGTTATTTCTGTTTTCCCTGTTGTACATCAATAACATCTTTCCTCCATGAAGTAGCAATGCTAATGGGTATGTTTTTGTCTAGTGGAGATGTAAAACATAGTACTTATACTGTCTTCTTTGTGCCTTGTCTGCTCTGAGGGGATGGCCATCGAGCTGGTGATGCATATACATACTGGGAAAATTAGATGTTCCTTTGTTACCATCTTATGTTCTTGCTACCTACTTATTTGTCCTCAAGAGAGATCCTAATTGTTAGGTACTTTGGAGTTCTAGAGAATTGGTGCCATTTAGCACACATGTGACTCATTACAAATACTCTGATTTTGCTTGATGTTCTTACAGTGCAGTCGATCTCCCTTTCCCCTGTTGCTAGTTGAATGGTTTGAGCTCTAGAGACAAAGGACCACTCTATAGGTCATTTACAAAGAATCTCTGTATTGGCACAATTAGACACAGGGTGTCTAGGATCGTATAAAATATGGATTTTTATGTTGTTCATAATGCTGGTATTCACAGTGTCTGCCTTTCAGAATTGTACATGTGTTACAACCATGCAAGTTTTTAAAGTCTTCTAATGTGATGTAATAGTCATGATTTCAGTCTGTTAAATTCCTTTCACTCAGTTTATTTTGTAAGTGTACAAAAATCAGGTTGGAGAAAACATGCAGTCCACCAAACCTTCATTAGCTATAATGTCACACTGAAAAAGATGACCACTTGTGTTACCAAGTTAATGCAAGTACTTCGTGTGCTCTTCAGCTTAGACTTTATGAATGTAACCTCTCTTCTGTCTTACTTTGTGTTCAGTATTACCATTTAAATTACTTGTGCTCTTCTAATCTGTCCATGCAACTCTATGTACTTCACATGGTCAAATTACTTTTATTCTAAGCTGGTATAGATTCTTTTGCTTTTGAAAATATTGACCTTCCAAGTGATCATACCTATATATGTGTGTAAACGGTGTTATTTTATGCCCCCTTCCCAGCATTATCTCCAATAAGAAAGAAAAAAAAAAAAAAAGAGGAAAAATCCAGAAAAACTGAGATGTATAATGGAAGTGCTTATATACAGGTGCTATACAAGTAAATGACAAAATAATATTCCAGAACATGAAAGCAAATATAGAATGATAGAACAGTGGAGGTAGGAAGGTGCCAGTGGAGGTTGTCAGCCCTGGTCCCCTGCTGAGCACAGGGCAGCAAGAGCAAGCTGCTCTGGGCTGTGTCCAGGTGGGTTTTGAACACCTCCAAGGATGGAGACTGCACAGCCCCTCTGGGAAACCTGTTCTCGTGTTTGACCACCTTCACAGTGAAGATGGGTTTTTTCATGTTCAGAAGGAAATTCTTGTATTTCAGTTTGTAGCTACTGCCTCTTGTCCTGTCACTGGGCAGCACTGTGAAGACTTCAACTCAATATTCTTTACTTCCTCCCATCAGGTATGTGTACACATTGACAAGATTCCCCTGAGACACCTCTTCTCCAGGGTAAACAGCCCCTATTGTCTCGGGTTCTCTTCTCATGAAAAGCCCTCCAATCCCTTAGTCATCTTTGTGGCCCTTTGTCAAACGTGCACCAGTATGTTCATGAACTATGCAGATGTACATCCTTTGGATCTAAAAAAACAATCTAAAAATGCATTTAAGTGTTTTAAGAGCAATTTTTCTTTGAATTCCAGTTCTACTTGTTCGTGAAGCTACTTCAGCACTTTGAAAATTCAGCCTAACTCACGGAGACGTTTAAAATACAGAGAATGCCTAGGAAGGTAGGGTCAGAAGGGTAAATACAAGATTTAGTTGAAAAAGGAGTATATTTTTAAATCCCACTATTTCCTGTATAAGACTATGAACCACAAGGCAGTGGAACAATGGATATATAAATTAACGTATAACCCTTAGAAAATGTCACCTTAATTAATGACAGAGATGTGGGATATGAGGGAGCCAGTTCCTAAAACTCCTTTTCCATTGTAATGGTGAATTCATCATACAAACATTAAAGGTTTTTCTATTTATGTCCAGCCAAATAGTAAGTATTTAACATGGTAGAATGTGTCTGAATTATAAATTCTCTTTTGTAGTTCTTTATTTATTGTCTAGGTTTATAAGGTAGACAACACTTTAAGGCATGAAAGCCTACAATTAATACAACCTAGATCTAGACACTTACCTGATTTTCTGAAGCTGCCCAAAAAATGTAACTGAAGAAAACTGGTGGTTGTGTGGTTATTAGCATTTCTGACATCCAGCAGATGTTTGAGTATGAATTTCGTCATTTAATTCCTGATTATCTGTCAGAGAGGAAGGAGGAAATTTCTTTCTCTGTTCTTTATTACTGTGAGTTTATCAGCAAAACTGGAGTGTCCACCCTTAGCCACCAAGATAGATGTAATCCTTCAGCTTCACAGTCATTCGGAAATGTTTGTTAAATCAATACGTGCACTGAACAGCAGAGGTGATAAAAGGACTTAGCTCTCACAGAGTGGTTGCAGCTGTTGGAATCATGTTTATCATGTTTTACAAATGCTTATAGTTTCTGAGTAGTCTCTAGCGGTGAAGAGTGGGTGTACGCTGTCTGTCCCTTCCTGTGCCATTAAACAGGAACTGGAGCTCTGTCATCCTGGGCTGCTCTAGGCTGCTCATTCTCTTTCTCCCATCCTGTTGAGGGGAGGGTAAGGCTTTCCCAGCATTTTTCCACAGCATTTTTTCCCTTTAACTTTGGTTCCTGTTGCCTAGAGACCTAGATAGGCAAAAATAAGTCCTAGAGCTGAATCCGTTAGTTCCTGTTTATGTGGGCATGGGAGTGGTGTTGCAAGAGTGAACTGGGAATCTTTTCACTACCAAAAAAACCCTTCCTGATGAGTTGCCTGTTGTCATTCAGAAAAGACTCAAAATTACAGACTTTGAAACTTTTCAAAACTTGCTGTTTTGGTGTGTGTGAGAACTGCGTAACATTTTAGCTTATGTTTTTCTGAGTCACGTATCTATCTGGTTTAAATCACAAGACCAGACTCATTTAGCTCAACACTAGACACCTCTCTTGCTAAAATGAGGAGCAGCAGTGCCATCAACTTCCTTTGGAGGGGACAAATGCAACTTCAGATCCTAGAGTGGCTCATTTCTGCTCCAGGGGCTGTGATCTCTCATATGTACTTGGCCAAAGGAGTGGTTGCAGCAAACATTTTGAGAAACAGATAAAAAATACACCAACATTTCTTTTAAAAATATACCTAAAACTTCTCCAAAGTTGTTTTCCCTGTGTAAACATGTTCATGTTTTTGAAATACCTGATGATGAGGCAGACAGGATGTATAGGTGCTTCTTGAGGGTGATTCAGTCTTCCAAATTCAGCCCAGCTAAACTCAATACAGGAATGTACTATCAGGCATGTGTAAACTTCTTTCCTTTCATCTTATGCTTGTTTCTTAGTGTGACCACATCCCAATGTGGTCCACTTTTAACTGCATGAAGACTCAATTCTGCTATTTTCTCTTTTTAGTAAGGTGTTCCCGTTTTAATTTAACAATTACTGGGTTTTGTCAGATGGTCCTGACAAAAGCACAGCAAGAGGATAGTTTGTCTTGCTAAAGTAGGATGTGTTAGAGTGCTTCAGTCACAGATCACCGTGTTCTCGTTACTTATTTCTGCAATAATATTATGGAATTATTCGCCAAAAGCATTTTCCATGTGGAAAATGGATGCTGGTGGTTCATTTGCATGCATCATGTCTGCAGAGCACATTGTAAACATCACTCTTACCGGTAGATAAAGCATTTGTAAATTACTAATGGTCTTGCAGCTTAGACTGCACTCAGAAAATGGTGTTAGTTGAAATATATAATGATGTTGATTACTCGGTTGCCACAAACTTGTCCTAAAATGTCATGCTGTACTGAACCATTTGTTTTGCATCCACATTCATGCATATCTGTCTGAAATGAATACTGGGATTAAATATAGTAATGGTATAATGACAATATCTGTGATTACATACTGCAAATTTGTCTAGAGGAAAGAAAAAAAAGTGTGACACATGAACTCTCTGTAGAGGAAACCATTTGTTTCAGCCAAGGAATTAAAATAACTTACAGCACATTGTTTAAAAGTTAGGAGAGCAAAACTTGACACAAAAATCTAAGTATGGTGATGATTTATATCTGACTGCTCAATTTGTAAGAACACAAGAAGTGGAAGCAGAGAGACGAGATGTCTAGTAGTGTGCTGGAGCAGAGCTGTGTTGTGAGCTTCAGGAGGAGAACGGATTATCAAGGGGAGCAGAGTTCTCTGGGCAGAGATTTTCAGCAATTTTGTGAAACTGTTCACTTCAAAACCTTGTTGTCTAAATGATAGTGTAATATTTCGTAGTATTGTGATTTTTTTTAATGTCATGGAAGTCTTCACTGACATCACCTGTGCTATGCACAAGTTGGAAAAGACATTTCTCATTAAAGAGTGTTTGAGAGAGATTTCATTGCACTCAAGTTCAAAATTACTGTGTAAGAATCATAGAATCATAAAATGGCTTGCGTTGGAAGGGACCTTAAAGATCATCTGGTTCCAACCCCCCTGCCATAGGTGGGGATGCCACCCACTCAATCAGGTTGGCCAGGGCCCCATCCAGCCTGGCCTTGAACAGTTCCAGGGATGGGGCCTCCACAGCTTCTCTGGGCAACTTGTGCCAGTGCCTCACCACCCTCACCGTAAAGAATTTCCTCCTCATGTCTAATCTAAATCTATCCTCTTTTATTTTAAATCCATTGCCCCTGGTCCTATAATTGTCTAGGCCAGTGAAGAGTCCTTCTCCATCCTTTATATAAGACCCCTTTAAGTATTGAAAGCCTCAGTGAGATCTCTCCGGAGTACTTTAGAGCCATGGCATCATTGCTGCATTTTTAAAATTCATGCTTCTTAAACCAATAAATGAAGCTGAATATCTTCCCCGTTAATTTCTTACTGATAACTAGTCGTGATTCTCAAGCATATCTACTTCAGCTGATAAAGAATGACACCTGTGACATTGAAGAAATCATGGCCAGGTCATTTTTTTTGCACGAGAATTATCTGCAAATTAAATAAAATAATCAAAACAAAATAGTTTTCATACCTTCTCCTTTTCCAAAGGAGCAAAGAAAATGGATTCTATGAAGTTTTCTGAGTTGGTAGATGAAAGAAGCAAATAAAGGGATGAAAGAGAGACAGGTGATGTGTAACTACACTAGTCCTTCCCAACAGAAGTGCTTCTGAAAGGAGAGATGCTTCTTGGGTTGCTTTTGTAGAATGACAAAATGATAAGCAGAAATAGATTCAGTACGCTTCATATCCGGCACATTCCTGTAGAGGAAAAACAACCCACAGAATTTTGACATCCTGAGGGAACAGATGTGTATCATTTCCATATTAATTATCACTGCACCAATTTAAATTGAGTTCTTCAGGAGGCTTCCATTTACATTGAAAAATGCGGTGGAAACCTCATTCCTCTTGCACTCTGATCAGCAGAGAATCCCTGGTTGCCCTTGGCACTGGCTTCTCAAGTCCTCATGGAAGGCAAAACCTATTGCAAATATGTGGTGAACTTGTGAAGGATTTTTGTGCATTCCTGGTGCTGATCACTTTGCAATCCTGTGGGACAAAGTGTGTTGGAGGGTGAGATTTAGTGGTAGCAGTTCTTATACATAATTATAGTTCAGAAAGGAGCTTACCTGTGGCCCTTAGAAATGGAATACAACTATGGCATGTAATGTCTCGACTGCCATTTGTGATGGCTAGATAAAGTAAATAAAAAAGGAAACTGGCCACAAGAAGGGGCAGTCCCTGTCCGTAGTTAGCAGTAGGTCTGACTAAGCTGGAAAGCTTTAGAAACAGAAACATTGACTTACTCTGACCTTGACTGGAGAAATTAGAGGAGTTTCAGTGATACGCCTAGTCTTGTGAAGCATCTGATGGTTTGTGTAATACATAGCTTTAACAAAAGCATTTGCATCGCATTGACAGGTTTCAAGATAATTGCAGTGGAAGATGGTAAATAGATTATTTCCTTAATCCAGTTTAGAGAAAAGACTCACAAACATTGGTTGAAACCTTTGAAGTAGTGACTTGCAGCAAGTAAAGCATGAGTTTGTGGGACGGGTTTTTTAAAATGCAATAAGTGAGTTTGATTTTCTGCCTGCTGTTTACTCTGTGTGATTCTTCTTAACTGAATTTATTTACCATTCCAGTTAAACAATGTGGAAATTTTGCATTGAAATTGTGCCCGTGAAATAAATATTGTTAAACTTTTTAAGGTTGATGAGGAAGTTGTCTAAAGCTGTTGTGGACAGAAAATGCCTGAGTGTGATGATGGCATCTGTCAGTACAGACATGTAATCTGAAATCAGAATTATGTAATCTGAAAATGGGGTATGTGATTTTAGTTTTTTGTTGAAACCAAGAGGAGGGAAAATTTAAAACTGTGTTAAATATGGGGTTCTTATGTTTCAATCAAATACAGCAACTAGAAAATTAACTCTCAAATAAAATTAGGAATAATAATTTTTCTTATTAGTGTAGTTCTCCAGCCTTTTTTCTGTTGATTAAATACATTTGTGTGGATGATGCCAAACATTCATAGCCGATATGGTTTTTGTATGTCCATGATAATGTGAATGCTGAAAAATTGAGTGGATTTCTATCTGTAAAAGTTGCCATTATTTTACAAAGGGCAAACATATTCAATATGCAGCATGCAGTTTTGTATTCAAGTCTGGTCTCAAATCATGTTATCCTGTAGGGTTCCTTAGTTTTGCTGTAAAGCTTTGACATCAAGAAATCATGAAATCAAGGTTGCCTGTACAGTCTTAACCCTTCCTATTATCTAAAGAGCATAGAACACTATATATATAAATACATAACTTTGTATAATGTCATACCTATTATTTATGTCTATATACTTTCTGGTTGCCAAAGATTTGTGAAAAGCATTAATAATAAAAGTTGAAAGTAAGGGCTCCCACTCTCATAAGTAGACCACTGGGTTAGTGTAATCAACACTAATACTTCCATATTCTGCTTTTCAAGACCAGAGCCTTAAAAATGTGTCTGCATAGTAAGGTTGCAGAACATAGCCCTTGCTTTATTTTGAACTCCTACAGTTTAGAGTCTCTCCATCGTCCCTGGTACAGCTAGCAGAGGGAGGAGTTCTGGCTTCTAATAAAGTATTTCACATTTATTGAAATATCTTTCATTGAATGGGATTGATACCTTAACCAAATCAAAGTCACAAAAGTTATCGGAATAAGATGCAATATTTTTTTTCATTTTAAGCAAAAGCTTATGAAACAAAATAAATAGATTTGTCAAGCATTATTTTTCACTTCCTGTCCAATTTTCTGTGGCTTTTAGTCCTTGAATTTTTGAAACATCATCCTCTACAAAATCTAACTGTATTTCTACTTTTTCTTTTCTCCTGCAGACTAATTGGATCAGTTTTCAAATTGTTCCCATCATCTGTTTTTCCTTCTGATCTGCACGTTAATAAACTCTGTTGTTCCAGTTTTCACCATTTCTAACTTAGCATTCAAGTGTTAACTTCATTAGTGCTGAATTAGATGTTAATGTTCCTTCGGGTACATACTCACTTCTTGACAGCCAAAGATTCAGCTCTGTAGAACTGGGAAAGTACAACTTAAAATGTCTAACTTAAAATCTCCAGTAGTCCAGATCTAAAACTCCCAAATATTAAAAGCACTTACATTTGAGAAATTTAGATGCTTATGCGACAGTTTATTCTAATATTTTTCTATTGCTATCCTAGGGTATTCCAAATCCCTGAGGATTTATTTTTGCTCAAGTCACACTGCTCTGTCTGACACTTAGGTTAAATGCTGTCATTCAGACACTTGCAACGAATTATCCTTGTGTGATACTCCACTCAAATACTCCATGTGTGAGTACATGTAAGTCATTTTAAATTTCAGTTCATCTACAGGAAGCAATTTGTGATTTGATGAGGTGCCTAAGTGGTGTTTAGCTTTGAGTGTATGAAAACACTCTGATGTTCAGATTTACACAGCTGATACTTTTGTGCAGTGTGCCAACAAGATTTATGTCTTAAGTTGTCTCACGTAACTGCAGGTGATCAGGCTGTGAGGAAAGCAAGTCTGCTTATTTACATGCCATAATGGAGAGATACAATACTGGGGAGATTTATTAATTAAGTATTTTTAGAGGACCTGAGTTTGAAAATTTGGCCACAGCAGATCTGTAGGATGAATATATGTTGCCTTGATTTCACCTTGATTTCAGTTAGTCTTTCTGCAGTTCAGTATACATCTGGACCAACTGGGATGTAGTAATTTTAGTCTGATTTCTTCAAAAGTCTGTAGTATTTGAATTTTTTTTATTCAAAATCATAGAATCATAGAATGGTTTGGGTTGGATGGGACCTCAAAGATCATCTAGTTCCAACGCCCCTGCCATGAGCAGGGACACCCTCCACTAGACCAGTGATCCATTCAAACAACTATCGATACCAACTGCTGTGTGTTCTAAGGTCATGCTGTAATTGCTTTGGATTTCATCCCATACTTTGATGGTTTTTTGTTAGCAGAAGTGAGTGAGATCAGCCATTAATAGTCTGTACAAGTCTGTACAGTCTGTACAAGAATGTGGTGAAGTAACATGAAACTTGTTAAGATTTAGAATATTTAATATCAAGTACTATAAAGAATTTAGTTAATTCCAGAATATCCATAGAATATAACATACATACGTTATTATTCAGGGCTGTGGCCTTTAAATATTTGCATTATTTTTATTTCTTCATTTGACGTAGGTGAAAGTGTTCAACAAAAACAGTTACAAAGTTTTTAGATTTTGTGAATAAGTACCTGTCGAGAAAACAAGCAGATTGTATCTCATTCCTTAATGTACAGAAGCAAATCTCTGTTGGGCGTGTGTGAGAGCGTTAGGTGTTGTGCTTAGGCAAACTACTTTTAAGGTACAAACCGGGTAGTTACTTGAGTTGAAATTTAGTCAATGGAAGAGCAGAAGAGGCAGGATAAGTCTCATCCCTAAGGTAATTCTCAAACAGATAACTAAATATTGAATTAAATTTTAGAAGAAAATAAAACAAACTTCCTGTGCTTCACATCAATAGTGGTCAATCTTTTTTTCTCTCTTTAACACAGTAGGAGCTTGAATAATGGCCAGAACTTCCAAGTTCTACTGTATTATTTTTACAAAGAGTTACTGTGCCAACATTTCTGATGTAAAAAGTATGTTTATTTGGGTAGTCTTGGATTGTCACCATTCTGCAGCTGCTACGTCACACATTGCATTGTTCGGACACAACTAAGCAGTGCTGCAATGTAGATTACAGCTTGTCAGACATTTCAGGCTGCTCCTCTGTACTTAACCGAAGTAGATATTTTCCAAAAGTATGGGTCTCCACCAACACCACTGAGTTTCAGAAGTTTCTATTTTATACCATTTTAAACTGTAGTATTATACAGAAAAAGATTTTCTTTAAATTGATTTTTGTTTTCTTGAATGCAGAAGTGAAATTGATTTGAATCCTTTTCAGTGTGTCGTTTCGGAAAGGTTTCATTTTTAGTGTGCAATTTTTTGGGCAGTTAAAAATAATGTAGAGTGGACTATGTTTTTATTTCTGACACTGTAATACAAGTCTAACAAAATATAAAAACACTTAGTATTGAAGGAGGCAGCTATTTTTGTTCTGATGTGCAACTACTACATCTCATGTTGAGCTTTTTGTTTGATTATAAATTTTGCAGGGCAGGGACTTCTATGTACTCGGTGTGAAACAGCTTGTAATTTTATTCTATGATAAGATTAAAAATAAAATTAGCTCCTTTCTGCAGTCTTTCCATGTTTCTCTGTTGGTACCTATTTACAAGAAAATTGTCCTGAAGTCACAAGTGAGATCGCTTGAAAGCATGAGAGGTTTTCTAGAAGGAAATAGAGCTGTGTGAAATAAAATGGATTTTATATTTAGCACGGTGAACTCCTGGCATAGTGATATTATACATGTCCAAATATACAGTGTTTTACCTTATTGCATTCATTATCATTCTGGTATTTTCTTTCCTTGAGAATCTTTACTTTCTCTTTTGTTGCACCTTTTCCCATCTCCATTTCTTTCACTGCAGCTGATTCAGGGCTTCCCAAAAAGCATTAGTATGGCAAAACCTGAATCAGTCGATGCACTGCTATTTTCAACTGCTCATACTGATGCAGGTTTGTAGCTGTTTGACAGTTGGTACATGGAACTGGGAGTGACAAGTCTGCCAGTTATAAAAGTGGTGTCTGTTCAGATCAAAAAGTGAAACAAGTTCCTCTTTACCGACACTGAGAAAATGTGAGCTGAAAGCCGTTTAAACTGCAATGGAACTGCATGATACGGTGCTCTTGACAGACTCTCTGAGTGCATCATCCTGCTGCCTCTGCAACTCCTCCTCAGATGTTTTCTCCTCTCTGCTTCTTTTGATTGCATATTACCTAGGGAGGAAATTAAACCATGCCTTTTTATCACATTCCCTTACATTTTCTTCTGAAAATATAAGCTGACTTGATAGTCATTTTTAAATGTAGCTTATTAACCTGCTTCAGGAGGAAATCATAGGATAGAATCATAGGATGTTTTGGGTTGGAAGGGACCACAAGGATCATCTAGTTCCAAGCCCCCTGCCATGGGCAGGGACACCCTCTACTAGGCCAGGTTGCCCAAAGTCCCATCCAACCTGGCCTTGAACACTTCCAGGGATGGGGCATCCACAGCTTCTCTGGGCAACCTGTGCCAGGGCCTCAACACACTCACAGGGAAGAATTTCTTCCTAATATCAAATCTAGATTTCCCCTCTTTTAGAATAAAAATAGTTTTATTTTACTTTATTTAGTAAATTCAGTAACAAGAGTGCAAGAAAAGCTGGCATTTATTTACTTCCTTTTGATATCATAGAGAGAGAGACAAAGGATTGTAGGTGGAATAATGCAGCCCATAAGTAATTAACGAGTCTTAAGCTCTGTTTGCCGAACTGTCTTTGGTATTGCGTTTTGTCCCATTCCTTAATTGTATGTTACTTCATATATTTTCAAATTACAGGCAGAGGCTGTACTTAATACAGAAAACTTTATCCACGGTAAATCCACATGCACCTCACAGTTGTACATTTGGTCTTAATTTTAGTTTCTTACAGCGACCAACAAAAGTACTGTTGCCCACCTGTAATTCAAGTGGGTGTATCTGCCTTTGGAAATGAGGCTGCTATATTACAAGCCTAGTGCAACTTTTATTTAAACTTTAAAGTACTGATGATTTAGTCTGTAAAAATAGGTATGCTTTATCTACATTTCCTGTTGAAAAATTGTGATTTTATTTACAGTGTGACAACTGAGAATAAGATGCTGAATCCAATCAGAAATTGATTGGAAGGCTCTTGAAATGAGCCCCAGCAGGACATCTGCTGCTAAGGTTGGGTTGCAACTAGCAGGAGGTCCTGAATGCAGACTTCTAATTAGAAAAGACCTTTATTTTCAAAATAATTTCCTAATTTATAGATGAATAAAAATATTTTTCATTTTGCAGAGAACCAGTTGTGCATTTGTTTCTTTCAAGATGCTAGAAATGATAGGCAGATTGCAAGTAAGCCTTTTGAAGATTGCAAAAGGTAAAGGTAGCAAAAGCATTTCTTGAAAATATTTGAGAACTTTTTCACTGTATAGTGAAAACAACTAACAATTAAGAAAATACAACTTTTCTGCCAGTTTGTATACCGGCATCCTAGTGCTTCTTTTTCTTTTTCATAAAAGTGAAACATTGCTTTGCTTTAAATTATTTCTTATAAATTTACCTCATATCTGGAATTAGTCACTCCAGGCATTTTCTTGCTAGTGCTTTAAATAAGCATAAAAGCTGAAATACTAATGATGCCCGAGTGCTATTCATGATTAGCAGTTTGATAAGCTGATCCTCACAACAGGCTTTCAGATGCCTTTCTTGTTTTATTGGAGGATGGAAGGGGAGTTGCTGACTGCTAGCAGCTGGTTTTGTCTTCTGAACTGCCATCGATCAAAATTAACAATTTTTAAAATTTTATTTTGTTCTGTTTCCTCCACCTTTACCATGCATAAAGGGCAGCAAAGTTAAGTCTTGAGATACAGATGTAACTGTATGAGAATTAAGTCCTCTGTGACTTCATTATAATGACTTCAGCAGCCTGCTGCAGTTAGGACTTTAAAGACCACTTGTCATAATGAAGGTGTACAGTCTTCAAATGTCAGAGCAAAATTAAGAAAAAATATATAGTGTATTTAAATGAATTGCATCCTTGCAGTGTTACATTTTCAGATTACTGTTTTGTTTTATTTTTATGTGTTTTTCCTTTCCCTGCCTTACTGAGATACTGCAACTCACTCTGAAGCGGAAGGTGCGTATGAGTGGCTGTATGATCTGCTCATGTGGATAGGCCGTAAACAGAAGAGGTGGATAGGACCTTGTAATTTATTCTTCCTCGTCATTGAAGGACTTTCTTTTTTACACTGTATCCCCAAGTACTTTGTCTCACCCAAAAAGAATCACTTACCTTAAGAGTGTTTAAGAGATCTTGTGATAACAAAAGGGAGGGCTAAAATCTGAGCATTCCTTAGCACAAAACCCGATCCTTCAAGGCCTCCCTGAGATCAAGTTCAGAAGACTAATCCAGCTTGAATATGTGTCTAATCTGTCCACATTCAGTGCAACTAAGTACCTATGTTTTTTGCTATACCGCTTTGCTTTTTATACGTTAACTGCAGGATTATAATAATTATTATAGTTAATTATAAAGCTAACAATTTATATAAATTTTATCAAATTTATAAAAATAAAATAAGCATAATATTTTTATAATTAAATATAACTATCCAATAAATGTACTGGGTAACTGCCCATGGGATACTGTGTTTCCTGACAATGTTAACGTCCTCCACAATGCTCTGTGGTGTTCAGCCATGCCTAACCTATAAAATCTGATTTTCTGTGACATGCCGTTTACATTCAAGATTGATCCAATCATCAGTTCTTGTTTATCCCAAAGCAACAGTCAATACTGATCTACCTTACCAGAAGCCCCTTTTATTTAAATCCACATCTACTATAATTTTTCATTCTTTTTCTTGCACTTATGTTGGAAAATCCTCTTAGTCCATTCTGACACAGTCTGATATAACCGTTCTCCTGTGAGTATTTTCATAATTCCTTTTTCTTATTTCTTTCACAACTTTGTCTTTAGAAGAAAACTTGTGAGAGGAAATTATTCTTCCCCATCTGACCTATAAACAGCAGTATCATCTCTTCTAGCTGACAAAAGTTGTGGCAATTATATGTTCTTAATAATTCACTTGTTTTCTAAATTTATTCTTATACCGACAATGAGTAGATCAATATTCTAACTCCATGGTTGGAATTGCATCCTTAAATCAATATTTACAAGGCTCTTGACAAGGAATAAACTGTTTCCTCAATTTAGGTTGATAGTAAAGCCGTGCTTCAACATCCAGATCAATGTTTTGGAAACAAAAAACAGTATAAGTTTTTCTTTATATGCTCATTGACAAGGCTAATTTTGTTTAACAAAAGTACTCTAAATTTGAATATTAGCTGTAAATATAGTGTCATCCAGAGCTAACAATGAAGTCATTCCACCACATATTTTTACTCCAAAAAGTTAGTGTTTTGATGCGTTTCAAGCATATTGTGATTCACTTTTTATGTTAATTTACACTATTTTTAGTAATATGAAGACCATAGTCAGCAAGTGTACATAATAATTTCCAAAATAGTATTCCAATAAATTTTAATTGTTGCAAATAATTGTCTCAAAGTATAGAGACTGTATTGCATATTCTGGAAGTTGTTGGCTGTATTAATTGATCTAATTAAGCTGGCTAATTTTAGGCTTATCAGAAGTAAAATAAATCTGAGCAGTGATGTGACAATTATATTTACTTGTTGCCATTAGGAAGTGACAAAAGTGTGTAACAGTCATGCAAAAGGACATACTATTTGAGAGATACATTAGCTGGAAGAAAAGCGTGAACATACGATTGCTGGCGATCAAAATAATTTTATGTAAAATTGATCTTGCCAAATAAATCATGGTATCATCACTGCATAGGAAGTGCTAATTGCATGATGAGTTGGAGTTGGGGTTGTTCAGCCTGGAGAAGCGAAGGCTCCAGGGAGACCTAACTGTGGCCTTCCAGTACCTGAAGGGGCCTACAGGAAAGCTGGAGAGGGGCTGGTTACAAGGGCAGGGAGTGATAGGACAAGGAGGAATGGGTTTAAACTAAAAGAGGGGAGATCTAGATTAGATATTAGGAGAAAATTCTTCTCGATGAGGGTTGTAAGACACTAGCACAGGTTGCTCAGGGAACTTGCGGATGCACCCTCCCTGGAAGTGTTCAAGGCCAGATTGGATGGGGCTTTGGGCAGCCTGGCCTAGTGGAGGGTGTCCATGCCCATGGCAAGGGGATTGGAACTAGGTGATCTTTGAGGTCCCTTCCAACCCAAACCATTCTTACGGTTCTATGAAACTCATATAGTTGACATCGGCCCATTGATCCAAGCTGTCCAAACTCCTCTGTAGAGCCTTCTTACCCTCAAGCAGATGAACACTCCCACGCAACTTGGTGTTGTCTGCAAACTCACTGAGGGTGCATTCGATCCCCTTGCCCAGATGTTTGATAAAGATATTAAAGAGAACTGGCCCCAGCACTGAGCCCTGGTGAACATCACTTGTGGCCAGCCACCAACTGGATTTAACTACATTCACCACAGCTCTTTGGGCCCGGCCATCCAACTTGTTACCCAGCAATGAGTATATCCATCCAAGCCAGGAGCAGCCAGTTTCTTCAGGAGAATGAAGAATTATGCTACTAAGTAAAAACATAATACCTAATTTAAATTAATATTTATTTAAGAACTTGTATCTGAAATCTTACCTTTTTAGACACTTTTTTTTTGAGAAGAAAAGAGACATTGAATTTAAACATTAACTCAACAGTAACTGTCAGGGAAGAAAAACTTGTTTTTTTTTCCTGTGGAAAGTTAGATAATGAGGATCAGAAGAGGTATAGGACAGACATCAGCACCATGCTTCGCACTCATCTCAGATGAGCTATAACTGGAAGCATACTCCACTTGACTTGCCAGGTTTCTTCATTTTTATTTGGAATGCTACCAGCAGGCATCATTTTTACTTTGGAAAACTGATACTTTTAAGGATATTGGCAGTGGTGGTTGTAATGCCTGCTGGTTAAAAAATGGTGTTATAGTACAATAATATCTTGTGCTTGATGTTGCCTTTTATCACGTGGGAGTGCATACTGCTTTCTAAAGTATATTTACATGTAGTCATTTCACTGTCCACTTAAAAACATTACCGAAGGATTATGGTAAAGTTTGGTATAGGAAGAAAACCATAGCTAAAACAGATTGCAAAGCATTTGAGGATAGCCAAAAGAAAAAAAAAGGTGTCTTTTCAAGTAACGCCAGCTTGGTTTCTTCTTATTATTTTTTTTTTTCTTTTACCATTTATCATGTAGGCACGGACAATTGATAATGCTCTTGGATATCAGAATTCCAGTGTAACTATTAAAGCTCTAACAGCTACTGCAATGATACAGAAGTTTATTATTTTCATGTCGTTTTTATCTATCACTGTCAAAGTGCCTTACAAAACAACTTGCCGTTATTGTTGCCATCTGGCAGATAAGGAAGCTGAGGCATGGGCACGGGAAGGGATATGCCCAAAGCTACTAAATGGACCAGTGCGAGTGAAGCATGCTGAAAACAGGTTTCCTAGGCATGGATTAAAGCTTTATTTCTGAGGATATAGTGCCTTGCCTTTGCTTATAGAGTGAAGTACAAAATTACAGGACCCACAGTCCCAAACATCACAGCCATGGGGGATTTGTAAGCTCTTTGAGAGATCGTCTTGTTGTGGTACTTTTACAGTGTTGAAAATCACTTTCATTGACCATTTCTTTAGACCAGCTGCACTGCTTGTCTCCTCATAGACAGTGAAAATGTTAATTTTCCAGTCTGTAGTCTATCAAGGTGCTTTCTGCTTCTTTGCTGTCTTTCCTTCTCAGATAAGTGCTTGTTTGGTGCGCTGCTGCTTCTGAGCAACCTACATCCTATGACTGCATCCTTTGCAGATGCGTCAAATCACTGACGCTTGTGAGTACTGTTTTTAGCAGAAAATTTCTTGACATGAAGACTGCCTGCTGTTTGTGTTGACCATTATAGGGCAGGAAATTCAACTGCTTCGTTCTTAAATAAAAAGCTGATTTGAAATGTAACTTTAAGTTTGCTAAACTTGGGAACAGTAGAAAACACACTTGTTTCAGAAAACTGCTTTCTCAGAAGTCATAATGAGGCTTTGACAGCCAGATCATTTGTATTTTGATAACACACAGAGGTTTTAAAATGTTTTCTTTCCTCTAGAAATGTCAGCTGTGTTTTAAAACCCCTGCGGAGAATCTGAGAATTCCTCTGGCAAAACTTGAGTGAGTCAGCAATTTAGGGATCTTAAAAGAAAAAAAAAAGACACAAAGACACAGCTTGAATAATCTTGTGACTCAGGAGTAAAATTAAATTTTTGGCAAACTTCTTTTGGTGCTTTAATTGGCAGTATTATGTTTAGTGGGGAAAAAAAAAGAATTGAATGGTA
The DNA here is from genome assembly GCA_013399095.1 of Psophia crepitans. Lineage (NCBI taxonomy): Eukaryota > Metazoa > Chordata > Aves > Gruiformes > Psophiidae > Psophia > Psophia crepitans. The sequence continues at coordinate 62,120 of VWZZ01007124.1, forward strand.
ATTTTGTAGGTAAAAAATATAATCTCAGTGTTTGAGACACTGAAAGTGGGATTTAAACCTCAGGTCCCTGAGGAGAGTGCTGAACCCAAGGCTCCCTATTCCTGTGTAACCGCTGTAAGCACCAGGTTATTATTTTCCCTCTCTCATCAAGTTGAAAAGATGATGGTGAGCTCTTTGAAAATTACAGCTGAAGGACGCTATATAGCAGTACAGGCTTATGATGCGCAATCACGTATGTATGTTGGGTATTGATTTACTTGGGTCACAAAAAGTTAAGAATGAAGGAGGACGATCTTTTCTCCCGGGCATGCAGAGCGTACAGGGGGTGTTTCCAGGCATCCAGCAGAGTGACCTGCACAGCGAGCCCCAGCCTGCAGCGAGCACGGCTGACTTGACTCCGGGAGAGGACGGTGCGTCAGACACGCGCTGCGCCTGGATTCCCCGTGCTGCGCTGTAGGCAGCTATGCGTTTGGCAGTCGAGTTTTCCTGTGTGATGAAGCAAGCTGCTCTCTCTGAACTTCACTTTGCAAGGTGAAATGCCAACGAATTAAGATTAAAACCATCTGCAGATGACAGCGTTTTTTGATGGATTTGCACTTCAGGCCATAATTCAGTACTTAATCTGCCTAAGCCTGTCAGCACAGGGAGCTGAACTTCAGCTAGCTACTGCACGTGATTCTCTCTGGGAAGCCAGGGCACTTGGCAGCTTCTTTTTCCTGTATCATCAATCAACAGAGCAGGCTTTAACTAACTCGTGCCTGGGACACCAGCTGTTGCAAAGCATTATTTAGCAAACGCATCGGTCATCCCACTGCAGAGTGACTGTTGTCTTTTTATGGACGTTATTTTTTAATTTACTTTTGATATGGTGCGGTAAATTCACAAGTAATTTCTTAGCATGTCAGCAATAAAATGGTACGTGCCATATGCAGTAGGTACTGATCGTACCAAAATCAGCCCAAAAGAAGCAGGCCAATTTAGATACTAAGAAACTACATGACAATCCAAGCCTTTCTTTGCTTGTTACAAAACTTTTAATGTGTGAAATCAGAGTGTGGCTTCCCATTGAAAGTGGCTCAGATTCATCGGGGGAGTAAAGTATTTAGTTTGTAAGATGCTTAGTACTGCTATTATTTAAGTAATATGACATAGCATCTGAAGTCATAAATGGGCAAGAATGAATATCTCTCTGTGTCATTTTATTGAGAAATAAAAAACCTGTGAAATATCAATGTTAAAATATAAATTTTAACCCAGCTTTGAATCATGATTAAAAATCAGGGATTTAAATTTGGACTTAAATCAGCCTACTTTCAGCACTATTACTTTGTGCTACAGGGACTTTTTGTGAGAAATTAGTATTGTAGTGATCTTGTAAAAAACCTATGGGCTCGATGCCTCTGTTAAGTTGCTGTTTGGTCTGGTGTCATTCTTTATGCTTCTTTCTGCATAAGGAATAAGAAGAATATGAATATAATACCTTTTGTGAACAGCTTTGAAATCTTTGGTGCAAAATGCTGTAAAAGATCAATTTACTTACACATCTTTTAGAAACTGATGTGGAGAGCTTTGGGGAAGGGATGGATCTGTCTGTTGCCTGAACGGGTTATTAGGGCTCAACTGTGTGTCGGGTCAGTGTCCTTGATTACCTCTCACTGTGAAGGGTAAGGTTGTTCAAACCATCTTCTCCTGTAGGAATTTAGTCTTTCCTACTAAAATAGGGCAAAGCGGTCATAAACAGTGAGTTGTAGTGTGAGGGCAAATGATGTGAAGTACTTTCTGTCTCTGCATTCTGTATGTTGCAGGAAGATAGTGATCAAAGAGTTGTTTTTTCCAAAGGGAATAAAGCCAAACCGTATCATGTGTGTGGTTGTCCTGCGTGCAAGCTGAATCTCTTTCTCTCCAACGTGAAAGTAGAAGTTGTCACCTTGTAATATAAATGCAATTTATCTTCTGCTTTGTTCCTTTTTCTGTTGGTTTTGAGACTGAGCTGATTTAAAAGCATGCTTTTTAAGTAATTGGGTAAGAAAGTTATTTTTAGTGAAGAATGAATCTAAATAATTTTTAAAGGAATTACCTTCTGTATGCATCTTTTGATGTCTCAAAGAACAGCTAAAACAAACACCACCTCAAACCTAACGTTAATTACCATTTTTAGCCAGCAAAAATAATTTTCTAATAATAAATATGCAGTTTTCTTTCTACCTGTGTGCAAAACTCTGTAAATTATTTGCAAATTTTCTTAAGAGATTATTTACGTTTGTTTATCTTCAGATTAATAAACTTTCTCGTTGTCCAGCCTGCACATGTAAAGTCCTGGCAGCCAAACCTGCTAAGCTTTCTGGGGTAGTCCGTAGCAGTGAAATGATTTTCTGTTTTCTTAGGAGGTGAGGGACAAAAAAACTTGGCAATGTGGAGGAGGGTGTTGCAGAAAAGGAGTGAGTTGAAAGAAAATATGAAGGTGCTACATTAGGGAAGGGGATCCAGGAAACAACGTGGTAAGGTGAAGGGAAGAAGAGGCTGCCAGTTGACTGGCTGAGCACTACTGCAGTAGGGAAAGATGGGCAGAGAGCACAGCCTGGGATATTAGAATTGGAAGGAGGATTCAGGCTGATATTTTGAAATGCCATTTTGCCTACAGCCAGAATTCTTTGGCAAACATTTAATTGTGGGCATCTTTTCTTCCTGGCAAGGACACTTTCTTTGCTGTATCATAGACATCTGTCTGTTAAAAATACAGTTGTGCTTTGCGCTTTTGGAAAGTTGTTGTATGTCAAACACCCATCTTTAATACATCAATGCTCCAGTCTTCTGATTTGGTCCTGGAAAAGTGCTGTAAATAGAGAGTAAGTTTGGGGTATGCTGACTTTGTGCAGAACAGGGACCTCTTCGGCACTATCGCTGCCTTGGAAGAAAACATTGTATATCTCTTGAGACAATTATTTTGCTCCTCAGCCGTAGGAAGTTACCACTTCTTAGTATTATCCAACATTTCTCATGCTTGAGAAGACCTCTGTCTTTCTGACTGTGTATATTTATAAAATCTGCTGTTAGGACAATTTGCTTGGGCCATACTACTGGTCTGGTATCATCTGTATTCTTTTGTTCAGATGCCTATGTATAAATACCGCTGACCTGTTTTTGTCAGAATTATGTTGGGATACTTAGATAAAATTTAAAATGTGGTACTATCTGGAAAGTAATTTCTTGTAATGGTTTTAATAAAGAAATATTCAACAGCTTTATTATTGGGTTAAAGGATCAAATGATCTACTAAATAGTAGAAATTATCAGTATTATTAGCCTTCTAAATTTCAAAATTGCTTTCTGGCTACCTGTAAGATGCTTATAAATAAATTAAGTCCTACTAGAAATATGGAAAAAAGGCTTTTTAAGTTTGCTGTATCATTAAATTCTCCTGATGAAGTCATAATATATTTTGCTTTTGATCTGTGTACGAACAGGACCAAATTATAATTAAATCTTTACTTAGATCCATAGATCCTAATAACAGCAGTGCCCATCTTGCTCAAGGATTTAGCATGTCATATGCATTACTTTTTCAGAGAAATAAAGTAGCTCAATATTTGATTACTAGAGGAAGTATTGAAATATAGTAATGACATATTTGACGTTATCTGCAGTTATAATGCACTTCGGTTGAGTAGTAGTAAAGAGACGGCAAACCTTTTTTTTCCCAGTGGTCTCACTGAAATCACCTCAGCAAGCAAGTCTGGCTAGTGATGTGCTGATTCTATAACAGGGAGAGACAGCTGTAAAAGAAGCAGCACTATAATATAATCAGAGTAAACTTAAGGGTAAGAGGTAAGCTCGTAGGTAAAAGTGACTTAAATGATTGAGACTGCCAAGTGACTAGTGGGTTTGGTTTATTTTGAATATACTTCATGTCACTTTTAGATTATTAGTAATACACAGTAATTAATAGTAACATATTTTTGCCCGCTGCCTCCTGGGCAGCATGCAACAGCCCCTTCCCCTGCTCCTCCTGAACTTTCTTCTTCTGTCTTAAAAACCCAACAACCACCAACAAAGTAAAATGTCTCCATACAATTCATATTTCTCATTCCTTTATGATTTACAGGCCAGATTTATTTACCCTCTAAGTACAGGAACACTTTAACTTGGAACTCTGCCAGCTCGTACAGAAATTCAGAATTGAAACTGAGTATCTCACATGAGCAGATGCTGTCTTACAAATACATGCATTCATCTATATAGTGCACACTACTTGTAGCTGGAGAAACAGTGAATGACAGAACCTTTCAGAAAGCTTGAACCACTAGATTATGTGTTTGTCATGGTTTTGTTTTTCATGAGGATGTTGAATCTGAAGCCACTGTTACTTTTCTTGTGTTCTAGGTGCTGTAGCAGTGTTGATCCCTCGCCTAGACCTGGTGATTTCTTTCGTCGGAGCTGTCAGCAGCAGCACTCTGGCACTGATTCTGCCACCTCTGGTTGAAATCCTCACTTTCTACAAGGAAAACTTAAGCTTATGGACAATATTTAAAGACATTTTTATAGCTGTCATTGGAGTTGTTGGATTTTTAACAGGGACGTATGTGACAGTTGAAGAAATCATTTATCCTGCATCTACAATTCTAGCTAACGCAACGGAGGGCATCTCTGTGGATTTAAATGCTACAGACTTGGTGGTTGGCCTGTAACCAGGCACTGTGAACTGCTTTGTTCCTTAACAAGAAGTCCTAGGTGGATGGCAGACCTATGTGTGGGGCAAATTCCAATGGATTTTAGATGAATTTTTGAAAAATAGCATGCAGCCCTTTCTCACTCTGTTGTTTGTTCTTTCCTTCATTCCTTCCCATCTGTTATATGAATTAACGCCTTTGCTCTCAACCTCTGCTCATCCAGTGAAAAACTGAATTGATGTCAGAATTTAAAATATATACATGAATTTATGAAAGAAATAGGACTTTAGGTTATTTTCAAGAAAATAATTTTTTTTTCCTATGGAAGTCACAATGCCTTCCTCCTCAGAAAAGGTGGAAGTCATTCCATTCATCATATCCAGGCAGCAAGTCTAGGCACTGCTGTTTTCACTCCAGCTCTGTTGTAAGGGTTGGAGTGGGAGCTCAGTGGTGCGTAGACCTTCTCTTGGCTGTTTCTGATGGGGTGAACTGCACCCCAGTGAACCAGAGACACTCTAGTTTTAGAAAAGAGCAGCTGTGTTTTTAGTTTCCATTTCTTTTCCATTCTGGGGACTTGAATGTTTGTTGTGGAAAAGCTTTTGGATAGTTGCAGTTGCCTGGCTCGGGTTCCTGGGAGTCGGCGTTTGGAATCACAGTGCAGAACGACTGTGACTCTTGTTCAGTCTTTCCTCGTTGGCTCCAAGGGGAGTTTTTCAAGCAATAGGAAGGACCAAGCCCTCCCCAGTTAGTATAGCAGACCACTGCTGGTGGTGGGTTACATGACAGTAAACATGAAGGCATTCTTTCATGCTGACCGTCTTAAAATTTAAGCTGAAGAATGGACAAGACTGTAAGGTAAGGTTTAGAGGGAAAAATTGGATCTTCTTTTACACCAAAAGGTAGCTGGTTAGGAGTGTTCTTGGTGTCTTACATGATCTGTTACTACATGTTCCTGTACCGTGAGCTGTTTGGCATGGCCAGACCCCTGCTCCAGGGAGATGGCAGCTGTGGTGCTCAGTAGAGCCACAGAGGTCTGACTCTCCAGAGCAACTTAAAGATTCATGATGGTAATTTCTGTATGAGGAAAGAAAAGCTGAGGCACTGCTTCCTAGACTGGAGGAGCTTGTGCCATGCTTTCACGTATATAAGCTGTGGTTTTTCTGTGAAAGAATTTGTGATTCCATAGCACTGTGAGCTGGGGGGCACGGAGGATGTCTGCTTTGAAGCCCTTTCTCCCTCAAGCGCACCACCTGCCTGCGGGCTGTCTGAAGATGTGGGTTGTCTCAGGACTTGCTTTCAGCTGCTGATACTTTGCAGAGAGGTACAGCTGGTATGAGACCTTGGCTGTGCATGTCAATATGTGATATTTTTTTAGAAAGTAATTAGATATTCCTTTTGGATTTTGAATGAGAAGTTACAGGCTGTGGTTTATCAGAGCAATATTATTATCTTTAATGATGAAAAAACATTCAACACCACAAATGACAACAAGTTTATTTTTGTACATTTTGGTATCAGCTGTCCTGACCTATTTTTACACCATTTCTTTATCCTTAATTTCAACTATACAAATGTATAAATTACTGTATTTTTTTTACTAGTTGCTAGAAGTCTGTAGACTGCTTATCTATTTCTATTGTTACATATAATAATTATTTTCGCATGCTTGTGTTCTGCCTTAAATAGGCTCTAATATACCCTTTACTGATTTTTGCTTCTTTTGTCCATTTTGGAAGAAAAAAGAACAAGATGAGAAGTTGGTAATTGGGTAGAAATGAGTTTTGTTCAGCAAGGCTGCACGCTGAGTCCCCAGCCAGAACCCTGAATTTCAGGGTTTGTATTTGACTTTCTGGCTCACGCTTCATAGATGACTTTCACTCCAAATGCTAAAGCTATATTTTTGGTCTTGTTTTCTAAAAACACTCTATATTTTGTACAATAGAACTGTATTTATCATACTCATTCCTGTTATGAAGAAATTCCTTTTTCTAAAGGGTATTTTTAATTGTGACATTCCCCCACAAAGTATGGTATGCCAAAACCTCTCTACTGCATTCATACAAATTAAGATAGAAATATATGTAATATTTTGCTTGCCTTCAGTATATTCCTCAGAAATACACCATTTGGCAATACAGTCCTAAAATAATATAGGGCTAGATACATCTATATTTATATTTTCTCAGAATATTTCAGGCATCTACCATGTGGTGACTGTATTTGAGCACCTGCATCTCCATGTTGATGAGGGCATTTCTGCTAGCGATTCGCTGTAGCATGCAGTTTGACCTGCACGTATTTGTCCAAGCAATATTTCTGAGCAATGCTCTTTTCATTTTGGTGTGGACAATATTCAATACTTGGCAGGCGCTTTAAAGGGATGAGCCTCTGTGGGTGTGATGCTATCGAATTAACCTTCCGTATGAAAATGCCACAGAGAAGCAAACACAGGTAGTTAGTGGAGAGGCAAAAGGTAACTTCAGCTTCACGTCTTCAAGGTTTTTTAGCCTTTAAGCTGTTTTAAAAGACATTGAATCTAGGTGTTTCCCTCTGTTTCATAATGAGTCTGTTTACCTGAACCATACGTTACACACTGACAGAATGTATTTCTGTGCAGCATATTTTACTTGACATTAAATACTTCTACGTGGAACATTTTTAGTAAGACTGATAGGATTTAAATGAAAGGTTTTTTTCCTGTTAGTTTTGCATCTTTCTACCCATGTGTGTCTGGAGAATAAGGGTACATTCACATCATCTGTTCTGCATCGGTTGTGTCCCAGTGAGCACCTCTGAGAAGGTACTTCTGCCAGGGTGCAGAGGGACTTGACCGCTGCAGAATTTGGTGGTGATTTTTGGCCGGTGCAGGTGAATAGTGGCATGGTACTATCAATGGAGATTTGCTGAGCTGGGTACCTAGAACCTAAACAGGTGGCCTTGGTACCCAGGTGAACGCAGCACATCTTTTTGAAAGTTAGGAGACCTGTTTAGAAGCTGGATAGGTTTGAGGAATCTCATCGTACCTGTCAAACTTTGGATTACCTGGCCCAAATACAAACCCTTCCACATCTTACTGCCGTGTCTGACCGGGGAGCAGCCTGTCAACGAGCACATTTTCAGACCCACGTATTGTCACTGACTGACCAGGTATGAAGTAGTGTGTTTATGCAGTGAGTCAGTGTTGCCATGTCTAAAACAATCTTGGATCTTTTTGAGTATTTAAAATGTTTATTAATATATTTTGCACGATGTCAGTTTTCTCCTACAGTGTAGGATTTTTGTTATTTTAACACTCATACTGTGCATTTGTGTGGCCTGCTCTTTCAAATAGGGAGAGTCAGGAATGAGAGTATCTTGCTTTGGATAAGACTAAAATGTCATGTAGTAAAAAACCTTCAAACTCTGAATAATAAGAGTGTTCCCATGAAACACTGCCAAAGATTTAAAAGATGGGACATTCTGACAGAAACCTTTTCTGAATAATAAGAGTGTTCATTCAGCTTTTTAAGTACTGTAATGTAAATTGCAAGTTAAGGTGCAGGGAGTGACACTGAGAGATTTAATAGGAATGGTTTACATTAATATATATTTAAGATGGAAATGTACTTTAGCACAAGCTAAATGAAACTGAAAAATGTACGTGATTGGCTTATGTTCCTGACAAGGAACAGAAAGCCGTTGTATTTATATACTGTACTTGCACTTGTATTTTACAATATAATATTGTTAATGGTTTTAACATAATTTAATCATTAGCTGCACTATAAGTAACTGGATCATTTTCTGGTCTGTAACGGTTCATCTTCAAATATTGGGCAAGTAAGAGGGTGGGTTTGCCTAATGTTCTGTAACTTTAATCTTCTGTATCAATAAAGACGACAATAATATTATCCTGCCAACTCTCTGTTACCCTGCCTGTCACCACTACTACATCACTAAAAGAAACAGCTGTCTTAATGCAGAATTTGCCTTTGTTTTTCTGTTGAAGTTATCCAAGGAATGGCAGGCGAGTGACTTGAGACTGTCAGGCATGCTCAAGAGCTGACTTTTAATTGAAAAATCTCTCTCCAGAGTCATGTAGACACTCCTGAAAGGTTTTTCCACTCCACTCCAAGGGTTTTCACGAGTGCACACTTAAAAGTTAGGCTTCTGCATCTTTTTAGATGCGCTTTAGTAAATGAATTAATTAATGTACAGAGGCAGCCAGGAGTTCCCACTGAAATTCCAATTCTCATTTGGAAAACTGCAAAGAAAAAGCCAGTCCTATTAGCATTGGACAAGCCCTTAGTACTTGGTATGGACTTGGCCTTAAGTGTGGAGTGTTGGATAATGAGGTGTGGAAGAAATTGATATGAACATTCTGTACTTTCTATCAAATTTGAAATTCCTAGTTGGAAATAAAATTGACAGCACAAGCTTTCATGCTCTCACCCATTATCAGATACCAATTTTGCAAAAGTGCTTGTATTCCCCATTTTAATACAAGTGCCTTTGAAGGTGTGCTCAGTGAGGCATCCAGGAACACCCAACCCATTTCAGGACTGCCTCTATAAATAGAGTCTGGACAGCAGTAGTATATGGAAGTCCTTGAAAGCCATCCACCAAAAAAATGGCTTATAAATAAGAAACCTAGATGGATCTCAGTCTTCTGGGAGTCAAGAAGTATTTGAATCCCTGTCTCTCTAAAGGATGGGCAAAAGCATACGTGTGGCCAAATTCCCTCTTAGACCTAGCTGCTCGGGACATGTACTTCTACAAGTTTACGTTCAGCAGCATTCCTGCTTCTGAGAGTCCAAGTCCTTTTAACCTGACTTTTCAGCTCCTAAATATTGTGAGTGCTTTAAATCTGTTTGTTTATTTTAAAAAATTGCCCTAGATGGCTAGTTATTGGGAACACTGAATTCCATCATTCTCCACTAATGTGTGGAGCCAGGAGTGGACTTGATGATCCTTATGGGTCCCTTCCAACTCGGGATATTCTATGATAATATGTGGAGAAGTAATTTCTAAAAGGTTAGACAGAAATGCACACGATAGCCAACACTCCACATTTCAGATTATTTTGTATATCTCAGAAGTCTGTGAGACAAAACTATTTCACAAGTGTAAAATGCAAAATGAATGCAGGAATGTAGTTTTCCTCTTTCAAACACTCATATTTATTGGGCTGAAAATGAATACTTCTAAATTGTACTATGTGGGGGGAAAATTAATTCCAAGATACGAAAAGCCTCTGTGAGCGATTTGATTGCACGTGAATGAAGCAGCAATCGGAAAGGAGTAAGATAATTTAATAATTTTCATCCCTCTCAAGTTTCAGTCCCTGATCTTGCAATGAGTTTGATGTATGTACACAGAACAGCCAATGATTGCCAAGCTGGACTTAAGAAGTGTCAATACGAATACTCAGGCATAGGAGACGTTGCCCATACATGAGCACATCTTCTCATTTTAGCCACTGTGGGCTATCTTGCATGCCATTCACTTGCTGTTGTCCAATGAAGGCTTGGCCTCCTGTAGATCCTGTGTCATATTTACTCTTCTGTAATTACGGATGTCTTGGCTACCGAAGGGAGTTTCAGAACACCTGTAGATAGGTGCCTGAGCCATGGTCTTAGAAAATATCAGTATGAAATTTTAGAAAGAATCTTGGGCTCGGGTACGTTGGTTAAATGTAGATATTGGTGCCGTTTGAGATGGATGGGTCTCTAGACATCCATCTGTGGTTTGTTCAATTTTGCTATTATAATTGCTGAACTCATGTCAGCTTGGGTAAAAGGTTTTTAATTTTTATATGTAAATAAATATATCTCATATATATTTATTAAAATTAGCCATTCTCCTCCTGTGTAAGCAATTTTCTTACAAGTCACAGCTATGCCTTGCAGCCAGTGATCTTTCCTGGCTCAGAATGTAAGGCTTGCTCTGTCCCTGGCTCCCAATTCTAGACCAAGTCATGCTGCTTGTTACCATGCTGTGAGCTGGTATTTATGAGAAAATCCCACAGCAACAAGCAGTGGCCCCAGCTCTTCCCTAGGGCCTTTACAGGCTGTTTCTGTACTCCTCCTACCTAATTTTTGCAGCCTCAGAATTCATAGTTTTGCTGTATCTTGCTTCATTCACAAAAATCTGTGCCAGACAGTCAAGCTCTTGCTCTTCCTGAGATTGCCCTCCCTGTCTGTTGAGCACACAGCGTCTGTTTCCATCAGGTCCAGCCAGCTCAGCTGCTTATCTTTCCTCCTTACAGAGGCATTTCTGCCACGTTACGTTTTGTTTGTGTACCATGCCTTGCTGTACACGAGCACGTGCGGTGCCAGTTGCTATTTACAGCTTCTGTGATCTTCCCCTGTAAATGTTGGTATTTTTCTTGTTTTGGAGGCAACGCTACAGTTTGTAAGAAGCTTGTCAAACATTTTAATTATGGTCCTGGGCCTCCACATCAAAGATGTTTTATTTGTCGTATGGAACTATTTTCCTTTATTAAATTGTAGTGCTCCATTTCTTGATTAAAATATAGCAAGATGACCCTTCCCAATGTCCTGAATTATAGTGCTCTTAGTTTTTGATACAGAACAGGGCTATGGAGCTTGGGACTGCTGGAGACCAGGCTGGCATCACAGTTTTTCTACCACAGTCACTTTGTTCAACTCAAAGAGAAATGATCCCTGACAGATATGGCAATGCCAGCAAGATGTGTCAATACAACAGTGTTTTCCCAGTGCAGTTTCTTTCTTTTGGGGCTTAGACAGATGAGGAAATGGGCAGTTTCTCCTGCAGTGAGGTGAACTACCCTATGGCAGCAAACACCACTCTGGCTCGCCTGGACACTTTCCCTTCAAACTGTGGAGCTTCTGGTTTTGCTGTGGTTGTTGGCTGCCATATTTCAGTCTTTACTGTCACACGTCTCTGTATTTGTAAGAGAAATTATTTCTTTTTTTTCTTTTCTTTTTTCTTTTTTTTTGGTTGAGACTATAGATGACCTCTCCATGTTGTGTTAGAGTTAGCTGAGGTGGTAAGGCAAGAGAAGTAGTGATGTTCAATAAAAAAATATGAATCAAAAGATAAAAAGATACAAAGCCATCACGCTGTACTGAAATCAAACAGGAAGTAAAGTAAAGCTCTTATTAGCACTGGAGACAAGATGGGCTTGATAGACAAATGTAGCAAATAAATCCATTTTCCTCAAGAGTGTGCCTCCTCTAAAGTCTTCAGTGTTCTCGCTTGTAAACAACTTCAGTTCACTGTGAATTGTCTTGAAAGCACCTCTGTAAAACAGATCCCCAGTGTGCCATGCTTTGAGGAAATAATTCAGATTTGTATCAGCTTCAGCAAGGCTTTGGCTCACCGTGGCAGTTAAGCAGGTGAGAATAACTGATACCTTTCGGTTTGGTTTCTTCTTTCCCTTCTTTGCTACTGAAGCAAGACACTTCAAGAGCACTGATACAATGCATTCCTAGCAAAAGATCAAACCTAGAGGGACAATTGCCCAGAACTATCTGAAATGCAGGTTCTTTTTTTGCAGTATCTCAAGTCAGACATGCAAGTGAGGTCCCCAGGACTTCTAGTGACTTTTGAAAACCTTGGCTCATATCAACACAGCTACAATTAGGAAGGGACTGCCCATCAGATAATTACGGCAGACGTTCAGTGCTATGCATACATAAATGTGGATATGGGTCGCTCACTTCCGGCAACGTTTGCTGCAGGCGACGGGTATTTATTAGCTTTGCCTTCCCCGTAGAACACATCCACCCCTGTAAAATAGTCCATCAGCAGTTACGTGGGTATTGTCGTGCCAGGTTTGATTACCTCCATCAATCTTTGGCAGGGAACATCGTTTGCTGTTTGTTTCACCCACGTAATGAGCACGTCATTGCTGTGTGTTACAAAATACCTCCCTAGCACTTATTTGTATCTTCCCACTGTTTTTTAACAGAAAGTTAGAACATCATAGAAACTTCTGGTAAGAATCTCCTTTTTCCTAAATTCTGTTAGTGATATGGAGTCATAGTGTCATTAGCAGTATGAAGGATTTATAACTACAGAAGGATAATGTGCATCTAAAGCCTCTATACTTCTTTGAATATCTCATCTGCAAGTGTAGCCACACTCTTCATTTGCTTAATTCATCAATAATCACTTCTATCTGCAGCAACGTGAGGAGCTCTTGGTTTAACAATAGCTTTGAAATATCTAAGAATGCTTAGACTTGTACTCAAAAACAGTGCGATGCAACACAAGGAGCTCCAAGCACAGCCCTTGGCATGCTTTGGACAAACATCTGCAGATCTCGGCCTGTCCTTCTTTCTTCCTGCTGATGTATGAAAAACAAGGTGGGTGCAAATACGTGTTTTGGGAAGCAAATCCTTCTGGCAGATCACCTTGAGGGACCACTACTTGATGTTTGCTTGTCTCGAACATCCCTTTCCACTGGGCTCTGCTGCTTTTTATAACCCCAGCTAGGGATCTCAGAACTTTTATCCTTGTTTTATTGCAGTGAACAGAGAAAATGGAAGAAGGTACCTACTTCTTTCTAGCTCTGGGTACATGAATAAGTAGGTACTTTCTTTAGATCACATGTGCTTCAAAACTTTTTAAATCAAGAAAGATCTCCTGGAGCATATTGCAGGACACTTCAGATCCTGAAATAATGTCCAAATGCTGGAAGACTGAAAATTTTTCCAGATGTTATAATTTCTGATTTCTTGGGCTTTCTGTTCTGGGGAGACATGGAGAGAAGACTCTGGAACAGAAAGGTAATATCTAAAGATAGAAAGATTCTATGATTCTATGAAAAGACTAAATTCCACAGTCAGTCAGTCGCGGTGCCTATTATCCAATACTCCGAAGGACTTCTTTCTATTTTTCTACCTCCTTTCCTATAAATATTTATGAACTCCTAAGCTATTAATTTTGAGAAAGGTAAATTTATTACCTAGGGGTAAGTTTAATTTTCATTTATTTTGCAGTTATCTATGAGTAATAGCTGTGTAAATGCACTCTCTGGGTTCTCAAACGCTGGCTTTCTGTGAGGTTGCTCCTGGCAAGAAAAAAACACCTTTATGTTTCAGGGCAACTATTTAGGATAAGGCTGCTTCAGAACTCCATTATTTTCACCTTACTCTCTAGATAGGCTCTTACAAATTCCTTAGCAGATAGATGGCTTCCTGCACACTGAGGCTCCCTTTGCATTAAGTTCCTGGCAAGAAGTAAGGAAAACAAATAAAGGATAAGGAAACGGTGCAGGAAGAAATAGGGTACCAAAGAAGTACAGTCACTGGGCATGGATCATGCAGGTGACTCTTAGGCATGGGTACAGATGCCTGATGGTGTGACTAACATGTTGTCCTCCATCTGGGCTCTGCAGTCTCCAGAGGCCTCGAGTTCTTCTGTTAGAATCATACAATAGAATCATAGAATCATTAAGGTTGGAAGAGACCTCGAGGATCATCTAGTCCAGCCATCCCCCCACCACCTATTATCCACTAAACCATGTCCCTAAGTACCACATCCAACCTTTCTTTAAACATCCCCAGGGATGGTGACTCCACCACCTCCCTGGGCAACC
>VWZZ01007124.1:77300-119828 GCA_013399095.1 Psophia crepitans
GCTGATAGATGATGGAGAGCGGCTCGGCAATCACATCCGCCAGCTCCCTCTGCTCCAGACCCCCAGCTCACCACAACTTCCTTTCAGGTAGTTGTAGAGGGCAATAAGGTCTGCCCTGAGCCTCCTTTTCTCCAGACTATACAAGCCCAGTTCCCTCAGCCACTCCTCATAAGACCTGTGCTCCAGCCCCTTCACCAGCTTCATTGCCCTTCTCTGGACACGCTCCAGGGCCTCGATGTCTTTCTTGTGGTGAGGGGCCCAAAACTGGACACAGTACTCGAGGTGCGGCCTCACCAGGGCTGAGTACAGGGGGACAATCACCTCCCTGCTCCTGCTGGCTACACTATTCCTGATACAGGCCAGGATGCTGTTGGCCTTCTTGGCCACCTGGGCACACTGCCGGCTCATGTCCAAGTGAGCATCAATCAACACCCCCAGGTCCTTTTCCTTCACATATAACACCAATTCTCAGAAAAACAGTCAATTAACATGAAGACTGCTCCATAACAAACTAACAATAAGCCTTAGAGACCTGCTGGTCTCTGGCCTTCCTATCAAAGGGAACATTTCAAAGGTGCTCCAGCACTTTGTACTGCAAACACCACCACTCTTCCAGAAATGCTTTCTGGACTTTCAATCAGTAGAAGAAAGTCCATCAATGCTTTTTTCTGTCTGTGTGAAACTAATGGCATAACCCAATTATTTTTACTTCACATCTACAGCCCAGAGAATTCTGTGTCAAGTTTCTCCATGCTCCTCTGCTGCTTTTGCGGTATAAGATCAAAGGCCCTGTTTAAAGGACATTATCAACACAAGTAGTCCTTTTATTTTCAAAACCAAGTTAAAAACAACCCAGTGCCATATATATCTAACCAATGTTCTTTTAGTCTTTTTTTGCTCTCTGCAAACACATTTTTCTGTTTTATAGACTATCTGTTCCCTCTTTTTCCAGATGAAAGACTATAAATGCAAACAGATTCTGGAGTGAGGCCCAAGAACAATAAAAAACATAAAGTAAACTAACTTAATTCACCTCATCCTACCAGTTATCTCAGATGCTGCTGACTATGTAAACAGGTTCCTCCACGAAGAATAAATCTAGTGAAGCCTGATATCACACAGATCTGTGTTTAATGATGCTTACAGCCTCTTGTTTCCTCCCTTCCTTTAGGAAAACTCCCTACCCATCTCCTAGAAACTGAAGGGGCAAAAGTTGGTGCAAACTGTGATTGCTTGAAGGTTGTGAGCACTGCTGCTGGACCGGCGCACTCTACACGTAAGCGCAATAATCGAAGATGATAAGCACACAGAGTTCATTTGAATTCTTTTCCCAGAGTCACAGCTTTGACAAAACTTTAAAGCTGATAGCTATGCCCTCTGCCAGACGGGTGAATTGGCCAAAATGTGTCAAGGTCAGGAAAAGGTGATATATGGCAGGCAAAAGTCACATATGCAACTATATAATTCATTGTCTTGTCTTATCAGGTTAAAAACCTCAAATTTGGCAGAAGAAAATGTCACCAGGGAGAAAATAGTACAGTCCATACGCAATTCAGTCAGCAGAGAGTGAACAGAAACTTGACATATCTATCAAAGAGAAAATTAAGCGATAATTTAGGTGTGACTGTTTCATGCCTTCTTGAGGAATGGGTGCAAAGGATTCCTTCTGCAATAGGTAGGTGCCATACCAAGGCACAAAGATTGTAGACTGAAGCTAGGACTATAAAGTTGAAAATAAAACACAGTTTTTAAGACTTGAGGGACAACTGAAAAACAGCAATTGACGTTGCAATCAGAGTAGATGTAGTGCTGAGAAGGGAAATTCTCTATCATAGCTTTAAAACAATAATAATTACTATTGCAAAGATACTTTATATTCCACCCCAAAGCCAACTGCAGGAATTATTGGGTATTCAATACTTTTCATGTTGTGCCGAAAGTTCACTTTCACTACATAAGGCTAGAGTTTGGCCTCAGTACCTAGACACATACAAACCAGGAATGTGTAGTATTTTGCTCAAAGAAGTCATATCCACAAGGGATTCTGTGGCATTGCATGCCAGGCTTAAAATGGGGCCAGCACAATGTGGAGTTACCCTAGTTTGACCTTACAGTGGCCCAAAATTGCCTGCAGTGGCCGTAGTCTAATGATCTCAAAACAGTTTGAGAACGTGGTTAAATACCCTCTTATTTCTCCTGCCAGGAGACCTCAGGCACAGGGGATGTAGGGAATTTATCCAAAGTCCCCAACAGATCAGTAGTGGAGTTGAGGGCTGAACCATACTCTCCAGACTCCGTCACTGGTACGTTGCTGCTGGAAAGCCCTTAAACCTTCTGTCCCTGGTGGTCGCTCTGTGAGACCACCAAACGTAATGTGTTTATACAGTATGGGTCCATGAGCAACACACCCCGGTTTGTGGCAGCAGTATCGTCTGATAACACTGCCCCAGGGCTGCCTCTCGCGGGCATTGTCACATGTACCCCGCATTTTCCTGGCCTGGACCTTCATCCAAACCATTGAGAGCTGCTCCCTGCCTTGTCAGCCTGAAGTTGTTTTAGCTGTCACAGCTGGGAATCAGTATTAGACCTGACACTATTCAACATTTTCATCAATGAACTAGAGTAAATGTAAAATCACTGCGGATAAGGCTTGCAGAGCTGATGATGTAAGAAAAGGCAGAGTGGAAAATAGTAACAGACACAGGCATTAGGGAAGTGATTTCATTCAAATAAGCGCAAACTCATAATCCTGGGGAAAAGAACTACGATATTATGCACCGAGGGGAAACACTAAAATCTGTATGGGTTCCAGCAGGCAGGCAGTTCAATGTGAGCACACGCTGCAGAGCTGTGGTGAAAGTCTACAAAAATAAAAGCTCACAAAATGTTATTTTTCAGTGAAAGTCTTCAGAGTTCAATCTGTGTTTAAAGGTAATCGACAAATTATCTCATTCAAGTGCTGAAATAGCTTTATGAGAGAAAATACAGTCTTCTAAGTCAAGAATGGGGCTTTAATCTGGTCAAGAATAATTTTTTTTATTGTTTCATTTGTTGTGTTTTGTTGTGGGTTTTTTCAAAAAGGTGCCTGGAAGCACAAAGAAGCCAACCATAAATTACAAACTACAAATTCCAACAGCGAGAGAGACTAAACTCTTGTCCTGATTTCTGCTGAGACAGAGCTCATTTTCTTCACATTACCTGGTATGGGGCTGTGTTTTGGATTTGTGCTGGAAACAGTGTGGATAATATAAAGATATTTTTGCTACATAGAGATGTTTTAGCTATTGCTGAGCAGTGCTTACACAGAGCCAAGGCCTTTTCTGCTTCTCACCCCACCCCACCAGCGAGTAGGCTGGGGGTGCACGGGGAGTTGGGAGGGGACAGTCAGGACAGCTGACCCCAAGTGACCAAAGGGGTATTCCATACCATATGGTGTCATGTTCGGCATAGAAGAGCTGAAGAAGATGGGGGAAGAGGAAGGACAGTGACAGCAGCAGCGTTTGGAGTGACGGAGTGATGGCTTTTGTCTTCCCAAATCACCGTTACACGTGACGGAGCCCTGCTGTCCTGGGGATGACTGAACCCCTGCCTGCTGTGGGGAGTGGGGAATGAATTCTTTGCTTGCTCACGCGGCTTTTGCTTTACCTATTAAACCTTCTTTATCTCAGCCCACAAGTTTTCTCACTTTCACTCTTCCAATTCTCTCCCCCATCCCGCCATGAGGCGAGTGAGCGAGTGTCTGCGTGGGGTTTTGCTGCCAGCTGGGATAAAACCATGAGAACTCTTCAGCAAAATACCAGAGGAAGCTCTGGCTTTTCAGTCTCTGATGTTCTCCCATAATGACCTGGTGCCTTTCTGTTGAAGGGCTAGGGTTACTGGATGTCAGGTAACTGCAATGCACCGGGCTCGGGTTTGGTGATCTCCTGATCCCTTTTTCCTCTAAGCTCTATGAATATTGTTGTCTTTATACTTTCACAGCTGCTCCTTTTCTTGTTTTAATCTCTAGCCAAATTGAGAAGGAATCCAACACTTTTTTGCCTAGCCTTACTAAAAGCAGTCCATGTTTTATTAATATATTTCCATTTTTGCTCCAACAGTTGAATTATCCAGTAATGAATAAAAGAAGCCTTAGTCCCTTACTCATACTCCTGTGCTATACACCTTTTCATAGTTTTTGCAAATGCTGGTTAAACTCTGTGAAGTATGCAGTGAAACCAAGAAAGTACAAGTGCATTTTCTGCATATTTATACAGCATTTTGCATAATATATCCTGCAGGCTTTTTTCTTATATTGCCTGGAAGGCTTTTCCCCAGCATGTAATTATCCCGAACTGCATTATTTCTTCTAGATATTTATTTTGTCCAATAAGGACTGATTTAATAGAAAAGTTTTTTTAAAAATGTGCAGATTTTTGAGCTGTAGGCAATACTGCTGTTACAGGCAAGTTTGAATGCATTTACCATTATCAGACCTCAATTAAAAACACCATTTAAAAGGCAAATGATAACAGTAGTGCTCAGGGAGGCTGCAGGAGATTCACAAGAAGAGAGAGGGCAAAAGAAGGTTCAGCTCAAAATAGAAACATATTCCCAATGAACAGTTCAGTCTTACTCAGGACCTACTGACACAAAGAGGTATTGAACTGGATAAGAGCTTCCAAACTTACAACTTCCAAATATTTACAACTCAACTGGGCAAAGCAGGGGTAAATATATGTTCAAGAAACAGTAAACTGCTGGCAGGGATGAGCTGGATGCCTAATATATCTTCTGTTTCTTCTTTCAAACTACATTTGGACACAAAACAATAAACTTATCAAACTAGAGCATGGAGCTTCTATCCTAACCCTTAGCAATCCCACCAGATGCCAGAGCTAGCAGAGCTGCTGCTGCAGGAGCGGGAAGGAAAGCAGCGCTACGTTCCTGGAAGAGGACACAGTGGGATGTGTCACAAAGGAGGACACCAATAGTCCATTTGGTGAAAACAGAGAAAGAGAAGTTTAGAGCAAAAGGAAAATCCAGCGTCTCGGGGCAGAGCTTTGCAGATCTTGTTAGAGACACTTGACTGCATAGGGTCATAGGCCCATCTCCAGTATTGTCCACAGTTGAGGCAGGAAAAAAAATCCTCAAAAGGCCCTCAAATTTTTCCAAAGTGATAAGCAGAGTCTGGAAAAATGACCAAGCTAACCATGGATGTCTCCATGGTGATATAAAGAAAGGTGAGATTTTTTGCCAAAACAAAATTCACTGACATACCATTCCTCAAAAGAGCCTGTGTTCTTACTAAGTAAGTACTGAGCCCTAGAAAGAGGATTTAATCCATGTTTAGGCTTTGCATCAAATCTGAAACAAGAGGAAATTCTACCTAGATTCAGGGCAATGAAGCTGGTGAAGGGTCTGGAGCACAAGCCTAAGGAGGAGCAGCTGAGGGTTGTTTAGTCTGGAGGAGGCTGAGGGCAGACCTTATTGCCCTCTACAACTACCTGAAAGAAAGTTGTGGCGAGCTGGGGGTCTGGAGCAGAGGGAGCTGGCAGATGTGATTGCCGAGCCGCTCTCCATCATCTATCAGCAGTTACGGTTGCACCAGGGGAGGTTTAGTTTGGAGATTAGGAGAAATTTCTTCTCGGAAAGGGTGGTCGGGCATTGGAACGGGTTGCCCAGGGAGGTGGTGGAGTCACCATCCCTGGGTGTGTTTAAAGAAAGGTTGGATGTGGTACTTAAGGACATGGTTTAGTGGGTAATAGGTGGTGGGGGGATGGTTGGACTAGATGATCCTCCAAGGTCTCTTCCAACCTTAATGATTCTATGATTCTATGATTTTTCAAAAGATATGTGGAAATAAGATCTATTCCACATGGTGACTTGATAGCACAAAGTATCAACTCATTGATGTAAACCCTGTGGCATAATTGTTAATATTTTATTTAGAGACAATATTAAACCTTTTTTTAAAAAAAAATAAAACAACAGCTGTGTGTTTTAGCAGTTTGAATGTTGACTTAGTTTGTAGCTGTGCCAATGATCTCCTTTTCTTGACAGGCTGGAAACGACAGTCCCTGCAGAACAGACTGGGAGGACTTCATGTAGTTTCCTTCTCCTGAGCTCAGGTCATCTATCCAGCCACCTTTTGAAGTAATTTTGCAAATATCATATGCAGAAGTGAGCTTTGTCCTAAGATTAATGTGCAGCTCACAAAAGATGTGTGTTGCATGAAAGCAAGTATGTTTTCATTTGCTGAAACACCTCTAGTCTGGATTTGATTCAAATTTGGAAGTCTTTTTTGTAATTTTGAAATCTAAGCGCCATTCACAATTTGAGGAGGATGATTCAGAAGACCCATGATGGCTGGTTAAAATGGAATAAAACCCCATCAGATATAATATCAACTTCTTATCCTCATGAGTATTAACTAAAAATTGCATCTATTACAATGTATGTTTTGCCCTCCTACATAGCCTACATGGCACAAAAGGTTAGATTGTGTTTTGAGTCAGGTTCTTATTGCATAAACCTGATCTTTCTTATGTTTCTCATGTCAGTGATTCCCTCTGGGACAACAACCCATCCTGACTTTTTGAAGGAAAAAGTATAGAAGGACAAAAATTTATATTTTATGAGTTAGCAGCAGTAAAAACCGCAGCTGAAGTGTAATAATTTTCAGTAGTGCAAGGGAAGGGAGGAAGAAATAGATGATGTATATGATGCTGTCTGCCCGTGTGTGCTTCACTAACACAGTGTGTGACATCTTAAGTTACTGTGACATATTATTGCTTATAATGTCTGCAGGTAGTGAAGCTGTCTTTGTATCTCGTGGACAACGGGAAAGGACAGAAGTCAGTATTTTTAAAAATTTGCTAGTATTTCTTTGTGTCCAACAAAAAAAAGTGTCAATATACTTGTAAATGAGATCCAAGATGTCTCAAAATGAGTAGTCAAACTCCAAAACAAGAACAAATCAATACATTCTTTTGGAAAATATTGGTTAAGGTCAGTATTCAAAACTTTGTGGCTATAAAGAAGAGGAAGAAACTTTGATAAAATACTACTGCAAAGTTGCACTGGCACCTTATGGAGGTATTCCAGACTAATATAGAAATAGGCAACCAGCCAAAAAGAGAAAAAGTTTTGATCCTCAGAAGCATGAGGGAAAAAAATGAGTATGTTTATAAAGAATTAAAACTTTCCGGATTATTTTTTTTAGATTTACTAAGATGGTCATTGAAAGCAAAGCAATTGATCTAGTTTATTATGCTATTGGATTGTAGCACATCATTTCATTAAGCAGTGAACATGCATGAAATACAGTGCTTGAAAATCTCACACTCCGAAACTAAGCCTGAATATGAGCTCTTCTGGGACTGAAAATGAAATGAAGAACATAGGCATAAGGTTAATATTTTTGGTGGAGCAGAGTGCTCTTACAAAAAAGCTTTGTAATTTTCATTTTCAAGTAATTTCTTCAGTAATGATGCAGAAGGAAAGAAGAATGTGTCTTAATGCAATAGAAAGTCCTACACAGAGATGAGTTGGGTGAAGACAGAGGTGTTAGAGATGGGAGTGAGAGCAGAAGGATGTTGTAGAGAAGGAGGAAAGGGAAAAAACATAATATTGGAAACAAGAACTACTGAATATTAAAGATTCAATGTGAGGTGGTTTGGGGAATTTTGGGGCTGACATAGTTCACTAACTGTTGTGAGAAGTTAGGCAATGGTCCCAGTCCTCCAAATCTAACTGCTAAAATATACAGAATATACAAATATACAAAATATGCACAAAACACAAAAACTAGAGAGAAGAACAGGACATATTTTACTTAAATTTCCAATCAGGTCAGCTGTATAGCTGCTAGTGAAGCAGAGGTCATCTATCTGCCAAACTGGAGAAGCTCTTGAGTATCCTTGAGGCATAAAGTAGCAGGTTTTAGTGTTTTGGGAAAATCCACTGGGGAAATAAAGATTTAGGGAGTACTAGAGTTTCTCTTGAATTTATAGGGATTATGCAGGGATTAACAGGAGGTATCTCAAAAACCATGACACTCTAGTAAAGATGTATATGTTAAGATGTACTTGTAGAACTTTTAGAAGGCTGTTCGTGCTCCTGAGATAATTGCAGAGCAGGAACTTTTCTTTCTTTCCTTTTTCTTTCCTTTTTCTTTCCTTTTTCTTTCCTTTTTCTTTCCTCTTTCTTTCCTCTTTCTTTCCTCTTTCTTTCCTCTTTCTTTCCTCTTTCTTTCCTTTCTTTCCTTTCTTTCTTTCTCTTTTTTTTTCTTAAATAGAGTTTCAACCCAAATTATAACATTACTAATAAATTGTGAATCTTTCCCATTTTCTCTCAATGATTTTCTTTTTTGACAGATCTTAATAAAATTAATGTTTGCATAGGGAAATTTTAAATATGAACTCTTGTCTGCAGGAATTTGGACCTGTCATCTCTGAATGTGTTCATGATCTGCGAGCTGAATACAGGAAAAAAGAAACAAGTTGTCATGACTTGGGAACCAGTCGCACCAAGTTCCCAAGGGGAAACACAAAATACCACCCCCACCCCCCCAAAACTGCAGTAGTGTGCCTTGTGGAGGTGTAAAATATTTTGCCAGAAATAAGTATATAGTTTGGAACGATAAATATATTTGATCCTTTTATAATCTTCTCATGAATCACCTGCAAAAAAAGTAAGTGAAATACAGCTGAGAAATAACCAGCCCAGCATGGCTGTCTTTCCCCCACTCCTTGTGTAAGTGAGCAGAGCAACCTGGCACAAGTATTTTATTCTGCTGTTGAATCTGTAGCCATTGTTAAGATTAGAAAAATAGGACACAAATCAGAAGATGGAGACCTTTGGTAGGCAGCTAGAACAGATGACTATGTGAAACCACTCTCAAGTTTATACATTTTCTCTGTCTTTTGCAATTAATACACACAAACACCCCAGGCTGCCCTGTACTTTTTTGTGAGAGAACAGTGTTCTCATAATATCTCCTTAAGACATCGTAAACATTCCTCCCTCCTTTCTCCTTATTTCTTTGATGTCTTCCTTTTGGTTTCCTTTTTCTTTCTTTTTTTTTTCCTTGGTCCTTAAAATTTGAACTTTATCGCTTTCATAATTCTCTCAGTTTCAAAACATCCTCAAATTCATTAAAGAAGGAATAATTGCTTAGAG
Organism: Psophia crepitans; assembly: GCA_013399095.1. Taxonomy (NCBI): domain Eukaryota; kingdom Metazoa; phylum Chordata; class Aves; order Gruiformes; family Psophiidae; genus Psophia; species Psophia crepitans. The sequence continues at coordinate 86,460 of VWZZ01007124.1, forward strand.
GGATGTTTTAGAAAGGGCTCCTAATTTCCTTGCTTTACGCAGACTTGACTCTCATACCAGAGTCACTCTGTGATGCAGATGGAAAGCTGATTAGACTGCCTTTGCGTAGTGGAGTGCCCCTGTGTTTGCAATGAGTTTTGACTTAAAGTCTTTGAGAAATAGCATAGGTTTTGGTCCTCCAATCCTATTGAAACTCAATCCAGCTCTTTAATAAACTTAGATATAGCTAGATATAGCTGGATCTTGGAATCTTTTTTTTTTTTTCCACTAGTTAGTGCGGAAAAAAAACCCAAACAACCAAGAAAGCCCTGCCTTGTCCCTGGAAAAAAATCAATAGATACACAGAGCACCTCCCATGATCAGAGCTGGGATGAGTTTGGGCTGCTGTAAACCCAGTTCTGATGGTTTCTTAGCAGACTTTCTCTTTTGTCAGTGATGTGGTCTAGTGATGTTCATATCCTAAGATTTTCTGACATCCTTTCTTGAAGAATTACTTTCAGTGGACTGCATTCTCATTCAGATGTTGTATAGCTGTAATTTCTCATTAGCTAAGAAATGGTAATTCTTTATTACGTGGATACTTGTGGATAAGTAATACTATTTCTTTTAACTCTAAAATTAATAATTTCCTTTCCCTCCTCATGTTTTATGTACCTTTATGTCCCTTCTAGCTGGGTTCCCTTGGTCTGTCTCTGTCTCAGGTGTGACAGTCATTGTAGCAAGAAGCAGCAAATCAGTTGATGTGACCCACTCCTCCCTGTATCCCCTACACCTTTTCCCACACAGAAACTGAGCTCTGGGCCTTTTTTTCTAACACACTTCTAGCATCATATGTCACCTCATGTCCTGCAAGCCAAAGTCTCTGTGAGCCCTATGCTCAGTTGATGCCAAGTGGCTTATCTATGTTGTAGTTATATGGACGTGGTGTGTTGAGCTACCTGAGACCAGTTCCATTTAAAAACAGAACAGAACAAAACCAAAAAAACCAACAAAAGACCAAGGCTCAGACAGAAGTGTTTTCTTCTTGTCATTGCAAAAGTATTTGTGCGTAAAATATCTCAGGTGTTATCCTGCAAAAAGTACTGTGTGCTGGAGTACTAAGATCTCAAGAAATATCTTCAGAGATTTTTCCACCCTTCAGAAGAACTGGAGAAATACAATGAAATGTGTAATTCGTTCAAGGGGCAGTTTGTGGCAGACCTCCCAAGCCACAATATTTAGCATAAATTGAGAACAACTTTTTCAAGGGCAGCATATTCTCCTGTGACAGAACAAAGATTTCATCCATTTCCCAAAGTGCGCCCTGGAATGTGGCGCATTAAGAGAGCCCTAGAGACTGTAGGAGCAGAGTATGAGCAGGGGCTCATATACACAAAGAAAGAGATCACTCTGCAGCAGGACAGTTAGTTGGAGTGACCTGGTCTGTACTGAGCTCTGTAGCATAAGTGAAGGGACGGAACGAAGGGCACAAGTTGTCAGCTGGATAGTGTGGAGGGTTTGTGAGAAATATTTTTCCCATTAAACTCCTAATATTTGTGCAAAAAAGCTTGGATGTCCTTCACGTTGTCACAGTGAAATGGTAAAGTGATCTGCCATGGAAACACTGCGCTGAGAAGCAAGGATTAGGAGAGGAAACAAGATGTGGGAGCCTGGTCCTGGCTAGGTGGTGGGAGCACTCAACCCAGGGACTGCTCTCAGCACTGCTCTTGGAGATCCAACCTGCGGTAACAGAAATGTGCCCGGAGTGTCCTGTGGGTTTTACATACCAGAATTTCAACGTAGACATGGGCTGCGGAGCGCAGAGCCACGTCATACTAATTTGGGGATTATTTTTTTTTCTGAGTTATGCCACATGACTAGTTTGTTCTCTACAAATGAGGAAGAAATCCTGAACGGTTTCATGGGATCATTATAGATTTTGCAGCATGCCACCAAGTTTTGTATATCGATTGAGATCAGGTGCTAGGAAATGTTTCAGTAAAGAATAGTGGAGGAATCAATATCAAAGAGCACTGAGAGCCCAGGCCACTGTCCGCTCTGGTGGGACCAGCCCTTTAGACACCAGGCAGAGGCAGTGCACTGGCAGACCGACAGGGAAACAAACTGCACACAAAAACGAGTGTGCCTGTAAGTGGTGTCACTTTTTGTGTCTGGGATCAGCCCTTAACTTTGGCTTCTGTGGCACAATAGTAAACTTTTTTTTTCCCCTGGCTCTGACATGAATAAATATGTTTTGCAATCTCTACATATAGAATAAGTGGTCTCCCTATGGAGAGAGAGAGGGTGGCAGGTGTAATCCTGAAAAAATAATGGTGAGACTAGGTGACCCAGGCAGTTTTTTCCTGCTATAAGCCTGCACAAATTCCAGTGTGACAGTCAGTCCTGTGTGATATGCACAGCCAACCCCCCTCTTATAAATCTAGGAATCCTAGATTAGTTCTAGTTTAGCAAAAATTGGTATCCCTGAAGTAGATATTTTTCTAGCACATTCATTATTTCTGTTTCAAAGCAAGAGTTGTCTGCATAATATAATCGTTAGAGTTTGGGACTAAAAAAACCCCAACTTATCTTCACCAAAGGTCTGTAATCCTATTCTTCAGAGAACTTCTGCTCTCCCTCTGTTCACTTATTTTCAGTGTTAGGCAGTGCTAACAGCAAGAGGAGTGTGGCCTCAGTTGCACAACTGCACACTAATAATTGGCTGCAAATCAGAGTTTGGTGTAAAGGTGTCAATGAGTTCCCTTCTGGAAAAAAAACAAAAAAAAAATGGAAGCCATTCTCTCCCTCCAAAAATTGCTGTCACTCAATGTGACTGAAGTATTCCCTACTCCACCGCGCATTATGTCCAACCAAGCAGGAGTTAATAGTATTCCACTGATATAGCAAATCAGTTTTCATTGGTGATGACGCAGCATGCTCAAGAAACTTTGCCCCCACTTTCATTTTTTCCTATTATTCCAATGTGATTCACCCTCCTACATCTTTTCTTCCATTGTCTCATGAGTAATTTCGCTTTATCTGCATCAAGCAAATGTAATGCTGTATAAAGGCTGGAAACTGCTGCTTTTGTACTGTGGTTACTATTAATAAGACTCGGGTGCTAACAGTTCTCCAGTCAACGCATCCTGATTTTTCCCTTGTGAAATGTAACGTTCAATTTGTAAAAAATTGAAAAGATACAGATCAGACATTTGTAATTTTTCACAACTTGAGCAGGATCTCAGCTATGCCCTTTCCTTTAGTCCATCACTAGTAAAAGTAGATTCCATGTGCATATCCTTTTCAAGGTAAATACCATTCCTGCTCTGCAGGGATGTCATCAGCCATGTAATAGAAGCAGTATGAGAAGGCGCACCGGTTCACAGGGCATATGTGTTGTCAGCTTTCTCCTCAGTTTGGGACATGGAAGGGATGTTCTATGGAACAAGGAGGTGCAGCAGCCTGGGACTGTCACAAGGACAAGTTAGTTGAGATATGTTTGACAAAGTGTGGCAGTGTGGTAGCTGTGGTAAAGGAAACAAGGAAACCACTTATGGGTTATTTTCACCTCCTTTACTGGCAATCATCTAAAAATAAACCAGTAGTTTCCCTTTTTTATCAGCGAAGAGACATGTGCACCTCAGAAAGCAAATCATGCAACCCATGGGCAAGAGAACCCTGTGGAAGTTCTCTCCATTCAGTGTAAGAAGAGTGCAGACAACTGTGACTCTATGTACAAACTTAGGCAAGAACAATTCTACTTCGGACTACACAAAACTAAGAAACATCTATGGGACTTTCTAGACCTTCAGTTCTGACAGACAGAAGAGCTAATCTGGTAGCCAGTTCATATAAATGCTGTACCTTTGCTGGACGAACTGAATGAACTTGTGTGCTTAAACAGGCCAGAGAAGAGCGCTATCGCCATGAGTTTTCCCTTTTAACTAATGCTGATGGGAGAGGGAAAGCTGGGAAGCATATACAGCTCACAATACAAAACTTTTTACACAATAGCCAAATGCCTAAAGCGATATAGTTTTGATCACATGTATATATATGCCTTGGACTGAAGACCTTCAGTGATGGGTTGGAAAGGAAAATTTAGTTATCCGATGTGAAAATGAAGAAATAAAGACATTCAAATTTGTGATTCCAAGAGTTTTATATGCAGAGAGCAAAGTGGGAGAACAGTCAAGTCAGAAGACCAAGTCAACAGTTGCTGTCCTCCGTTATTGCTGCACCCTTGTACTGAGCCACTCCGGCAAGATGTTGAACAGCGGCTGTGGGACATGAGTTATCCTAGCTACTGCCACAGTTCCTAACACTGCTCATAAACTTTCTTCAGCAAGTGCCAAATTCTTGCAAGGTTTGGCCAATCAGTTGTTAGCAAAAGTCAATGGACTCTGGTGATTGCTACAGCAGGTTTGGCATTCACCCCACCTAATTTTGGCTACCTGAAAATAACTATCAAGTTTGAGCAAGGTGCTCAAGCCCATTTTACAGCCAACGGTGAGGGAAAGTGAAAGCATGGGAGATGAGGAATTCATCTCACCTATCTTACGCTCTGTGTCCTAGAATATAACATGATACCCTCCAAAAGCTTTTCCCCACTCGTTTTCTCTGTTTGGCAAGTAGGAGAGAGAAAAAGGTGCTACAATCCTGTTTTAGACTGACTTCACAGACTTGAAGGTGACTATCTTCAAAACCAGCTCAGTGTTTCCTCTCTGGAGGAGACGACTAGTCCAGCAGGGGAAACAGCACTCTTTGAAAGAAGCAATGGCTTGTGGAACCGCACAAGTTAGATCAACACTCAAAAATATACATTGCATGGGTGGGAAAGAAGAGTAGCGTGGCACACACTTGCAACTCAGGTCCTTCGCAGCAAATGAGCGATGTTGATGTTGCTCCTATAAAGTCCTTGGAAACAAAAGCAAAGTTTGATGGCAAATGCTTACTACCTTGTTATTGAAAATAAAAAGTATGGAAGCATTGTAAATGTCTTAAGGTTGGGTTATTAGGAGGAGTCTCCTTCATGAGACTTAGATTTTTTCTGCTTCAGACTTAACTGGATTATTGAAACAACTTCAGAAAGATCAAAGGTTCACCAAGAAACTATGAAGCTGTGGAAGGGCCATTGCTGCTGGAAGATCCAGATTCTTGTTCCAAAGGACGCTGCAAGCAAAATTACTTTTCTTTACTGCTCTGGACAGTTTTCAGAAGAACCCAGGTTATGGCTCCCAGACTGAATATGTTATGTATGAAATCACCACTGCACCAGAATGCTACTGCTATCTCTGATATTGATCTTGTCTCTGATATTATCTTAATTCTAGGCTGTTGATGTCCTGGCAACATTTCTAATCTTTAGAAATAAATTTAACAAAACTTATATACAGAGAGAATTTCTAAATTATTTATTTCTGATGAACAATGATTTCTCACTGTGAGCAACCATTGCCCCTGCTTGAGAGAAAGCAGCCTGTTTTTTCCTTGAAAAGGGTATGCATTACTTTTAATATTTGTCTTGGCTTTTTACATCGTATGTATCTTTTGGGGAATCTGAACATCTCAGTGATATATTAGCCCTGGTGACACTGCAACATTTTACTGTGAAATGCTAAAATATATGAAACTATTATTTTAATATTAAGCAGTCTTTTCCTTTGGGATACTGAACATGATCAGAGACCAAAAGATAGTTTTTTAATCTATCTCTCCATTCATCCACTGCTCCACACTTTAAAAAGCTGTTGTGAAGCAACTGCAGAATTAACCTTTAGACCTTGCCCTGGATGGTGGTGTTGGCAAATGACATTAGCTCCAGTGGGGGTACAAACAGAAATGGAGTGCCCGGCTGGCAATGAGAGATTGAATATCAAATGCCACCTTATATTAAATAGCTGATGCTGCTGTTGCTCTGATTCAGTCATCACTTTCCCTAAGAGCCTTAATGAAAACAAGGCAAATTAGAAACAAGACTGACAGGAGGGGTCAAAAGCAGAGGTGAGAGCTGCAGAGGCTCACTAGCATTAAACAGGTGACACAAATGTGAAAAAAAACCCAAAACAATGGAGGTTGAAACTTTCAAGACCTTATTTGCTTCAGTTTTCAGAAAAAGAATGAATTGCAACTAAATGCTTAACACCATCAACAAAGTAAAGTTCAGAGCACAGCCCAAACTAGCAAAAGAGCAGAACTGATGGTAATGAGAGAAATTAAACATAGAAAAATTAATCTGTAAATCATGTTAGACAAATTAATCTGGTAAAATCTGTTATTTGCTGATTGCTGAAGCAGTCTTAGAACACACACTGATTACCTTTGAGAAGCTATGGAGGACAGGTGAGTACTGGACAAAGGCAAATATACCTCTTGTCTTTAAAAAATGAAAGAAAAAAGAGAATCTGGGGAATAATGACCCCGTCAGCCTTAGTTGAAATCCTGAAAGACACTGCTACAAATGATTAAACAATAAATTTTTAAACCTCTGAGGAGAAAAAGGAGATAAGAGCCAGCACAGTTTTGTCAATAGCAATTTGTGTCAAGCCAGGCTAATTTCCTTTCCTTCAGTGTAATTGGCCTAGTCGATAAGAAGGAAGCAATTATTATTAGATATTTTAGCTGCAGAAAGCATTTTGGCACTCTCCTGTTGCCGAGGTCAATATGGCCTAACTTATGTTATTTTAGGGTGGATAGACAGCTGTTGGCATCAAGAAGTCCAGCAACAAACCGAAATATTTTCGTAATTCTAATCACCTTTTTCAGTGGCATCAGGATAATTTGAATTTGCAGGTGGCACTCGCCCAGGAATGGCTGTAGGCGCTATTGGGAGCAGGGTTAGAATTCCCACGTCTTTTCATTAGAAAAATGGTGTAAAGTCAGTGATCTGAAAGGAAGTACATGGGGAAAGAGGAAATAAAGTGCAAAGAAAAGAACTGGCAAAGTAGTGAAGCCATGAGCCAGAAGAAAAGGATCTGGGGGCAGCACGAGACAAGTTAGTATGAGTAGCAGACGTGATGGTTTTGTAGAGAAGGCATGTGCTCTCCTTGGACGCCACACACACGGTCTGCGGCACATCAGTCTTGTCTTTTTTTTATTCTAATCTTTACCCAGGCTGGCTGGGCCTCAGACAGTGTGGTCTTGTTTGACATCGTGTTTTTAACGTACTGATGTGCATTCTTAGAAAGAAATATACACATAATCAAAAGTCGGTAGGAAAACCATACCATACCAGTAGCAACAGATGCAGAAAGCAGAAGTGTAGGCAGTTTGCCCTGCTCATTCGGCAACAGAGAAGACATGACAATGGCGTACAATGGAGTTTGTTACAAGGAAGGCAGTGTTTCATTGTTTGCTGTGCCCACTGTGGTACAGAGTGAGAGAGAATCGGTTCCATATGCAGTTGGATGAGTTGAGGTGAGACGTAAGGAAAAGATTTCTAACTGTAAGGGGATTGAAACATCAGCACAAGTTACAGAGGGAAATGTTGGCATCATTAAATTGGCTTCGTTAAAAAATATTCACTGAACGATTTTTAACAACGGTTGGACAGTAATATGCCAGGGATCACCTAAGTATACTTGGACTAGGAAGCAGTGACTCACTTCTACAAGAAGAAAAGCTTGCAGCTGCGGACTTGCCTGGAAGCTTACGAATCCCACTGGAAGGCAGCACAGGATAGTTTGAGCCTTTCCAGAGGGCTGAAATCCACTTGTCCTGCTCTCAGCAGTGCTCCTTGGTCATATTTTTGAATTAAAGTTTTTTTACAATACTGTTGTGCTTTATGCAGGACTCAAGGCTGTCACTGTGAGCTCAAAGCTTCTGAGGAAGCGCTGGTTAAAATTTCATACGGATATTTAAGATTGCATCCTTCTGTTTAGGTGTCTACCTACATTTTACCATGGGTTTAAAGGAAGTGTTTCAATGCTTTGGGTCAGAGACTGAGTTTTATTATTTAGACATGCAGTGTCCAGAAACACTAGGATTCCAGTTAAAGCTTGGGCAGGATTGCACAAATAAATGCAAGAGCATCTCTCATATGAGGAAAGGCTGAAAGAGCTGGGTCTGCTTAGTCTGGAGAAGGGTGGGTGTCTAGAGGAAGGGGCCAGACTCTTCTCAGTGGTGCCCAGTGACAGGACGAGGGGCAATGGACACAAACTGGAACACAGGAAGTTCCATCTGAATATGAGGAAAAATTTCTTCACTCTGAGGGTGACGGAGCACTGGGACAGGCTGCCCAGAGAGGGTGTGGAGTCTCCTTCTCTGGAGAGATTCAAAACCCACCTGGATGCCATCCTGTGCAGCCTGCTCTGGGTGATCCTGCTCTAGCAGGAGGGTTGAACTAGATGATCCCCAGAGGTCCCTTCCAACCCCTACCAATCTGTGAATCTGAATAGGCAGGTGCTGGTCACCATGGAAGGGGTTTTTCTTGCTTCCCTCCCCTCTGATCACACCATTTCTTACACCTGTGGCAGAGCTTGCTGTTCTGGTACCTGCTGGTTTATAGGCTGTGTTCTGCCAGGGCCAAGTGCTGTGACCAAATGACAGTGTTTGGGGTGAAGCAGACTAGCAAAAGCAGCAAGCGCTCAGGGTCGGACCTCAAAGTACTCTTGCCTGGATTGCACTGGTGCTCAAATGAATAGTGAGGTGTTGAAAAATCAGATAGGAGATTTACAAACAAGCCTTCCTCTTTGCCAGCTCCCTGCCCTGTTTCTGGCCAGTTGTATGAAATGGTGCTCTCCTGGAGGGTTTTGGATGAGGTTAGGTTGGCTCGGTTGGGTAGGTGTGCTTGGAGAATGCCCACAAGAAGATCTCCTGGACAAGGGGGCCGAATAGCCTGCCTGGGCTTGGGTGGGACCTTGGGCTTATAAAAGCTGAGAGTTCTAAGTATTTATCTTGGGTTTTGCATGTCCACACACTGAAAATGAGCTGAAGGAGGCTGTAGCCATCAGCAAGGGAAGGCAGTTGCTGAGACAGGATTTTGTCAGATGCTCAGTGCTGGATACAGACACTTCAGTGCTTTTCTGTATCAGGCTCCAAGTACATAAATACACAGATGATAATAAGGCCCTTGATCCTCTTTAGCAATGACCTACAAGAACTCTTGAGATACTGTTTTAACATTTTAGAAAATACTTGAACCCGTATTTGACAGACATCCAGCTGCAGGAAACGGATGAGGTTCTCTGCTCTTACCACATTAGCGCAAAGGCCACAGCTTAGGGCGATGTTCTATAGCACGGTGTACCTGGCCGGTTAGAGAGAGCTGAGCTGGTGCCGAGTGGGCTCCCACACCTTCATGGCAAAACACAGCATATGTATTTATCCCAGAAGCAGTAGAGCTCTGCTGACTCTTTTGTGCACCTTTCCCAAATTAGCTTGGGGATCTTCTACAGTGCATGGTGTGGAGAGCTCCCCAGAGTCCCCGTGTCCAAGTCCCTGGCTTTAATTAGTCAGGAACAATCTTGTCCTGCATTCTGTACTGCATACAGAAAACTAGTAATTGGTTTTAACCCCACTGGAGATTAAACCTCTTTCCAAGTTTTGCAAAGTCTTGCAGCTGGTTTGCAAGCATTAGGTAAGAGATAAGGAACAACTAGGATGCCAGATGGACTTTTATTAGTTGTGTTTAGGGTTGGTGTGCAAGATTCTGAAGACTGCAATGCTATTTTTGAGGCTGTTTCTTCAGTTCAGATCTCTGTTCCTTATACAAGAGAGAGGAAACAAGGTGGGGTTGATTTCTAAGAGATTTTTTTTCGAGTGGATGAGTGGAGCTGTATTATAAAAACAATTGAGGGAAGAGTGAACATGAGCCAGGAAAGAAAAGTTAAGTGATAGAATTGGTAAGGAATAATAATTTATTTTCCCTTAGGGGTGATAGTTTTCAGAAAGGTTTTACTTTTACATGGGAAATAGTCTGAATGTAAAGAATTTTCTGCTGTGTTATCTATTATACTGTTTGGAAATACAACATACATTAACACAAATAATAGGTGTTTTCCAGAGCAAGAGATTTTCTATTTCAAGGCTTTTGAAAAGTATGAGTTTAAGAAGTGTGTTAAAAAGATGAATTGTGGATAAAATCAATTAATAAGGATATTACATAAAAGCAATAAAAAAAGAACAGAAAACAGGATGACAGTGAAGATAGAACTCTGAAAAAGGTAGAGAGAAACAGAGAAAGAGGATGAGGAGGCAAAGTGAAACGAGAAAAACAAAAGGAAATGGAAAGTTCAGGAAAAATATAACACATCAAAACTGGCAGTGAATTTGATACTATTATAAGGAATGCAGTAGGGAAAGAAGACCTTGCAGCAAAACGGCTTGTGGCTCAGCTAAAGGACAATGCTCATTTCAAGTGTGAAGTACAGTGGTGCAATGTGTATTTTCAGGACTGAAGTCTCCAAAACTGATTAACCCTACTAGAACATATGAGCTGATCACTCATCCAGAGCCTGCTAAGTCAATGCAGAGACTGGGAGAGTGGAATTCACTTGACCACACTTAGTTATCCACATCTGGCTTGTCATGTGAGACTGCCTCTATAAGCCACAGGAAGAAATGGGCCCAGCTGGGCTGGTGCATCTCGTACGAAAGCAGATAACTAAAACAGGCTGAAGGAATCATGATCCAAAAGGGTCTTTTTCTCCATAGATTGTAAGTGGAACCTAATGTAGGAACCTAAGTGGACTAGATGATCTCCAGAGGTCCCTTCCAACCCCTATGCATCTGTATCTGTCTGGAAGTCTATATTTAGGTAAGATAAAGTTCACTGCCCTGACTTCATCCGGCTCTGGCATATTTTGAAGGAAAAGTGGTGTGTGACATTTTGTTAAAAGGTTATTAGTCACTACTGCCTTCTAGGAGGGCTACTGTAAATGAGCCATTACTGAATATTAATTTGTTATCATTAAAGCACAATTAGACCTTTGGGGAGGCTGCATCTGTAAACAGATGATGTATGGTTTACATTCTTTATCTCCTTTCTACTTACATGCCCAAGGATGAGGACTACAATCAATTTCTGTAATAGATTTTTTTTTTTTAATGGAAATACACTTGTTCAGTCAAAATGGCTTCTCCATGAAGTGCAGCGCTCTGCTTCACTGACTTCTTTTGAGCTGAGAGAACTGCTGGAACTTCATAGGAGACTTTGGGCAACATTTAGTTGAGAAACAGTCTTTAGGAAATGTTGAGGAAAAGGGAGTTCCTTTCTATTCTGCTTTTCTATAATCCTTTTATGAGATCAAGGTGTTGGCTCCCATTCACCCTTCTCTTTTCTAAATCTGGAGATAGATCTGCTGGACAGAGATGGACCTCTGATGGCAGTAGGTTGGAAAGTTCCTTAGTCACTTCCAAAGCATGTCAGCAAAGCAGAGACTGCAAGCAAGCTCCCACACTTGGTCCGTGCTGACCATGAAGTTGGTGTTGTGGGGAAGTCTGGGTTAATAAAAGCCTGGCTTAGCTCACAACCTTAGTGATTCTATGATTCTATGATGGAGTGACACATGGGACAGTCAAACCGGTGTTGAGTGGCTGAGAACTAGGGTTAGCTAACTTTAGCACAGGGCTAACTCTCATCTGGTCTGCACCTTGCTTTGCTGTGGGTTTTCATGGCACTGTGTGCCTGTGGACTTGCTGGCTTGTGTCTTTCCTAAGTTAGTTATTTCTCTCTCACTCTGCTTTTCAGAGGGTAGGCAAACCCCTCAGGCTTAACTGGAGGCAACCATCAAAGCATGTGCAGAGAGTCTCTGTCAAATCTTGTTGGTTGGGCGATGCATTTTTTATCTGAAGTTGCATTTATAATTTATTGCCTGACTTCAAACACAGAAACCACAGACAGGTAGCAGAAGCTGTTGAAGATATAAGTGAAAAGTATTTATTTGGCTAAGGAGTGCTGTGCTGTTAAAAAGTGGGTTGTATTTTCAGCTCCTGCGGGTTGTGCCTGTGCTGGCAGGCTGCTGCCTGCTGTCCAAGTGGCAGCAGTGAGGGGACCAGCAGTGATCAGACTTCTAGAAAAGGGGGGCAATTAGCAAACTTTTTTAAACCATCTTCTCATTCAGTTAGTAAGTAGTGCTAATGGTCATTGATTTTTGTATAGCCAACAGAAGGCATGTTGCTGCTATTTAGGATTTAGATTAGGAGAATCCTAATCTATGATTCTATGATTCTCTTTCCAGTTATCTTCTAACACTTAATTTAAAATGTGGCAGAAACTAGAATCATGCCTCAGTAGCCATTGCTAACCTCTGCAGGGGCTGGTGAACCCCAGTCATTCTGAGAGCCAGGCTGTGCCCAAGGACCAACGGGAAGCATTTTTTTTTTTACCTGCAAACAAGGCAAGACTCAGAGAAAAACCAGCCTATAAAACCCTAAAATGCGAGTATCTTAGCCCATGCCCTGCTACACTGAATTGCTCCCCACCCTGGTAGAAGAGTTGGTCTGCAGCCTGCCCTCCAAGGAACTGCTACCTAAGTCAGTGACTTCTCTGGCATGTATGCTCTTAAAGAGCTTAGACTATTAAAGAGTTTAGGCACTAGGTTGCTAGCACAGAGGTTAAATGGACCCTTAATTCTTGTGGGTATAGCACTGCAAACATCCTTAGTTTGGCTCTAGTAAAGAGAGGAAGACAATGAGACACAAGAGCTGCATTTCAAACTGTTGTGGATCTGAAAGTGCCTGAATGCAATGCCTACTTCTTAGTATCTTAACAAGTCTGGGGTGGTACTTCTGAAGATGAGGAGTCTGGCTTTTTTTCAGGCTTTCTCTATGACTTTTTGTCTGAGCCAGACCTGCAGAGACTGATCTGGGGTGTTCCCACACCACTGAGCACCTCTCTCCCTGGGATAAATTCACAGAGCTGAGGGAGGTGCAGTGCCGTGGAGAAAAATGTGCTTGTGATCCCACTTACATGCTGGATATTAGGTTTCTTGAATGTGCCGCTGTATCTCAGGCACACTGAACGGATCCTGTAACGTCTGTGGGTCTAGGCTACTATCATTCTTTTGAATATGGATAATACACAGTTTCTTTCCTTTCAGGAAAGTAGGGGCCGTATTTCCACTACCAACTTTTTATGTAACAGCTTAGTGAGTAAAACACTTATCCAGACACAAGGAACTTTTGCTTAATAACATCTGGTCCTGACAAAACCCCATTTCATAATGAATAAACTATTCCCTGGAGAGAGAAAGAAGGAAAAAGAAAAAGGAATAAAAATCACTTTGTCTTAGCTCTAGTATCTGAACCAAATTACTTTTTCTTGTATTAGTCTGCCCAATTTTCTCAGCAGAGTTTCACAGATTTTTAGGCAGCATTGGTTTTGTCCCAGACCTTATCTCACATTTATTTGCAGATATCACATTAATGCATTAAGGGAATAATTTCATTTTGTGCTCACATAGTGAAAAAAAATTAACAGAATTGTAATTTCCTTCACAGCCTTTTATAATAAGAAATACTTCAGGAATAAGCAATTTTAAAGAGCATAAACTGTTTCTCACTCTAGCAAAAAGTCTGCAATCACTGATGAAAGGGCCCTTCTCTTTGGCACTGGTAATGAGGAGGCAGCACTATGAGCTTCTCTAGCCACGCAGTGGCCATCAATTCATGCCAAATATTCTGGTACGTCTGGAGAGAAACAGCCTCCAGGAGCAGTCGCTGTCTCCTTTCCTGAAGCTTTGAATTATTCCAAACCTGCTCTCTCACATTAGGTTAAGACCCCTCTTCACCAGAAGGAATTCCTTCTCCTGGAGGAGGCGGCACTGAAGTCTGTGAGCCAGACACTGGGACTAGTTCCAAACTTTATTTCCCCTGCAGGTGATACATGGGGACAGGAAATGGTTCACTGGCAAGATTCTCCTGTTGGAGGGGACCAGAACGATACGCTCTGTGACAGGGAGGTGGTACTTCTGCTTTGTTATTAGTTTGTGTTACTTTGTGCTGCTTCATAAGGGTATAAGGAAAGTAGAAGCTTAAAGCAAATTATCACAGATTTTTTTTTTTCTATTTCAGCTAGAGCAAAGTCATACTGGGTATGACACCAGACAGGAATCTATCATCCCCTGAAAAGAGATGTCAAAAAAGGCTTCCAAAATCCTTCCCACCCTTGTACAAAGAGCTCTGACTTAGAGCCATGGTGGCAATATTTGTGAACAAGGATTTTTTTAGTGTGAAGAAGGTTATGAGAATTTTATTTTTTTTTTGGACTAAAACCAGATACTGTATCCTTTCTCTTATTTTCAGCCTTTCTGAGCTCTTACTGCATTAAGTTTTCAGACCCTTCTTCAGCTCTTTCAATTTTGCAGTCCAGTGGAATATGTTGTCTCACCGCTATAAATTATCTTGCACTCTACTCCAACCTTTACTGTGCAATTTGCATCCCTCCAAGCAGTGTTCAGGTGCCAGCCTGTTATCTCCCTTCTCTGGCCCAATTAGTTTAGAGGCAATCAAATTAATCCTTGAATAGTTGGCACCAATGATTGCATCGTTCCAGCTCCTGTACATCTTTCTCTGAAAACTTCTTTGTTGGTGATGCATGCTGCATGTCAGCCCACGCTGCACATTCAGGGGTACCATTCTTCCGCAGAATTCATGACAGCATCTCAGGCAGCAAATAAGGGTTGTTGCCATTCACACAAGCTTACACCAGGGTGAAATTCAACCTCTCCCACAGGATTGACATAGGACTTGTACAAAACCTAAGCAGCAGGTTTCATTTTGCTTAAACAATTTTGTTTACAGAATGGCTTTTCACACATTTAGCTGTATATTTGTGTGTCTCAACCACTGAGGAGAGAGGAGAAAAAGAGCCAAGATAGCTTTTTCATTGAGTCATTTTAAAAACTGTGAGGCATTTCGTCAAGGAAAGTTAGTGAGTTTCTGTGCTCTGCAGTGGTGCTTTTGAAGGCATGAACCTGCTGGCAGCAGTTAAATGAATAGTGTTCTCAAGCTGAACCTTTCAAAAGGAGTTTTTAAGAAGGAATTGGTCCAGAGCCAAAAGCAGAGCAGAAAAAAGGAAAAGAGCCACAGAGTAAAAAAACAGCAGGAGGCTCAGCAGTACGTAGTATTGTGACGGCAATAAAAATGATGACATTTATACTGCAGTAGCATTTTGTTGTGGTTTAACCTGGCAGGCAGCTAAACACCACACAGCCATTCACTCACCCCCCACTCTGCCCCAGTGGGTTGGGGAAAAAACTTGAGAAAAAAAAGTAAAAAGTGGGTTAAGTTAAAGACAGCTTAATAGGACAGAAAGGGGTAATTATTATTATTATAATTTCAAAAAAATATGCCAAACAAGTGATGCCCCGTGCAATTGCTCCCACCCACTAACCAATGCCCAGTCAGTTCCTGAGCAGCCCTCTCCCATGACCAACTCCGCGAGTTCATATACTGTGCGTGACGTCATATGGTATGGAATATCCCTTTGGTCTGTGGGAATAGCCTATCCCAACTCTTTCCCAACTTCTTGTGCTCTCCAAGCCTCCTCACTGGCAGGGCATGGGAAGGTGAACAGTCCTTGGTTTAGTGTAAGCACTAGCAACAACTAAAACATAGTGTGTTAAGACCATTATTCTCGTAGCAAACCCAAACCACAGCACTGTGCCAGCTGCTAAGCAGAAAATTAACTCTATCTCAGACAAAACAAGGAGACATTTAAAGGCTGTAGTCAGAGGAAAGGCCCTTTTAGCCAGGCCCTGTGAGTACGTGAACAGCTGAGTGGCTGACAAGTGCTGAGAGGTTGATAGAAGAGAGCAAAGTGGTGCATAGGGAGTAAGAGGGACCATTATGATCAGCTAAACTATCTGGTCATAATCCATCCAACCCTGAGCCTCCCATGATTGTTATGTAGGTGTAAATTGTTGAACAAAACATCAGTGCTCCCAAAACAGTGCCAGTATTTTAGTAGCTGGTTGGGTTGCTGGAACCCCAGTCCTATGCTTGGATCTCATCCTCTGAAATCCTGTTCATTCATAGGGTCACATAAATTGGAAGGGATCTTCAGAGGTGGTGTAGTTCTTAAAGCAGGGACAGTCTCCAGATAGGTTACCTTGCCAAGTTGAGTTTTGGATATCTCCAAGGTCAAAGACTCCACAGCCTGTAATGGGCCTCTGTTCCAATGTCTGTCATGGGGATTTTTTTCCATTATGTATCTGGAATTCTCATGCTCCAACTTGTTGCTTGCCTCTTGTTTTATCACAGAATCACACAGAATCACAGATTGGTAGGGATTGGAAGGGACCTCTAGTGATCAAATCACAGATTGGTAGGGATTGGAAGGGACCTCTAGTGATCATTGAGTCCAAATTCTCAGCCAAAGCAGGTGCCCTACACTAGGCTGCACAGGTAGGTATCCAGATGGTTCTTGAGTATCTCCAGAGAAGGAGACTCCACAACCTTTCTGAGCAGCCTGTTTCAGTGCTCCGTCACCCTCACCACGAAGAAGTTCTTTCTCATGTTTGAGTTGAACTTCTTGTGTTCCAGTTTTTGGCCATTGCCCCTTGTTCTCTCACTACCAAAAAGAGTTTGGCTTCATACAGTTGCCTCCCACAGTTTAGATATTTATAAACACTGATCAGATCCCCTCTCAGCCTTCTCTTCTCCAGGCTGAAGAGACCCAAGTCTCTCAGCCTCTCCTCATAGGGAAGATGCTCCAGGCCTTCTATCATCTTTGTTGCCCTCCACTGGACTCTTTTCAGGAGATCCCTGTCTTTCTTGAGCTGGGGAGCCCAGAACAGGACACAGTACTCCAGATGGGATCTCACCAGGGTAGAGTAGAGGGGGAGGATCACCTCTCTCTGCCTGTTGGCCACGTTTTTTTAAATGCATCCCAGGATGCCATTGGCCTTCTTGGCCACAAGGGCACACTGCTGGCTCATGCCCAACCCATTATCCACCAGGACCCCTAGATCTTTCTCTGCAGAGCTCCTCTCCAGCAGGTCATCCCCTAACCTGTACTGATGCATGCGGTTATCACTCCTAAAAATTCTGGATCTGTCTTTTCTATATCACCTGTGAGGTAGTTAAGACAGCAGGATCCTCCCCTCATGGTTATCTTTTTCTTTTTAAGGATGAGTAAGCTCAACTCTCAGTGTCTCCTTGGATGCCGTGTGCTCCAGTTCCTTAACCATTATGGCCACCCCAGCTGGACACAATGCAGTATGTCAAAGCTCTTTGAGCATAAAGGAATGTCCTGGTTTCAACTGGGAAAAAAGTTAATTTTCTTTCTGGTAGTTGGTACAGAGAGTCCTGTGTTTTGGATTTAGTATGAGTATAACTTGGATAACACACTGATGTTTTAGTTGTTGCTAGGTAGTTGTCTAGAACTACTAAGTCACGAACTTTTTCAGCTTCTTATGCCCTGCCAGGTGCACAAGAGGCTGGGAGAGCACAGCCAGGGCAGCTGGCTCACAATGAGTAAAGGGATATTCCATACCATACAGCAGCATGCTCCATATACACGGGGAAGGTATCCAGGAGGCAGATTTGCTGCTTAGAAACAGACTGGTCATTGTGGTTGTTTTTTTTTTTTCCTGTGAGTGGTGATCAATTGCATTTGTGTATCACTTGTTATTATTATTAGTATTATGTTGCTTTGTTACCCTATAAACTGTCTTTATCTCAACCCACGAGTTGGTGGTTTTTTTTCCATTTTTCTCCCCATCCTCTTGGGGTAGGGGTGAGTGAGTGCCTGCATGGTGCTTGGTTACCGACTGGGGTTAAACTACAAAAAGTTTGTGAGCAATCAAAGTGAGGGTTTACGGATTTATAAGAGTAATCTATGGCATGTGTCCTAGTTACTGGTCACCTCTAGCTCCACAGGAGTCTGTGTTTCCAGCCCTGCAGTGAATACAGACAGGATGGTGTTTGGGGAGTTAAAATCCCCCTGGTTCTAGCTGCTGCAGAATCAGTGCTGTGAGGATATATTGATGATTCAAAGGTCATTAAAATCTCTCAGAGCATCTGTAGACTAAACCAATCCCCATATTCAGTGTTGGGCAGGTATATCCTCCGAGGTCAGACCGACAGGGCCCACTTTGTATTTATTGCCTTTATTCACAGTGCAGGACGTGCTGTCCTTTACCACCAGCATTCACGAACACTACCAAGTTATTCCCTGATGTTGGATGAATTGCATTGTCTGTGCTTTCAGTCTCGCCTGCTCTTTTTGTTGCACAACAGAGATGGTGGCTTGTGGTGTCACGTCATAGGTTCATTGTAGGGGCTGGGGTCTGCTTTGCTGTACACGGGGCCACAGAAGGTGGATTTGCTGTGGATCCCTCTTTGCCTAAACATCCCTATCAAGGCTGCCAGTGATGATAAGGTGGGCGGCTTTCGTGACCCTATCCTCTGCATCCCTCAGTGCTGCTGAGACAAGCAATGTAACGATCGTCCTTGATTGAAAATAGCTTATAGGTAGAATATCAAGTGAGGCGTGTCTGAAACCTAGAGATGAGAGGGTCAGAGGAATTAACATTGTCTGCATAGCCAGTGTGCTGAGCACAGGCAGAACAAAACATCTTCTTGATAGCTTGTAATAATTTTTTAAAACCTCTTTTTCTGGTAGTGGGAATATTCTTGCCACCCAATGCTTTTAGTCAAGTCTTTGCTAGTGTTGCACAGCCTACTATTAGCTTAAAAGAATAGTGGCAGTATACCCATAACAAAGTGATTATCCTAATATTTTTACTGGGTTTTGCATATAAAATCTTGCTGCTATGATCACCTTGTGTTAGAGTTTAATAAATCTCCTTCTGATAAATTATCCTTATTTTTCAAATAAATTAATCCACAATAAAAATTAATTTAGCTGTGCCTAAAATTGAAACAAGGAAAAATTAAAAAGGGAATTGAAAAAAAAAGCAATTATGCATTTAGTTGTGTTGGTTTTGTGGTTCATCAGCCATGATAGGTGCTGCACTCCCTCTAGAAACATCTAGGACCCAACTTGTGCATTATCAGACATTTTTCTGGTTTTAGATAAATATCTGAAGCAAACAGGAGGGACAACTACCAGAGAGGAGCTTGTAGTGCTGTCTTTATGGAAATTTGTCTGTCCCAGAGAATCTGCACCATCCTTGGCATCCTCAGGCTGTCCTTGTGGCAGGGACCGAGCTCACTTGTAGAGGACAAACACAAGTCCCCCACATGAGGACATATTGTGTACTGTGAATGAGGATTTGCAAGAAGTGGTTGAGTGCATTCTTAGTCACTCTTTGAGCCCCAAGGAATGGTTTTTGTAGGACATTTGACACAACAGGTTTTGCCCATGGAAGAAACAAGGATGTAGCTGCCAATTCAGCTTGCACCGGCATTCCAAGATGCTGAAACCTGCTGGTTTCAGCGAGATGGGACATGCTGGTGTGTAGTTTGGTGCCAGTGCACACAGTGCTGACTACTGTGTTTTTCCTTCAGCAGTCTGCTTTTTTCTGTGCTTTTTGTCCACTTTGCTGCTTTCTCTTTGCCTCCTTTTTGTCCAGCAGGGCTCACATTCAGCTGCCTCTGCAGAAGTTACCGAGAGACACTCACGCACAAGAAACCTCAAGAGCCTATAGAAATTTTTTTTATTGTCTTACGTAATTTACACCTAATTATACATGATGATATAGATAAGAATTTAATTACATCTTATTAAATTTATTTGCTGTGTAAACCTGAACTATAGCATGAAGTAAAATAAATAGGAACAAATATTTGCATTCCAATATTTTAAAGAGGATTTCAAGGCAAACAGAAAGGAATTCAAGCACACAGAAGGGTACAGTGTATCTCACCTAGCTTCTCCTATGGGCAGTGCAGGTGTCTGTACTTAAGCTAGTCGCCTTGGGCCTTTGTTTTAACTGTGGTGAGGAAAAGATTTCTTTATTACATCAGGATTCCTCTTTAATGTTTTAGAAGTCTCTTCATCAGCTATAAAGGGATCCCAGGGTGATCTGCTTAAATACAGGCACTTGCAGTTTCAGGTGTTCCTCCCCTCTAAACGTCTCAAGCCAGATGGAAGCATTACTGACAGAAAAAAAAAATGCTGGAAAGATGGGGCTGGCATTTGATTCTCTTGCCTAACCCAATTTCTTATTATTAAAAAATGCCTTTATTTAAGATGTTTTTCAGTCACAAACACAAGGTTTTGAGGCTGTTCCCATTCTCCCTCTCACTGTCAGTGGGTTCCTGTCATCTATGTCTTATGAGTGGAGATGTGAACTGCTAACAATGGCTCAGTCCGTGGGCAGGTGCATGAACAAAGATCACAGGAATGGCTTTCTACTGGTACATAGGAGTGCCTGACCCAAAGACATGTTGACATGTGAATAGAAATGCTCCTAATGTCATCACTGAGATTTAAATTAGGCTCATTGTCTTGCTGACTAAAAGTGATGATTATTTATAAATATTACTGTAGTGGTTTCACCTTGGCTGAATGGCGGGTGTCCACCAATCTGCTCTATCACTTCCCTCCTCAGCAGGGCAGAGAGGGGAGAGGGAAAAAAATAAGATGGAAAAGACAACTCCAAAATCATGGGTTTAGATAAAGGCAGTTTTAATATAGCGAAAAGCAAGGCCGTGCATGGAAGCAAAGCAAGGAAAAACAGAAGATTATTCTCTACTTCCCATTAGCAGGGGATGTCCGGCCATTTCCTGGGAAGCAGGGCTTCCAAAAGCGTAGTGGTTACCCCGGAAGGCAAAACGTTGAAAAAAACGAATGCCTTCCGTTCCTCCCCCTCTCCCTCAGCTTCCCATTGCTGAGCAGACGCCATATGGTATGGAATATCCCTTTGGCCAGTCTGGGTCAGCTGCCCTGGCTGTGTCCCCTCCCAGGATCTTGCCCACCCCCCACCTACTGCTGAGGGGGTGGAAGAAGGGTTGGAGACACAGCCTTGATGTGTGCCGGCACTGCTCGGCAGTAGCCACAACACTGGTGTGTTATCAGCACCTTGCTGCTACCAATGCACAGCGCTGTGAGGGCTGCTACAGGGAAATTAACTCCAGCTCAGCCTGACCCAGTACAATTACCTTTAGCCATGTTGAGTATGTGTATGACAGCCCATAATACCTATGCGCAATGCATGCGTCATTAGGGAAGAGGCAATATGAACGGCTAATTCACTGACCATTTCCTTACAGATACGTGAGTTCAAATAGCACCTCTACACAGATGTGGCAAAGAATGCATGTTACAAAACAGTCCCCTCTGCTTACATGGTGACAAATGCAGTGCATCTGGTATAGATTTAAAGAAGAGATTGGAAAGATGATTCAGTGATTAGAAAAATGAATTGTAATGAGGATCTCTAGCAAGAGCTGAGTGTCAACTCTATACCCACAGGCAAGAGGACATTGTTGAAAACTGGGCTTTAATCCCGTCCTTTCATTATAGTTACAGGACAACTGCAAGTGTTGTGATAAAGATGAAAAATTGGGTAAGCAAATAAATTTCATTTTTAATTGCCTTCTCTCTATACAGATACTTACATTTACTTCACTTTTATTAATAACGTTGCTAGAAATGTATGTGTCCTGCAGCCTCTTGTCATGTGAGGATGATGAACCTAGTATGTCCTTTTCTTCTCTAAATTCCCTCCTGCATTGGAATCAACACTGGAAATTTTACGTACTTTTCTGTGGCTTTTTTATTTTAAAATCTTCCTCACTAACTTAGACAATTAGTGACTGCCATTATACACCAAGGCCAAGGAGATGCTTTTTTAAAATGCAACTTATAAAACCATTAACCCTCTTACCTTTTTGTTGCAGCTTAAATGTTCACATATCTTTGTCGCATATTCGGTTAGACAACAGTAAGTTTCCCAAAGAAAAGCTAACAATGGCATGTTGCCAAACTATTTGCATGGCCAAGTGGAGGAACAAGATGGACAAGCCAAGTAATCATCCTACAACACACTTGTCCCAAAGAGGGCTTTGTGTTTACAGGGACCTGCATCTTCCAAAGGTAATTTGGAAATGTTTCCTATTGTGTATTTCAATAGAAAATAAACTGTAGTTTCTAATTAACTTTCCACAAATAAGAGTCTTAAAATGTTGACAAGTGCTGTAAAGGCCGTCTGCTTTGGGTGTACTCTGTATATAGTGATAATACGGGAAACTTCTTGCAGAAAGTTCTACAGTCATAACCATTAATCCAAAAATAAATGGAGCTCCCTTTGCAGAAATGGTTTGTTTTGTGTGGTGTGGTGTTGTCTGTTTGTTTTTTGTTTCTGCAAAATGTGTTATTGTGTCCAAAAAAAATCTAATTAAATAATACTGAAGAGAACATAGAAATAGCAAGAAAAATTGCACAAGCTTTAGTGTGAACACAAGAATAGGGATTCAGTTTACTAACTAGCCCATCATAGCGTTCTGCAAGGGCTTGGGAAGTAGCTTCCAAAGAAGTTTGGATATTTTTGCTCCGAACCTCAGCTGTAGAAAATCTGCATGAAAGATCCATAACATTATATTGCTATGCACCTGGAATGCAGATAACTCCTCTGCACTGATTTCTGTTTATATATAAGGCTGGCCTCATAGTTTGGTACACAAGGTGATGGGCCAAACTTTGTCTCTGCAGCCTTCTTCAGTATTTCTGACTGTCTCTACTCTTATGAAACTACATCATTGATATCGCCAAAAAACTTCTTGCATTCATCTTCCCTCCCTTCCAAGCACTGCAAAGCCCTGAGTCACTCACCTCTCTTTTCTGTGGTGATTTTACAGTGATTCTTTTGTTGTTCTGTGTGTATTCCACATATTTATGGTCTTCTAATTCCAGCTTTGGGTAGCTTTCACTCTGGAGAATACAGGTTTTACATGTATAGTGTAAACTTACCCCTCATTCCTTACTTGTAGTAAGCTGTACGATAACCCTAAGCATTTCCAAGCTTACTTGGGTACAATTATACAGAGCATTTTACTCGCGTAAGTAGGTGATGCTAATTCTGCAGATTTTACCATCTGAAAAGAATATAGGAAGGACAAAAAAACCCCAGTGGAACACAAAGATGAAATGACAGGTCATAGAGTGGCAACGGTACCAGCAAGGGAAACAGTTGCTGGGAGTTGTGGTTCCTGGTCTGCTCTGCTGACTGTGGCTAGTTCCTCCTGCTTTCGTTCCTTGAATATCATAGATGTTCATCTATCATCTCTAGTTGTCTCACTTTTATATGTAGAAAAAGTGTCACGGGTGCAGGGGAGGATGTTTACTTAAAACTGGGGCAACATAATACTGTTTAGGTGAACATAGCCCAGATTTTGTCACTGAAAGCTATTTCCTGTTTTAAAAGATGTTGCAGGTTTGAAGCAGGTCTGACTTCTAATAGTAAGCCAAAAGAGATTTGAGTTAAAATACAATGTGATCAGTTCTATGAAATGGATAGGTATAATAAGAGCAATTTTGGTCTGCTCTCTTCAGTGGCATTAGGGAAAGAAAGAATTTGGTGCTATTGCTCAGGTCAGCTCTTATAAAACAAAGAAACATTGCCAATAGCATACATTTAGCCTGAAGATATAACAGTTCTTCAGAAACACTTCAATTAGTCTTAGAGTACCCTTCTGTGTAGTTAGTGCAAGCTTTTATTACGCTTATTTTACAAAAGATGGTGAAAGACACAGGGTTAACTTATTACTCCAAGACCATTCAAGTCGTTGGCAGAAATGGAAACTTCATTGAGGATCCCTAGAGTCATGGCCCTGAGGACATCAGTGGGCCTCCCTGGCCCTGACCAGCCTCACATGGGACTCACACCCCTCACACCTGCCCATGAGTAGGACTCCATTTCAGCTCAGACTGGAGCCCTCAGATTGTGCTAGAGCTGCTCTTCAGGTCTGCTGCTCTTCTGGATGGACCCCTTAACTCACACTGCAGGCTTGTCTCCAGCCCCATCTCCTGGATGGACCTCTCCAGCCCTGGTTTATTGCTTGCCATGGCAGGGTCTGTTAAGGACCCTGTTACCAGTTCCTGTCTATCTGCCATGTTCAGGTCCCTCGGGGTGCTTAGGTCACCCTCAGCTCTTGGCTCCCCTTCCCTTCAGCAGCAGCTGGCCCTTCCATGCCCTGATGCTAAATACCGTTTTTTTTTTTCCTCATTTCTTTCCATTGTAACATTTTGTCAGAATAAATTTTTTTAAAACTATTTTGTATGGGACTGTGAAATTATTAAAATATATGAGAAAATAATCAATTTGCTAAACCAGTGCATTATATTATTCTTGGGTGTGTTTTTTTTAAATAAAAATTTCTTCTGTAGTAAAAAACTTCAAATTTTATTTAAGACATCTATTGCTTATTTTTAAGGTTTTCCAACCATGTAGCCTCTAGTGTAAACAAGGAAGCCAGTATCACTGCAGTTATTGAAGACGGAGGTGTTGGCTATGGAGTCAGTATCTTCCAGATGAGTATCTCTCCTGCAGTCTTATTCAAGAGGACACTTCCAGTAGCTTGCCTGATACAGATGTTGCTTGGTTCCTCAGCAATGTCTTGGTGGCAGCTTCCTGATGAAGACCATCCATCCACACAAGGACACTTCACTCCAAGGCATATTCTATAGCAGTGTCTTGGCACAGAGTGTTCAGTCAGTTGCAGTGGATGGAGAATTATATGTGGACCTGAAAAGACCGTGCATGATATCCATGAAGCAGCTGTTGCCTGAGAGTGATTTAGCACAAACTTTAAATAGTCAGGGCAAAAAGGATCTGTAGTTATTTGAGGAGATTAACAACACGGACTTCTGAATGCTGATCAGAAGACACTTTATTTGACCAAAACCCACACTTACATATCCCCATTTCCTGTTCATGTGCATCGCATCAAAGTATCATTGGTAAATCATGGCCAGGTGCTGTAGCCTTTCTTCAGATCGTGTTTCTTTTCTGGGTGTTCAGCCAACCTTCTCTTACTCCTCTTCTTCTTCAAGGTTCCCAGCACAGAGTTGTCTTGACGATGCTTCCACAGTGTTCATAGCACACATATGAATAGAAAAGCTCAGCTGTCTACAGTTATTTTAACAGAGAAATATCTCTGAAGTGTGAAAATTCAGGGCTGAATCGCAAAACCAATGCTTTGTGTGTCACAAAGGTATTGCCCTAGCGCTGTGAATCATAGCTATAGAGTCATAAAGTCACAGAGTCAGAGTCACAGAATGGTAAACTGGAGAGACATGGATTTGATGGATGGACCACTTGCTGGATAAGGAATTGGCTGGATGGCCGCACTCAAAGAGTTGTGGTCAACGGCTCGATGTCCAAGTGGACATTGGTGACGAGTGGCATTTCTCAGGGGTCGGTACTGAGACCAGCACTGTTTAACATCTTTGTTGGCAGCATGGACAGTGGGATCGAATGCACCCTCAGCAAGTTTGCCGACGACACCAAACTGTGTAATGTGGTGGACACGCTGGAGGGAAGGGATGCCATCCAGAAGGACCTTGACAGGCTAGAGAGGTGGACCAGTGCAAAGTGCATGAAGTTCAACAAGGCCAAGTGCAAGGTCCTACACGTGGGTTGGCAAAATCCCAAGCACAACTGAGGCTGGGTGGAAAATGGATTGAGAGCAGCCCTGAGAAGGACTTGGGGGTGCTAGTTGAAAAAGTCAACATGAGCCAGCAGTGTGTGCTGGCAGCCCAGAAAATGAACTGTGTTCTGGGCTGCATCAAAACCAGCGTGACCAGCAGGGTGAGGGAGGTGATTCTCCTCCTCTACTCCACTCTTGTGACACCCCACCTGCAGTGCTGCTTCCAGCTCTGGGGTCCTCAGTACAGGAAAGACATAGAGCTGCTGGAGCAAAGTCCAGAGGAGGGCCACAAAGTTGATCAGAGAGCTGGAGCATCTCTCCTGTGAGGACAGGCTGAGGGAGCTGGCGTTGTTCATCCTGGAGAAGAAAAGGCTCCGGGGAGACCTAATTGTGGCCTTCCAGTACCTAAAGGGGACCTACAGAAAAGCTGGAGAGGGGCTGTTTATCAGGGAGTGTAGTGACAGGACAAGGGGGAATGGGTTTAAACTGAAAGAGGGGAGATTTAGATTGGATGTTAGGAAGAAATCCTTTACTGTGAGGGTTGTGAGGCACTGGAACAGGTTGCCCAGAGAAGCTGTGGATGCCCTCTCCCTGGAAGTGTCCAAGGCTAGGTTGAGTGGGGCTTTGGTCAGTGTGGTCTAGTGGAGGGTGCCCCTGCTCATGGCAGGGGAGTTGGAACTAGATGATCCTTGTGGTCCTGTCCAAGCCAAACCATTCTATGATTCTATGGTTTGAGTTGGAAGGGACCTCAAAGATCATGTAGTTTCATGATGATGATTCCATGGGCAGGGACACCCTCTACTAGACTATCTTTCCATTCCAACACTTCAGTCACAGGAGCCATCCTACCACATCTCTGTGATGCCAGTGAGATCTTAGCCCTGCAGGCATGTGCTTGTGCGCAGGAATGTTTATTTTGGTGTGAAAAGGGAGCCATTCCTATGATATTTCTGAAAACATTTCAACCCATGGTAAAAAAAAGTCACTGCTTAGTCTGTAGAAGGCAGAACAGAGTTGGAAGTTGGATGACAGATA
Source organism: Psophia crepitans (assembly GCA_013399095.1). Taxonomy (NCBI): domain Eukaryota; kingdom Metazoa; phylum Chordata; class Aves; order Gruiformes; family Psophiidae; genus Psophia; species Psophia crepitans. The sequence continues at coordinate 112,974 of VWZZ01007124.1, forward strand.
GATTTGATTGGGAAATGTTTCATTTTTTCCAGGAAAGCTTTAGCTTCAAACACATGAGAAGATTAATCTTTATTGTCAGTTTTGTTTGAAATGTTTTAACTTTTCATTAAAGAGAAGCAATATTTTGTCGAAATAGCTATTCCATTTCTGAAGACATTTTCTGTTGGGAAGACTGATAGGAAATTTTTGACTGGCTTCATCACAGTTACTGTCTTCTTTAATGAAATAAAACCTCTGGTGAACACAAAGGAAATGTTTTCTGGAAAAAAAAATCACTTGTAAATAAAGAAAGAAAGTTCAGTTCAAGGTATTTTTGTGAATCTGTCCTATTTTCTCAGATGTGGAGGAATAGCTGTGAGAAGCAAAAAATTGCTGGACACATAAATAAGATGCAAGTATTTATGCATAGTTGTCGTATTTTATCCTCCCAGTCAGCAGACACACACCTTGCCCATTGCAGGATGGAAAGCCCAAGATTTGGAGTGATATAGAGCATGATCATGCCAGTCTCACACATTCCAAACATCCTGTTGAAAACAAAAGGAATACCAAGAATGGGACCATCTACAGGGGTCTTGTCTAAAGTAGCAAGGAACAAACCTAATGACTTCTGATTTTTCTGCCTTGAGATCCCATGTTCTGCTTCCTGTATGCTCCTGTGAAGCCTGAGCAAGAGTTTTAGAAATGCAATTCAGTGCTTGACCGCATTCTATTATTTATTAATGTACATCTAAAAAGATGAAGCCAAAACAATAACAGTATTCTTTAGGTTTGGCCTGAAACTTCCCTTAAAAAAAAAGCCCCCAAAATAAATTAAAATAACATAAAGCAAAAACTATAAGATACTCTAGGGAAAGTTTTATAGGTCCATTACTATACATGCTTCAAGGTCTTACAGGGAGCAAGGCCTTGTTGATGTGCATGGAGTAGCTATAGAAAATGTGCCCACTTGTGCCTTATTGTGTAATTAAATGCTATATAAATTATTGATGTACCATGATAGCACACAAGAGAATATAAAAAAGTGTTACATGAAACCATCACTTCAAACCAGCTGTCTCCTTCTACAGATGAGCTGATGTTTTCACCACCTGAAAGGAAACTAAATGATGTATGAACGAGAGGAGAAGCAGAGAGCCAAAAGCAATACAATTAGTATTTTGCTGCTGTGGTTTTTAAAGCATAAAATTACCATAGACAGTGCTGCCTGGGGGGGAAAGATTTATTTTCAAAACTCAGTCTCAGTGATGGGATATTTTGCAGTTGAGGATGGTATTTTTCAGTTGAGTTTCTATAAAGTGTAATAACAGTGGATCAATGTGATTCACCTCTTTAAGCATTTAATGAGTCTCATCAACTCAGTGTAAATGAGTGTAAAAGTGTTATGTTAATTTAGGATTTGGAAGAGATGTATCTGTTTATAGGGAGTTAAGAACCATGGAGTGGTTACAATGACTGGTCCAAGACAACTCAGAGAGTCAGAACTCATCTGCCTTTAAGTCATTAAAAACAATACAAAAATGCTTCTGCTGTATAGACCTATGACTGTCTTATCCACAGAAGCTGATAATTGTGGTAGAAGAACCATTGGTTTCCAACTACAACTGCATGAAGTTTAACAAGAGCAAGTGCCGGATTCTCCCCCTGGAAGGGGCAAACCTGGCTGGGCAATGAGACACTGGAGATCAGCCATGCTGAGAGGGACTCGGGGGTCTTGGCTGATGGCAAGTTGAACATGAGCCAACAGTGTGCCCAGGCTGCCAGGAAGGCCAACCATGTCCTGGGGTGCATCAAGCACAGCATTGCCAGCTGGTCTAGGGACGTGATTGTCCCACTCTACACTGCACTGGTGTGGCCTCACCTCGAGTACTGTGGGCAATTTCGGGTGCCACAGTACAGAAAGGACATAAAACTATTGGAGAGTGTCCAGAGGAGGGCAACAAAGATGGTGAAGGGTCTAGAGGGGAAGGCATATGAGGAGAGGCTGAAGTCCCTTGGTTTGTTCAGCCTGGAGAAGAGGAGACTGAGGGCAGACTCATGGCGGCCTATAGCTTCCTCCCGAGGGGGAGCGAAGGGGCAGGCGCTGATCTCCTCCCTCTGGTGACCAGCAATAGAACCCGAAGGAACGGCATGAAGCTGAGACAGGAGGTTTAGGTTGGAGATCAGAAAAAGGTTCTTCACCGAGAGCGTGGTCAGGCACTGGAACAGGCTCCCCATGGAAGTGGTCACTGCACTGAGCTTGACTAAGTTAAGAAGCGTCTGGACAACACTCTCAGTCATCTGCTCTGACTTGGCTGGTCCTGTGTGGAGCCAGAAGTTGGGCGCGATGATCTAACTCGGAATATTCTATGATTCTATGATATTCCATTCTTATAATCAAAGGGACCTTGAATTATTATTCTGATGTTGAATTCAAATGATGGGCTTTCCATCAGTGAGACCTGCACCCACTTTGAGTTCTTATTGGAAAGTCAAGTCTAAAATAAAAGTTTTACCAAAGAGAGAAGAATAGGGAGCAGGAGTTTCAGCGATGCATCAAGTTAGAGCAGGCTGAAGATTCAGTGCACGCTACCTTAAGACAGGATATAGACTTCTCTCTTCTTACATTGCATGTTTTTATTGTCTCTCTTGCCTGTGCCATGAAGGCTTCTTAGTGCTGGACTCCAGACAAGCAGTAGAAATGCAGCTAAAACCAAAACTTGCTGTTGCAATTATTAAAATGTAACCCATCAAGGACACATTAGATGAGCAGAGTCCACAGAACTGTGAGCCAAAAGGGAATTTATCACAGTGACCACACCTACACCAGCTCAGATGCTTGAATTCAAGTTGCATGTTAGACATTCCTGGATTCTAAATCTGGAATCTTCTTTCTTGGAAAACCTCAGCCTAAGAAATGTCTCCATGTCAGTGTCTTCACCTGAATTTGGGTTTTTCTGTGCTTCTACTGGAAATTATTTGACCTCTGAGAAATCCAGGGATGGGAAAGAAATAGTGATTAGATGTGGTCATTTGCAGTCAGAGAACTGTCATCATAAAGGATTTGGTATCACATATCTTGCTGCCCTCCACAGGATACAATCAGAATTGTCCATTTATTATCCATGATCTCTGATATTAATAGTCAAGATATTAAGAACAAAATATGGGTTTTTCGCCTTAAATTTGTCACAGAAAAACTTAAATTTTGTTTTTTTTAATAAGAAAGTAAAAATGAAACATTTCTTTTCAGATTGCTTTTAGCCAAAATGTCCTTCTAATGGCTAAATACATCAATAAACTCAATGTTTCTAAAGCATTGACTTTTGAATCTGTTACAAAAAATGGAGTGAGTTTCTCTGTACCACATTTCTTTTTGGAATCCTCGTTACCAGGGATCTGTTTTGTTTACTTCTGAGTATGGGTCTCTGGAGACTCATAAGTAATGTATTGATTTTTGTGCGACTAGCTATGAGATTTATCAAGGGCTCTGGGTGTATTGTGAAAGTCACCCAGGGAATATGGTCAGGGAAGGCAATGAAGACGGATGAAGACCTTATAGAAGGCAATTGCTGCAACAAAAATGCTATTAAAATTGAAAAGTCTTCTAACAATGATTTATATGTGTTCTGTGAAACAAACAGTAGGTGTCAATACCGTGAATTTCAAAATGTGTTATAGTGATGATACATGTCAAAGTAAAAAGTCAACATTTCCAATTAATTAACTGAAAAAAAAAAAAAAGAGAGAGGATAGCTTTGTATTGTTTTCTGTGGAAATGACAAAATTTCCCTAAACTGTTCAGATCTTACTTTGTTTTACTCATCTCTGTAGCAGATGCTGACCGTACACATTGCAGGGGACAGATACTTGGCTTTCAGCACTAAAAGCATGCGAATCTACCCCTGGACTAACAATCACTTCTGCATACTTACTGTGTTTGCTGTGGCCATCTGTCAGTGATGCTCAAAACATTCTTTCTGTTTAGACATTTTTTTAAAAATCCCATCCTTTTCTGAAAAGAAAGATCCATCTTCTGCCTTTACTGTCTCACTGTATTTCAAAATGGACAAAATCATAGAATCATAGAGTGGTTTGGGTTGGAATGGACCTCAAAGACCATCTAGTTCCAACCCCCCTGCCATGGACAGGGACATCTTCCACCAGACCAGGTTGCCCAAAGCCTCATCCAACCTGGCCTTGAACTCTTCCACAAAATATAAGATATAATGAACACCAGAGGGTCCTTCTAGATGACAGATTCTGTATGACTAAGCATGTTTACAAGTAGTGGTTGGATTCTATTAAATATTGTCAAGTTGCTGACATTATGTTAGGTTCAGAATGGTTAATTCAGAGGGCTATACTGCGATGACTGCAAAGAAAATTGACTCTGCTGTGTGGTTCAGCAAAGACCTTTATTACTGCGTTCAGACTGTATTGATTGCTATGAGCAGAAACCAGACTAATCAGTTGACGACTACCTTGCTATGCACACAAACTTGCAGGCCATCCTGTTTACCACAGCTATGGTGTTCCATGCTAAACAAACACATTCATTCTTTGTGTCTTCCCGTGTTCGGGAGTTCTGTATTCAGAACACGACACCCCACACAAGTTTACTTGTGTCACACCTCAAGGTCCTGTGATCTGGTCATAGTTCATCTCAAAAGTAAGCAAGCAAGCAAGATTTATGTTCTCGTTTTTCAGCTGGTTAAAATTCTCTGTCTGGTGGGAACAGCGGCCTCAAACGAGTTTCTTGCACCTCTGATAAAGCACAATTATCTTCAGGTTGACAGTCTCCTTCACTGTACTTTGTTTTCCATCCCTGCTTATTGAGGCAGACTTTTTTTCAGGGAGGGGCAATAAAATGTTTCCTTCCCTTTTAGTCAGTTTTTGCTTTTCTCTTTTTTTCTTCAGAATATTTGTTAAAGTCCCAGTCCTTCAACTCAGATTTTGAAACGAGTTTCCTTGGAATCAAATGTGGTTGGGATAATTTTCTTTCCTGAGGAGACTGGGGAAGAGGGAATTTGGTAATAAAATGTAGGGAGCTTTCTTCCTTTGGAGCTCATATCATGGGACACTTGAGCAAACTGGTGACTACTTTTTTCAGGGCTTCTTGCACTATGCTATGCTTGTGCATAAAGGCAGGAAAATCCAGTTCCTTGTAATAATAATTAGAAAATCACTCTGACAGCTGGAAGTGATTGCATTTGTAAGGTTATCTGATTCTAAATCTGGTGACACTTCTGCTCACTTTATTTTTATCACAAAATCATATTTGAGTCAATTGTTTGCTTTCAAAAGCAAAATACTTATAAGAACTTAATTTCAGGAGCAGAGAGAAAAAGAAAATGAAAAGTTAAGAAAAAGTAGCAGCATTTATTTATTGTCATTTGAACTCCTCTCCCCCCACCTTTTTTTTTTTTTTACAGTCTGTGATTTGGGAGAAAGGGGGACTGCTTCATGCTCTTCAGAGTGGTTGGCAATATAATCTCTGCAAAATGGCAGATATTCAAAGCCCAAGCACAAGAGGGAAGGAGTAATTCAGTGGTGTTTCTTCTTACTCTCAGTACTCCACATCCCCCAGGACTGCAGCAGTGCTGAGCAGCCCGAGGGTTTCATGAACTGGTGGCTTATCCAACTGGAGCACAAAGAAGATAAGCAGAGATGAAACTGAGATAACAGTGGAGTTCCAGCACCCCAGGGGCAGAGGTGCATCCTTTCTAAAGTGCATCACCTGAATGACATAAAAAAATAGTGGGACAGGATAGGAAGGGAGGTGTGAAGTTAGGTGGGCACAACACATTATTCCCTGTGTGCTAAAAATCTTAAAGGTAAAAACATAGATCTGCTTTTCAGTGGCTTCATTCTTAGTACAAAGAGTAGAGCAGTTGGATTAAGTGAGGGAAGTGCAACTGATGTCCTCTTGGACTTGTGTAAATCATTTGGCACTGTCTCGCATGACATCTTTGTCTCTCAATTGGCGAGGCATAGATTTGATGGATGGACTACTTGGTGGATAAGAAATTAGCTGGATGGTTGAACTCAAAGAGTCTGTTTGTGATGATGTTCATCAGGATACGCAAGTTCACTAACGGGAAATTAACTTCACCTCATTTTAGCCTTCCAGGTGTTAGGCATCCAGACTAAGACGGGCTTCTACTCAGATTATTGGAAGAATATTGTGAACCTCCAGAGAATAGCTCAAGCCATTCTAAGACAGAAAAGAAACATAGATAGGATCACTCTGTTTTACATGGGGGCTCTTTTGTATCTCTTTTGGCCAATGAGTGCTTGTGGATAACTAGTTTAGACAAGATGACTCAGCTCCAACCTTTTGTGATTGAAGCTGGAGAAGATGAATTTCACCTTAGGTAATCAGAATTTAGCCAGGAGGGCAAATATGGTAATGGGATGCTTTGTTCTGAATTTCCCATCTAGAGAAATCTGACCTGAATAACTAGCTTCTAATGGAGATCTTTACATGCTAATTAGTGATATTTCTTTCCCTGAACACAGTATAAATTTTGGAATGTTCAGTTTTTCTGACCTTATCCAGAGAGAAAGCCTTTGTAATAGGCTGTAATAAACCTATTAAGTCTCTTCTCAGGATGATCTATGGCATGATTTTGAAGCCATTAATTTGGCTGTCATATGTCTTGAAAGCACAATATAAATCTAGACAGGAAAAAATGGAGTAGGGATTGACTGGTAGAATCAAGCTGGAGAAATAACAGTCTGAAGCTGAGACAGTAGAAAGGCTTTGTCATCCTCCAGCAGGGGGACAGGACAGGATGGTTCTGGTGTGAAGCTGCTACACAGAAGAAAGTAAGGGTGCAAGGCAAGACCCTGAGACAGCTCGCATGACTGGAA